>VYXB01007713.1:0-19150 GCA_013397135.1 Pachyramphus minor | reverse complement strand
CCACAAGGCCAAAGCCAAGTAAATGTTTTTTAAGGCTAACCGAGAAACAAAAAGGCTCTTTTCAGAGCCACCCACTTCCGTCATAAAGGGCTGAGTCACTGTAGTTTTCGTGTAGTGAACAGAGGCAGAAACATGTAAGTTGCCTCTCTTTTTCTAGGCTTTGGATGGTACTATTCTCCATTCCCGTCTGCCTGTTTTGTGGGAAAGCTGCTTTAATAGTAGATGTTAATATAAAGAACCTATACTTTCCACTAGGGTTCGTTTTTTGCTTCTTGCCTTTTTAGAATTTTTAAATTTTTCATTAAACACTAGTCTGCTTCTGAAAAGTAGATGTTTTCAATCCGTTAGCAATTGCATTTATGGCTTTTATAACACTTGAATAAACATTACACCTCTTAGCCAATCAGTGCTCTGAGCAGTACTTACCGAAGGGAACAATAACTGAAGTCAATACCAATCTATATTATTTCTGTTCAAGTGTACTAAATAATAACTGGTAGCTGTTACACCCCCTGCTTTTAAACTGAGAGAAAAGGGAGTGGGGAGGGAAGCAAAGCACTCAGACGAAAAATTAAGCCCTGAAAAAATCACCGAAGTCCTGGCAGTGACCCTGAACCAATCGTTTTGCAGCAGGAGAGGTGTTCCCAGCCTCGGGCTTCTGACTAATTTCTATTTTTGCTGCCTTTTAACACTATCTTGTATGCAAGATGTGTATATCACCCTTGGATGTATCACCCTGGCGTTCCTTGGTAGAGTTATTGTAAAGGACTAGGAAGAGGTTTCAAGCAGGGAAGAGTTGCCAGTGTTCACATCTGATGTGACGTGCCACGAAGGTGACGGTCACCGCGTTCAACTGCAAAGAGCACAGTCATTTAATTTCATTTTTCTGGCACTACTCACTGGATCCATGCCCTCTTCTCCATGTGCTATGGGGAGTTTCAAGCTCGCACTTTGCTTTGGAAGAAAGTGAGTTCTTAGAAAAGCGGCTGCCATTACAGCAGGGCACAGTGTGGTTATAAGTTTGTTTCTCTGCTTTGGTGCTGCCCTGCTTACTTCTGATTTATTTCTGACTCTAGCGTGGCTTTTCTTGTGGTCTTATGAAGGCTCTTGACCACAGAAGCCTGACAACTTCTTGACTTTCTTGGGTTCCCTTTTGCAGTTCATTGTACTGGAGAAACAGGAGCAGTTTTCAATGTGACTGTGATGTTTCCCAGCTCTATCCTTCAGCCTAGGGAAAAAGAAACACGTGAACTAACACATCTGTGGACTTGACGTTTACCAAGTTTAATTTTCCTAAAATTAGGTTGGTGATATATTCACCGCTCTAAGAGGGAAGGAAGCTTACACTCCTCTCTGTGTCTGTGTATTCTACATAACGAAACTGTCATCTGTGTATCAGATTGTAGGAAACAATGGAAAAGACTGCTGTGAACAACCCTGGGTACCTCATCTTGTTGTGTGAGTGGATTTAAATTTTACTTTGTAGGCCGCATAAATTTCCAAGAGAACAATTTTATGAGTTTCTTTCCCTTAGAAATAAATGTTCTGCTATCAACCATACAATGGTAGTAGTCAAGAAGATATAGTATTAATAGTTATTTTTGTAGTCATTCCCCTTTTTTCCCTGCTGAAAATGAGTTTAGCCATTACACAGTTCTAGTTTTGAATTATATATATGGGAATCAAAGCCCCTCCTCCAAAAAAAAATAAATAAGGCTACATGAGGTCTAAATTGTGATGTGTTGCAGGACCTTGAATGTCTGTTGTACAGCCAGACACTTCCGTGAATATGGTTTGTAAACTGGGGTAACTGAGGATTTGGAAAATATACATATTTCCTAACGATGCTGTTGTGAACACCAGCAGCCTCCTATAACCAGCAGAGACAGATACCTTGGCATTTCTTTGACAATAACTTGATTTTACATTAGCAGAATGGGGCAGGAATGTGAAAATGCCCCTGATCAGGAGGAGAAAAAAGAAACAACTGCCTCCTGGGGCCCATTTAGCATCTCTGATGAGACAGCTCTCTGGACAGTGCATCACTCGCACCCCCCTCCTGTCCCTGCTAACAGGTCCTGCTCCCATGCAGCCCATCCACTGATGCTGCACTCCCCATCCCAACCCCCCACTACAACCCCCCACCATACCTGAGGAAAGAGGTACGTGCGCAGTTACAGATCGTGGAGTGCACAGTGGCCCTGGGATTGATGAGGCAAGTGTGCATTGAAATGAATGAATCACATATGAATTAGTGTTTTGTTATTATTTTCCTCATTGGGTGTTTTGTTCCTTGAGAGAACTTCTAAGAAAAAAAGAACCAAAACATTCCCAGGCCTTTTAATACTACTGAGCAGTTTGGTTTTTGTGTATTATTTAATCACACAAGTTTCGTGTGGGCATTCAGCTCAGCTGAAGTATCAGTGCAGCCAGGGGTGAATAATGGAGTGGACCATTCCCATGAGGAACAATTGTTTCTCCAGTGGTGATGAAAATCTCCAGGTTTGTCAGTCCAGCCATGGTAAGCATTATATTTTCCTGCTCCCCACACGAGTGCCAGAGACAGGGATTTAAGGACTAATTTGCCTCTGGGAGGAGGGAGCCAAGATCTGTTACAGAAGACTTGAAGGAGGGAGAGCAAGGTAACATGGGACAATTTGAAGAGAAACAGGGAGCGGTGTTGACCTGGGCAGAAAAGGACTTTGCAGGGGCAATGGGGGCATTGTGAGGGTTGGGGACTGAGAGGGCTATGCTGCTCTGCAGCCTTCTCCAACCCCCCGCACTGCAAGAGTCCTCTAGGAACAGTGGGGAGAAAACAAAAAAAAGGGTTGGATATCTCATGGAAGGGTAAAGCGGGGTACCCGATTTTTAAATCCAGAAGTGAGCTATTTCCTCTTCACTTTCCCACCCAACACACAAAAATTAAAGTATTTTTAACTCTTTCATTGTCAATAAACAAGCCTGTAGGTAAATCAGTTCAGACAAATGTTGTAAATAAACTGCAGTTCTTCTGCAGTTTCTTGATTTCTTCACCTGTTGCTCACCTGATGTCTTCACCCTGTACCATTTGCTGCTGACAAATACGGTCTTCCATGCAAATATTCTCAGGTGGAAAGTACTGTAAAAATGAAAACAGAAAGAGTAGGTGACTTACCTGCCTTAATGCGGCAAGGAGAAGGGTTAATCAGTCTGATTGCCTTTATCAACGTTTTAGAAATTGTCATTGTTTTATTTTTAACCGGTCAATAAATGCACATTAGAAGCTGCAATGATGAGTCTGAACTATGATGCATACATATCCCATGAGGTTTTGTCTGACATTTAAATATCAGCTAAGGCTAAAACACCAGCAGCTAAATATGCTTTACATTCACATGACCATTTCACTTCTTCCATAGGATTTGTGCCTATGGAAGGTAGACAGAAGTCCCCAGATGTAGAGAGTGGAACTGATTCAGGTAAATTGGGCTTCCTGAGCCAGCTCAGCTGAGTCCAAGCCCATGGGTTTGCCCGTGATGTGGTCAGTCTGGTCTGCTGGTGCTTGGAGTGCAGGTGGAGGCAGCTCTGTTTAAAGACATATTTCTGTGTAGAAAGATTGGAGCTATGTCATTCCTATGGTAATTCTTGTCCTCTTTTCCTAGCAGGATAATTAAAGGCACTAACCTTGCTGTGTCCCAAGTGCATAAGGCAAAAAAAAAACTTGATTGTGTTGAGTGTTCAGATTGTTTAACGTTGTAGTGGCTGCTACCTGCTATAAAAAGAAAAGGGAGGCTTACAAGAGGTGTGTACATTTCTTCACAGATCTGATGTTGCACAAAGATAGATCAATATCCTTTCCTCTGTCTGAAGTGCAAGTCTCAGATGTAACTCTCCATGTGTGCTCTCTTCTTATTTCAGGATTTATTTCTTTGACCTTCCTGTAACTTTTGCAAGTAAAATATCTACATGAAATACAAGGAGAACGACAAATACAAAAAGGTTGTGGATTTTATTAGTGACTAAAATTCCAAGCTGTTCGGTTATTCCTTTCACACACAAGCATTTTCTAGTTTTAAAATGCAGGTATGTCCAGAATTGCTTCCTGAGCTTTTCAGTGTTAAAAATGAAAGAATAACCTTTTTTGATTAATACATATTATCATTTTTGACAAGGAATGCTTTTGGAACAACCACTCCATCAGGGCTGCTGTCAAATTATTTACTTCTTTATAACCATGAAAGAAACATAACTCAAACCCTAAAATGCCTTTCTGCCTACATAAGCCTCTGGTTCTGTGACCTCAATCTTTGAAGAAAGAGCTGTTCCTGCTCATTATAATGTTTCTTCCTTTCCTGTAAGTGTATGAAATGGGAAGGGAGAAATTCTGAACTGTGTTCCTCTCTACTTTCAATCTTCTTCTCCAGTGAGATCTGTGTCCTGTCTTGAGCTGTGCTGTGCTCTGAATGGCTCAACCCTTACCCCAGATTTTGGAAGAAAGGGTCTCAATTTTTTTCTTTTACAATTTGAACTGGGCACATTTTCATTGCTAGCCAAAAACATTATATATGTTGTGTATAAGACCAAATATTTTTCTGAAGCTGCAGTGAATACTCTCCTACAGTGCTAATTATCTTAAAATATATTCTTTTCTATTAAAACTGGATAAGAAAGTCTCTGTGACAGTAACATTGCAATAATTTGCCCTGTGTGTGAAGTAGCTATATTCTGTGACTGTTAGGAGAAAGAATTTGATTTCATAAGCAGGTGAGCAGATATTGATTTACTCCATCAAATAAAGCAAAAGAAACAACAACAAAAAACTGCTCAAATAATCACAACCAAAACTGCAAAGTAGTAAAAAAATTCTACAGCAGTAAAAAATCACTGCTATTGTGATTTGGTCAGGTTTTGGATCAGGTGAATGACATCTATTTCTCATTTCTGATTCATTATTCAGTCGGTTAACTAGAGAATAAAGGCTTTTAAAAAAAATTATATATTTTTTAAATGTCGTATTTTAAATTTAGTGTATTTCACTTTTTCAGAAATAAAGGCAGAGGTGTTGATTTTTAAACATGATAATGAATAAAATTAAATTTTACTGTAGGTATGGTGATCTAGAGAAGATATATATTTTTCCAGGAATGTTACTAATTTTATTACTCTAATAAAAAAAAGGCAAATTTTGTACTGGTTATATTGCTCTTCAGTATTATTTACTGCCGATTATTCACTACAGCACTAAACTGTAATGTAACTCTGGTAGTTTAAGATACAAAAATGTGAGGGTATAAAAAAAGTATTTTGACAAAAATGTTTGCATAACCAAATGTAAATATACCCTATATTTCAGTTATTGTGAATCAAGAGGTATTTTGAAGGTAGATATGGAGGGGAGATAAAAATACAACATGAAGGGCCTGTCTAAAGATTATGCATTCTAGCACATACCAGTGTTGAGAATTGTGAGGATTAATAGCCTAGTGTAGCACCTGAAGCTCAACAAGTTGAAGCCTTAGGGTACAAAATCTGATAAGAGCCTAAACTTTTTGATACAATTAATGTTGCAACAAGCTGAAATTGGCAAGATTGAAGCAGAATGAAGAAAGGCCGTGAAAATAACCTGAAGAGAATGAAATAACTTCAGAAGATGGTCAGCCTAGTGACCAGGAAGATCAGTAGGAAATCAAGGGAACATCAACAAGAATTTAATTATTTGATTTGGGGATGGAGTAATAAGTGGTAGAGGTATAATTTGGGTTGTAATCTGATGCAGGGACTTCTTCTTTGGAGACCCTCAGCTCTAGCTGCTCTGCATGTTGGATAAATAAATGACATTTACTCAGTGGATTGGAAACTCATCTTCAATCAAGAACCTAGGCAGGAACCCTTTAGAGGTGGCATGTACATAGTTTCTACATGGTCTAAGTGGAAGCAGTGTAATTTCTGCTATACCAGGACAATGTATTTGAACACTATCCTCTTACTGTTCCTGGTGATGTCATCTGTAGAGTGGATTTAAGAATACAAACAACACTGCTTTGAACTAAATAGGTCAGAACAGCAAAGAACAGGAACAATGGAAGAATAAGCTGCCATGTGATTTCATATTCACACCCTACATATGTGTGAATATATGTATATTCACACTATTTACATTATTGGGTTTGAATGTTTTGAGTGTTTGAAAATTCACGTCCTCCTGTGACATGAAATCCAACTGGTTATTTTGCTGACTTTCAATCCCACTACTTTTACTTCTGGTGAAAAGAACGAGCACAAAAATTTCCCATGGTAGTTGCCTGTTGTCAGTTCAGAGACTATTGTCTCAGCACTGTTAGAAAAACAAGGGTTGTGTTACAATCAGATCTGATGTCAAATGTTATGTTGATATCATAGTCCCCTGATATTGCCTTATCATTCATTAAAGGAAACGATTTTTAAGTTGAAGGGAGCAGTCATAGCAGCATTTTATTTTCTTGGGTAAAGAGTTTCGTGGGCCTAGAAACAACTTCCCATACTGAAACAATCTATTAAAAAGTTCCTGAAATTTCTGTGACAGCTATGTTAATGAAGTGTGCAACTTGGACCTTATAAAGACAGGAAAAGCAAAATGAATGCTTATGAGCTAGGAGTCCAAAAGACACCACCAAGCTCCTATTTTAACTTAGGCAACAGGGCTGCCCTGTGATAGCTCTATTTTGAACAAGGGTGCTTTTACATGACTGATTATAGAGAATAATATCCACTGTAAAATTCTTCTGGTTATTATCATTATGTTAAATATGAACACATTTATTTGCTCATATGATATGATCCTTTTCTAGAGTCCTTTTCTGGTGAGCCAGGTACCCTTATAAAAACCTAGAGACTGGAATATACCATGGTTTATTGATCCTTTTATCCACTAGATGTATACAGAGACCCAGAACATGCAATCTATGTTACAGAGTTTGCAGTTAAGCACTTGCTGAGCAGATGCCTAAAATGCCATTTTGAGCTGCTGAAGAAGAGCATGGAGTATAGAGGATGCCAATTACCACTGGATATCTGAAAGCCAATCTGTGAAGTCCCCATAAACCTTCAAGCTGAAATTAACTTTGATTAGGTAATAGGTGTCAGATTTGAGAGACCTGGTGTCTGTCTTGTTACCTCTAGTACCAAACATGCAGTCAGTACTAGAAAGGTTGACTGTTGTGATTTTGTAGTCCCTCTATGAATTCAGCATCTTCAGAAGTCCACAATATATACATGAAATTCAGGATTATTCAGACCTTGTTGCAAAATGATAATGGCTTTAATCTGCATCTATGGTAGCATTTAATTATCCAAGAATGTGATGGAGTGATTCAAAAAGCCTACAGTTTGAGCCTGATAAGTAGGTATATGATAAACTTTGACAGCTTATTAAGTCAGCCCAGTGGCTAGTTTAATATTTAAGTTTTAATACAATTAATGACATATAAATGCAGGAAATGTCAAATATGTATAAAAATTATTGAACTTTGTGTATTTTTTTTAGTTGCAAGAGGAACCTCAAGTAGTCATAGGGAGAAGCTAAGCAAGTTACTGCAAAATTCACATGAACTGTATAATTAAGAAAACTGCTGAAGATAAAGATTGTAGGATGCACTTCTGAATTGTATCAATCACTGGGTTATTGGTAAGACCTTAAGATAAATGTGACTTGTTTCTACATCAACACGTTCATAATACAGCACACTGCAGTCCTTTCACTTCTGCTACCATAAAAAAACCATACCAAAAAAACCAGACTGAGCACCATCAAGTGGTAGATCTTACAATAGCTATGCTATACATGGATAAGATTACATTAGTAATAATTTTGATTTTCCTGACTAGAAAAATGCAAAAAATATTTTAACCTTTTAATTTACAACACATATAACATGAACCCTTTGAATTATAAGTGGGGTGTTGCTCACATAACATGATATTGAAAGTTGCAAGAAAACCATAAATGAACAAAAAGTGGTATCACCTTGAGAAAAGTTTAAAATGTCTCTAGTTATAGTGATTTATTGCCCAATTAGTTTATGTTCAATTATACATAAAACTGCAAACCAGTATTTTAGCAAAACTAGCTGTAGATGGCATGCACAAATACCCCAAAACTGAAAGATGAGTTTCCACACTAAGAAACTAATAAGTGTTTTTAGTTGACTGTACAGCCCTTTTATTGAAAAAATGGGTGGCTCTTAAAAGAGCCTTTGGGTTATACAGTATCTCTAGCAAGTATTTACTTGGAGCTGGTGTACTTGGTGACAGCCTTGGTGCCCTCAGAGACGGCGTGCTTGGCCAGCTCGCCGGGCAGCAGCAGCCGCACGGCCGTCTGGATCTCCCGCGACGTGATGGTGGAGCGCTTGTTGTAGTGCGCCAGGCGCGACGCCTCGCCCGCGATGCGCTCGAAGATGTCGTTGACGAAGGAGTTCATGATGCCCATGGCCTTGGAGGAGATGCCCGTGTCGGGGTGCACCTGCTTCAGCACCTTGTACACGTAGATGGAGTAGCTCTCCTTGCGGCTCTTCTTGCGCTTCTTGTCGCCCTTCTTCTGCGTCTTGGTCACCGCCTTCTTGGAGCCCTTCTTGGGCGCGGGCGCGGACTTGGCCGGCTCGGGCATCGCTGGAACTCGCTAAACACCAAAACCACTCCACGACCAGCCCAGAAGCGAAGTGTCTGTAACTAGCTCCGTGCCACATATTTATAGCCCCCGTATGCAAATGAGAGCATCAGTTTTGTTCACTGTCATTGGTCAAAAAACAAGGTGTCGTCATTCCCCAATAGCCTGATTTTATTGGTCAGAATTCGATTCGCCTCCTCATTGGCTGCCCAGACGAGACCTACTTCTCAGCCTATCAGTAAAGGGACGAGGTACTAAAGCGGGGCTGTGTCCGGGGCGCGCCGTCTGCCAGCTGTATCCTGCTGCGAGTTGTTCTTAGCGGCGACTGACCCAGGGAGCGATGTCCGGGCGCGGGAAGCAGGGCGGGAAGGCGCGGGCCAAGGCCAAGTCGCGCTCGTCGCGGGCCGGGCTGCAGTTCCCCGTGGGCCGCGTGCACCGGCTGCTGCGCAAGGGCAACTACGCGGAGCGGGTGGGCGCCGGCGCGCCCGTGTACCTGGCGGCCGTGCTGGAGTACCTGACGGCCGAGATCCTGGAGCTGGCGGGCAACGCGGCCCGCGACAACAAGAAGACGCGCATCATCCCCCGCCACCTGCAGCTCGCCATCCGCAACGACGAGGAGCTCAACAAGCTGTTGGGCAAGGTGACGATCGCGCAGGGCGGCGTGCTGCCCAACATCCAGGCCGTGCTGCTGCCCAAGAAGACCGACAGCCACAAGGCCAAAGCCAAGTAAACACAAAGAAAAAGCAGCACGTTGTCTCTTCCGTAGAAAATAATCCAAAGGCTCTTTTCAGAGCCACCCACAAAATCATAAGAGAGCTCAGTTATCCATACCACAGTTATGCCGATTTATATTAATCACTCAACCCGTGTTTTGTCTTTTTCCGTATTTATTAACAGCATTTTTGGCTTGGTGACAGTAGGAACGCTTTCCAGGTTTTCGTTAACAAAGGCGTGCCAAAACGTCCTCCCCATGCAAGTTCTTCCTGGGATAGGATATTTTCCGTTTAGTTCTTATGTCGCAGAACATAGGAATACCATTCGCTGAGAGTTCCCATCCCTCCCCCCTCTTCCGCCTTTTTCTTCTCGAGAGTGGCTGATACAGTTCCAGAGATAAGAGGCGTAATGTTCGGTGAAGGAGGGGGAAGGGGCAGCGGGCCGGGCTCTTCGCTGGCCAATCCTTGGTTAGGGCGGGCTTTTTCAATACTTTAAGCTTTCTTTTGCAGCGGAAACAAAAGGATTGGGAGAGCTCAGGGCTATTTTCGTGTCAGTAAAGAAACCCTCCCCTCTTCCCCCATGTATACAAAAGCATTTAAGGAGATACCTTAAGAGAAATAATACAATAGATTAGACATGGCTCAGTAGTAGCGTGCCTGGCATATGCATTATTTTGTTACAAAATACATCTTTTAAAAAAACATACATCCGTGGGTTTTTTTATCAAATCATTACAAAACATTGCTTAACATTGCTTCCTGGTAGTCAAACTAATTATTCGGGAAAAAAAAAGTCTACACTTCCCTAAAGCCGCCGCGTTATACCGTGCTCGTTAGCATTTCTTTCGGTAATCCTAGGGAGAAAAAAAAAGACACAATTGACCTCTTGACGACTTACGAATTACTGGATCCCTGCTGCAGGTTATGGACGACATCGGTGCCTCAGCTCCTTTAGGGAAAGTGTGGGTGGCTCTTAAAAGAGCCGTTGGATAACAAAATATGTAGAGCAGGACTCTTCTGGTATTATAATTTACTTCTTTTTCGGCGCCGCCTTCTTCGCCTTGGCCGCTTTGGGCTTGGCTGCCTTAGGCTTGGCTGCTTTCGGCTTCACCGTTTTTGCCTTGGCAGGACTCTTTGCTGCCTTCTTGGGCCGCCCTGGCTTTGCGGCTTTCTTGGGGCTCTTGGCCGCTTTCTTGGCCGCTGCGGCCGCCGGCTTTTTAGCCTTCTTGGGGCTCTTCTTCACCGCCGCTGCTTTCTTGGGCTTCTTGGCGGCGCTGGCCGGCTTCTTGGCCGCCGGCTTCTTGGGCTTAGCTGCGGGCGCCCTTTTCTTGGGAGCTTTTTCTTTCACTTCTCCAGGCTTCTTGTTGAGACGGAAAGAGCCGGAGGCACCGGTGCCCTTGGTCTGCACCAGGGTGCCTTTGCTGACGAGGCTCTTGAGCCCCAGCTTGATGCGGCTGTTGTTCTTCTCCACATCGTAGCCGCCAGCAGCCAGCGCCTTCTTGAGCGCGGCGAGGGAGAGCCCCTTGCGCTCCTTGGAGGCGGACACGGCCTTGGTGATGAGCTCGGTGACGCTGGGCCCCGCGGGCTTGCGGGCTTTGGAGGCGCCCGCCGCTTTCTTCGGTTTTTTGGCGGCGGCCTTGGCGCCGGGCGCGGGCGCATCGGGGGCGGCGGCGGGAGCGGTCTCGGACATCGCGGCGGCGTCCTCTGCAGAGCAGGCGAACACAATTGGGCTGGCGCGGGTCAGATGCTCGTATTTTTAGAGCGGAGCCGCGCGGTGATTGGTGCGTTGCAGAGCCCGCCCCGCTGCACGGCCGGGGAGCCCTTCGGTGTGCTCGATTTGTGTTTCTTTGGACTAACAAAAGTGTATTTTCCTCGGAATTTCTGCCACCAAATCGCCCCATTTCCCCGGTGAGGGAGGAGAAGAGCAGGTACTTGCGTTCGGGAGAGTTTGCAGCGGCAAACACGCGGTTTGAGTTAAAGGAGAGGCGATAAATCCCGTGTGCTGCTGCTGGAGAGACCTCTGAAGAGAGAAACTTTTGTTTTTCCTTGCAAATTAAAAATTTCCTTTTGACTTAAATGTTACAGCAACAACTCAGTCTGATTCTTTAGAGGGTTTTGTTGGGGTCAAAGTTGAAATCTGCCGATTTAAAGCTATTTTGACAGTTTAAACTGATTTTGAAGAGAAGGAAGTAACACAAACTCTTCTTTCAGCTCTGAATATGGATTAAGAACCAGTTCCTTTGACCATGTGTTTTACCTCTTAAAACGCTAAAGTCTAGTGAAACAGTGTCTCGTACAGCCTCTTATTGCACTTTTTTATAGAAACATAAGCAATTTACTAATATCTGGAGATTTATGAACATAGAGTTGGCTTATTTTTACGTCCCTGAATTTCAGTACAAGGGAGGCAAACTTACTCTGCTGCCTTGTGTAGGGTGTTTTCTATTTGTTTGTTTGGTTTTATATTAATATTTGTACCAATTATTAAGTCAAACAAGCTATTTGCTTTTCCTGTTGCATTTTAGTTTCAAGTAAATAGTCATTTTATATCTGATGTTACAAAACTGCAGCTTTGCAGAAGAAAGCAATTCTTAAACTTCTGGTGATACTTATGGAAATTATCTTTGTTTCTCTGGTAATTTAAGATGTGCAAGGACTAGCATAGCAGTTTAGTAATTATGCTCTTCCTCTCCAGAGAGTGTTATCTTGTTATGTATTTTCTCTCATAGTAGTAAAAATTAAAACTATATTGCTGTTTGGATTTTTCTTACACATCTCACAGAATATGTATACACAAAGGTTTGCCTTATACCAGTTCTGAATCTTCTTCCCACTCTAAATACAATCCATGTAATTATTCCTTGTGCATTTTACAGCAATTACTGAAACAAGGAAATTCTTTCCTGACAAAAACTAGAGCAGTTTATGATAACCTGTGTTTTTACAAGGGGAGAGGTAGGCCATAGGTCATTCATAAAGAACCAGGAAGGATTCAATCAATACTGATATCTAGTGGAAGATGGGGTAATATGCTGAACAGAACAGAGCTCTGGAGAAATATTTCATTAATCTGTAACTGATTAGAAAAAAAAATTATAATTGTCTTTTGTAGTTATTTAAGAATTACAAAGACTACACCATAGCTCAACCCTTTGGTATTACCAGGCATAACACATAATGTGAATACAGTATTTAAGTGCACATTAGCAACCAAAAATTCAGACTGTATGAGGAAGTAATCTTAGCTAAAGGTAATTCTATTCCCATCTCATGGTTTTATCTACAATGGCAGTTTTGTAAATACTAAAAATTTATGTGAGATGAAAGATTTTAGTTTGCTGTAAAATTGTTTCAGAGAATGTGAAACTATGAATAAATGCAATGAAGGGAAAAATTGCAACCTCCACCACATAAGAATAAAATACCATAAAAAAAGCATTGCAGGAAAAGTGCACCTAAGTTCTGTAATGGTTCAATGGGAAAATAATTTTAAAAAGAGCTAATCAAATTATGACTTTCAAGGTTCTCTTTCTTAATACTATGTAACATAAAATAAGGATACAGGGATTAAAGACATTGGCGTGGATGTGGATATTGCAGATATTCCTTTAGAAATTATCAAAATTAAAGTAAAATATATATGTTTTTTAAGCCTTTGTCCTGTATATGTTTGTAAATAAATGATCAAACCTTTCAATTGATTTGACTGCATAGTGTAATAAAGTAGAAACTGCTGTGAAGACTTGAAATCTAACAGTTATCTAGAGACTTCATAGCATATAGACAGAGGAAAAGCATAGACTGTGAGTGACATATCAGCAAAATTAAAAACTCCTGTTGCTTATTCTTGTTATTTTGAACACATTTACTTCAGTAACCTCTGCTGGAGGAATTATAAATATTCTGGCTTTCAATTGTGGCTTCATGAAGTTTTGGTTCACATTTATTAGTAGCTGAAGTTGAAGTGGCTATAATGGTCACTATTCCAATTTTCCTGCCTGGCTTTTCTCCCAACGAGGACCACTAAATATATGCGTATCAGCTTCTCATCTCCATCAGTTACAATCTACTATCTTAAAATAAATTGAAGTTTCAGAAATTTTATGACACAGAGAGAAGCTTGGAATTTTTTTTTAATGATTTTGCAGCAAAGACATAAAATAACTTTAGTAATGTAGAATTTCTGCTTGGAACACATATTCTTCTCTATGTGAAAGAAATATACACAGGAACAATATTTTGGAAAGTTAAGGTGTATTTGGCAATTTTAAAAAGAGCTACTCCACGGTCTAATAGATAGTTCAGACAGAATGAACAGATGTACTCAGACAAAGGAAAAATGTGGTGAAGGATTACCTAAAAGGCAGGAATAGGAGTTTCACCTCCAGCTGAGCAAATGAGAAAGGGAAATAATCCTGATTTAGATGTAGGATATTGAGAAAAATTTCATTAAGATGACACCACATAGGCTGTTACATGCAGTTTGGTTTTCCCAATAGGACTGGAGGGAAATAAACTCCATTATTCATTAAAAGAGAAGGAAAGTATCAGGATCTCCAGACATACTTTTGGAGAAAGCACCATTGTAATGCCTATTTCATATGGGTGGCTTCAATCCTTCTTACCTCATGGGTACACCAGCAGGCCACACGACATCACAAACCTGCAAAAGATTGCAATCTGAGCTCTCCTTTCATGTCACTTCCCTGCAGTTGCCCAGGTCTGTCCAACTTTTGCAGTTATATATTAAAACTTCTTGGCATAAGCAAGGAGACACATAAACCACAGCCAAGGATTGGCACTACACCTGAGAACTATCAAATATTCCCATCTCCAGTTTAGGGCCTGCCAATACTTGTTCTGGAGAAAATAAGCTCTGGGTAATATTTAGATATATTTGCAATAATGAGAGGGAGCACAATAGTTGTTGTTCTCAAACAGTTTTGTTAGGAGGCATTAGCATCAGAGCAGCCACACAAACGTGGCTAATGGGCTCCTCTGCCTGCTGTAGGTGGGTGCTGTGGTCAGTTGTTCTCGGACAGCTCGAGGAAGTACAGCTGTTACACCTGGGCACCACAGTCCCTCTCCTTGCTTCAAATGGCAGTTTTTGGAGAGATTTAGGTGAGGGCCTTTATATTATGTGCCGCACTCACTCAGGATTACATGTTCCACAGGAAAGAGGTGTAAATGCTCCTTGCAACGGTGATTACACTCCTATTACAGTGTTACACCCATAACTTCCTTGCCCTCAGTGACTTCATCCTTCATCTGAGTTACAAATGTAATGACTTGTGTGATCCAACCAGCCAGCACAGTTTAGCAACTTTTAACATGTAGCTAAGGAATTTTAAAGTGATACCTACCAAACTGAAAACTTGTTGCAGCTCAGGAAAACAAGTCTCTGCCTACTTAATACTACTGTTGCAGCTGCTACTGCTGTTAAAGCTCCTAAGCGAACTGAGGTCACACCAGGCCTTTTAAATTCAGTGTATGGATGAGCATTTGTAGTGAGTAGGACAAATTAGGGCAGGGCAATGGATGACTGTCCTTGTAGACTCAGCTTACTGGAATGTTCTACACTCCTCCCTGTACCTTTGGTTAAGGGTTGGGGCAGCTATTGAGGCCTCCTGTCTTCATTGCCATGACATGTCATTTGGCAATTGCAAATCTATAGTCCAAAACCTGGATATGTCCATCGTTAGGAGGCACTAGGAAGGATATTTTTGGGGAGAAGAAAAAAAAAAAAAAAGAAAGTGTAGGGAGCCAAAACCCTTCCCAGAACAGCTAATAAGGAAAAAATATAGACCTTTCTTTACTATATGTGCGTTTATACTTTTCTCATGTACGATGAATAACCCAAGACATTTGACAAACTGTGTTCTGGACCATCCTGGCATTGTTTGAATGTAGTCCTCAGTGGGTGATTGAGGATACTTCAGGCCCTGAGAGAAAGTATCCATGAAAGGTAAGCAATACGAACAGAAGCTCCATCAGTTATGGCTCCCCCAAAAAACTGCCTCCTCCTGGATCGTGAGTGCTTTGCTTTCACCAAGGAAGGGTTCCACCATATTGTCCTTTCATAGCAGGCTCTCCATCAGCACTGTATTCTGTCTGCTCAGACCAATGAGGAGCTCTCATGGAGTTGAGCAACTCACTCTTCCTCTCCACAACACCCCAGCACATCTGTATGCTTTCTACCCTCCACTCTTTCCTATTTGCTTGCCTGTGCTGTCTGTAACTTCTGCTAAGAGGGAGAGAGCAATGTGGGCAATCTAAATGTCTTTTACGTCTCCAGCCAGAAATACATTTGCTACTATAAGGGACAAAGTGTCCTTGGACACAGAGTTCACGTACAGCTGATCTACAGTTTCCCATCTCCCGTCTGTTGACCCCTCCGATGCTGATGTGACATGCTTCCAGGTACATTCGAGTTGGCAGGCAACCCGTTTTTTGAAATAAAGGCAGTGATGGTGGCACTGAGACATGATGTAGGCTGGACTTTAGCTAACAATTAGAGTAAAAGCACTGTCACACACCATACAAAGGTGCTGTCAAATGGTATTGCCGTACCGGTTTTTATCAGAGGTATAAAGGTGAAGCAGGTACCAGCTCTAGATAAGGCTGTTTGTGCCATCTTTCTAGAGAAGTATTGCAAGGTAGCATTTGGTTGCCAGCTGTATAGTCTGGTTGTCTTCCCATGGAAAGGAATAGGAAGGTTTTGAAGAGTTGTTCACTGTGTAAGTTTGTGTTGTGCTGTAGCTTATGTTTTTACAGTAAATGCTTCGGTGCTGTGCAGTCCATGATCTGGTGCCAGAGCAACACTATCCCAGGTTAGTATGTCATCCAGACTGCCAGGGGCACTAGAAGGGCCGGCTAGTGCCTGAATTTCCCCACAATATATAAATGAGGCCAGTCACTGAAGACTCTTGCTATCAGACAGTTGTGAAGTCAGGAATCTGGCTTCACAGGCTCATGAGCCTATATGGGTACAGTTAGGGCACATTCAGGAAGATTTGGTTTCGCCTATTTTGCCTACAACTTGCCTTGTATGGTCTGGTCCCGGAAAGGATTGGCTTCCATAATGAGTATATTAAAACTAAATCTTGGTCTTCTTTACACAGTTGTGTGGTTTTTTGTTTTTGGTTTTGGTTTTTTTCTGCTTTGGAACTGAAAATACAATCAAGATTTTATTGATTTGGGTTTGAAATAAGGAAAAGAATAACAAATTTAACTTTTGTGTTCTGTTTGAGGTTAGTATTTGGTTACACTTTATATTTAATTGTATGGTCAATCAGACTAGCACACAAAGTAAGCACTGAGCAGCCAGGAGCAGGGATCATCTAGTGTCCAGCTGTATAGAGGTAGTAAGTAAAGAAAAACAGCTGGGATTTTGGGTTTGCTCAAACCACAATAGGAAACACAGAAAGGAAACTTAATAGCCCAAATTACTCAAAGCTGTTGAGAAAAGAGCCTGCTGATCAATAAGCTGAACATTTGAGTAATTCTGATATTAATTGTCCAGATCTAATGCATGTTCATTTTAATAAAAAACTTCCGGAGGGAGAGGAAGAGGGAGAAAAGGGGAAAAAAAGAACCAAAACCTAAGTGGAGGCAGAAGTGTAATCTGTGCTTGTTTTATTAATTCTTTAGAAGGAAACAGGCTTTGACGTGCTTGAGCACATGGAAAGGCTTTCAAGGGTTGTCACTGTTATTCCCTCCTGGATGAAGACAGGAATTTTTGTTTGCATTTGATAGTAATGAAAAAAAAGGCTTCTTAATCTTGAAATCTGTTTGGGTTTAGATTTTTTTTTTCTTTTCATTTTACAATGTGTGCTTGTTGTCCTTATGTGAAGAATCATCTTAGCTCTGGTTTGGCATTTTGGTGGGCTTGTTTGTTTGTTTCTTCTGGTCACCTCCTCCCTAGGGTAGCAGGGTTACCTGGTTACAGTCCTTTTTAAAGTTGAAGGACACGCTGGCTCCATTGGGCTAGTGTTGGGAATACATAAGCTATAAGTCTGGGAAAGGTCAGAGGAAGAATACATAGAGTAGTAGCACACATCCAGAGTGTAGAGAAATTAATGGGCAATGTGAGAAGGACAGCCTTGATATTCTGCTGTCCTTTGAATTGCACTCTGGACACACAATCATAACACTGGAAGAACTGAGTGATTCACAGGAAACTTCAACCTGGGCCAGTATCCCAACTGTGACAGATGCCAGTAAATAAAGATGGTAAGAACAATATCTGTTAATTTCATCAAAATGGTCCCTTGGGTCCTAGTGATTTGTAGGCCAGGGACTCACTGAGTCAGAGGGGATGTCTTTGAATTGGAGATCCTTGAATGGATTTTTTTTCTTTATGTTTAGTAGTTACTTTCTCTAGACAAAAGGTCTCTCATTTTTCATGTTTTAAGATTTTGCTTTAACCTTACAAATCATAAAAGGTCAAGGAATAGATACAGTGGGAGTGGTAGATGGACAAATAAGTGATGGATGTGTATATTGCACGGAGTGTATCCCTTTCATAGAGGAGAATCTCATTAATACATGGTGAACTGTCCTCAGTGTGTGTGTGTTATAAAATGGTGCTGGAAAACATGCATGAAGTGGAACAAAATGGCAACCAACAAAGAGAGTGAGCTGAATCCCCTTTCCTGTAGCTGAAGAGAGAAGATAAGTGAAGCAGAGTGAATGACAAGTCATTTGAAAGAAGATACAAAAGAATCATGAGTACTCAGGGCCAGGCTGTTATGCTCTTATATAAAATATCTGAGCTGAAAGATGCTGCAGAGGAATTACTTCACCATGACACTTTTAGGCACTCTGATAGACCTAACCTCCTGAAGTCACTGTGACTGAGGCAGGAGAAAACGGCAGAATCAACAAGACAAAGGGTTGCCATAATTCACAGAAATCTCCCCCAGTCCTTCATCTTTAAGGGCTTTCCTCAGTCTCTGTGTGAATAATAATGTGTGTATTTGGCCATGATGAACACGGGGAAATCTTACATGTTGGAATTATGTTAAATTCATAGCTCCAGCGAGGCCTCAGCTACAAAATGAAGGACTGCAAGGATAGTCAGCAGAAAGGAGGTATGGGTTTAAAATTAAGGATGACTGATTTTTCAAGTCATGAAGTCATACCAAAATAACAGAGAGAAATGTTATCACTTGCAACGTACACTTGTGGTAACACATTACATGAAAGAAATAGTGTCCACAGAAAATTGTGCCAAGTCTTTAAAAACATGCACATGGCTGACATAAGCCAGTTTTGATTAATTTTCATCCAGTCAATAGCAGTTACCTTAACAGAAATACAATGCTTTTTGTAAATCACCAGGATGTCTGGGATTTAATATGAAGAAACACGAGACACATAGGATAGAAAATACAGGGTCTTCTCCAGGTCTGTATTGAAAAAGCTCTGTATGGATTCTCTGGTTATGTAATACTCATAGTCAGGTATAGCCAGCTTCTAGGAAAAACACACATTTCTTTATTGCCTGAGGTGAAGATATAGACATGATTATACTTATGCTTCACAACATATAAACCACCTACTACCAGAACATCATGAAGCTGATGGTTCTCAGTACATCGAGTCCTTCCCATCTGACCTCAGAACTACGGAGATGTACATAATGGTCTTAACAACGATAGCCTAAAGACAAGTTCTCTGCGCAGTGCCACTGTCGCAAGATCAGAAAAAAACAGCGTTTGTGCGTCCTCGCCACGCCTTAAGGGAAAGATGCAGGTAAAATCGGTTCAGTGGGCTTAGGGGGCGTTTACGGCCTCTGAGCGAGGCGCCGGCAGAG
>VYXB01007701.1:0-69791 GCA_013397135.1 Pachyramphus minor | reverse complement strand
TGAAACAGAAGGTAAATGTAAGACCTTACCCAGTTTTCACATTTGTAAATATTGATTGACTAACAAAGAATTTTAATTTCTAGATACATTTTATGAAATATTCGGAATATAATCACTTCAATAATTTTCCTGCCTAAGGCAAATATAAACCCTGGCTATCCTACACCTTTTCTAGATATGACACATGATGCTAAGATGTATTCCAGATTTCCAAAGTCTTTGAGGGCCAAAGCATTACAAAGCCCCTATACATTTGCTTTCCTTCTCTGGTTTTAATTCCCAGACTTCAAAGCACTTGTCAGCTTTTTTATTTACTTCTCAAAATCTGTGTTTGGTTGGTACTGCCCAGCCATTGTGGTTCTCATGTGGGACACTGATGTGCACAGGGTAGGTGACTTGCTGTTAGGGACACAGAGATATTTAGTTGGTATAATATATCTTTAATTATGTCATGTCTGAAGATAAGTGCTGTTGTAAGTTGTGCATAATTACCATATCAGTGTTTCTGTGACTCCACCAGTCCATTGCAACAATTTAAGACAGGTGAGACCCATTCTGTTATAACCATTTCTAACTGGTGTGAATATTAAATTAGTGTGAAACCCGACAACCATGGAATTTATCTGGTGAAAAAGTGGTAAATCAGACTCTGGGTAAACCAGTGCCTTATGTATTCTGTGTGAAAGTTGGTATGAAAAGTAATCAAGAATAATCTGGAATTTCATTCCACCTTTCACTGTGGAAAGACTGTGACGTGTTTGGCAGATATTAAGAGTGGCTCCCAAGACTTTGTGAGAGAGGTGACAGCCATAGCCACCCATTATCCTGCTCCACATTATAAGCAAATATAAGTCAAAAGAAGTTGGGACATTTCCAGACTTGCACAAAGCGTGATCTGGAATCTTGAGACCAGATTTATCCTCCATTTGAATTACATCAGAATAAATTTGGCTTTCAGTTTGTTCTTGGTTTTGACTCAAGGCTCCGAAAATGTTGAATTGCTGGAAATGTTTTCAAGTCTCAGACGCAGTAATGGCTTCTCTAATTGACACAATTGAGGGAGTTCTATATAAAGACAGTTGAAATTCTTGCAAATTCGTCTTATTAAACTTACATAGACTCAGTCCCAAACAAAACAAGCTTGTCAGCTAAGGATGGTAATATCAATTTCCACACAGGGACAATACACTTGCTAATATCTGCTCTGATGGGCATTGACAGATCTTGTCGTTTGGTTAAACAAAAATTGGAAAATCAATCCACGTAAAGGCATTTTCTTCAACAATCAGTTCCTAACATGGTCTTCATTCATGAAATTCAATAGCAGCACAAAAAGACAAGTCTGATATTCCCTTGTATACATCCTATGGGAAGGATTTTATTGCTGTAGAGGGTAACAATTGTACCAACAATGTTATGCAGCCAAACTGTTCATTATTTATCTGTGGCCTAAGATCTAACATTTGATGAATGAATTTACAGCAAAATAAGGATACTGGAGCTTGTTCAATTGTTTCATGTGGTTAGGACAGCTGTAGGCAATCTGTATAGGCTCTTCTGCTATTAGAAACCTATACATGTTTAGGCAGTATGTATTTCATTTATGATCTGCCAGAAAGTATATTAAAACTGAAGATCACTGTATGAATATTCCTCTATGAATAAGAGGAATATATTACAGCATCAGAGGAATTTCCCAAGACTAAAAGTAACCACAGTAATTTCATTTGAACATCTCATGTAAATGAAGTCCGTCTGTCTCGAACGTGTCTTCTACATGTGCCCTGTACAACAAGAGAGATCAGTTGATATATGTTGTGTCACTTAGTCTGACTCGCTCTTAAATCCCAAAAAATGTCTTCACGTGTCTTGTGTCCACATATGTAAAGTCTCTGGTTTTCTTGAATCCTTTGAATTTGAACCTTTTAACAAACCAGGATTATTCAACCAGAACCAAATATCACAGTTCCGGCACTCCACATGATGTTAAGTGGAAATAAAACTAGTTGGAGGTTGAGTCATATAACAATCAAATACATGTGAAATTCAGTCCCAGGAATCAAACTCAGTCGATTTTGCCCATCCTCCTCCAATCCCCACAGACATTTTCCAGACATACACTGATTCTTTCAGTTCTGCCTCTCCCTAACTTTGCATCTGTGGTCAATTATTTTGTCTTTGTCAGCTGTTCAAACAGAATCTAAAAATACACTAAAGCATCCCCCTTGCAAACCTTTCTGCCCAGAAGGAACCAGGAGGGTTTTGACAATGGTTAGCTCATCATTTATTCCAAACCAAGGAATGAACCTCCATCTTTTTGTCCTGTCCAGGAATCCTTATAAATAACAAAATTAAGTGACAGCCTCCAAGGTTTGAACTGCATGAGAGCACAGAAGGTTCTGACTTACATGGATATACACAGGCAGAACAGACTTCCTCACAGATAAAGATTTAGCCAAGTTGAACTTTCTTGGAATTTTGCTAAGGACAGAAAAAGTTACTTTGGCCCATTTTTGGTGAGCTTCTAATTGAAAAAGAACTTCATGTGTCTGTCCTTAAAACCTTATTATGCTTTATTGTCTAACACAGGGCTTGAAAGAAGGTACTTTGGGATCCAGAGAGGTCAGGATACCAAACCCCCCTTGTTAAACTGTGCCATCTCGAGGAGTGGGGCTGCAGTTTTAATTACCACCCCAACACAGTACAAAAAAAGAGAAGTTTCACAGTCAGTGTGCCAAAGGTGTCTCTGGAGCTTCCTTTGCTTGCCTGTGGCATGTCCACATGTGTGTTCTTTGTGTTTGTGTTTAGCTATGAGTGGTAGATGAGTTTCTGTAAGGCAGTAGTTAGAAAACCATCCCAGTGCTGTTGTGCCCTCAGATTAAAATGTTGTGATTATTTCTTCTGTTGTGCAAAGTAACTATTTATATACTGGCTTCTTCTCTGTCAATAAAACCAGGATTCACCTGACAAATGAAAGTGCAGCACACATTTAGGCTTTGGTGTCCATGAAACTACTCATTTGCTTGCAATTAACTATGCATTGAAATATAATGGAGAGTTTGCAATGAGTTCAGAACATATAAATTCACACAATGGCTGAGCTGTGTTAGCCTTGGTTAACTCAAATTCCCTGTGCTTGGTGGTGCAGTACCACATTTTCAACTGGAATACTCTTGAAACAAATAAACAGAATTTTTGTGGCATCTTCAGATAATTAGCAGGAATGTCACAACCACTGTAAGGTTAAAGGTATTTATTTTCTTTAAGTCCCACAATCTGGTGTGAGAGGCTGTATTTCACCACCTCCCTTGGTTTGAAATGTGAGGCAATTCCAGCAGCATCTCAAGGTAAAATTTCCTTCTTCATGGGTAGTACTTGTTATTGATGAGCCACTGATAGTGGCTTTCACAAGAACTTACACTCCAAGATCACTTAGATAATTCCAGATGACCATTAAAAGATTCAAAAACAGTTATGTATGTTCTTAGCAGAATATATTAAGAAGCCAAAAAAGTGTGTAACTTTTTATAGTAAGTTAATGTTTGGGTAGGAACTGTGGGGGAAAAGTTTGATACATGCAGCTTGGATTGTGTGTATTTTCATTTTGCTGTCATTTGTTTGTTTGTTTTTTCACTTTCACTCTTTTGTTTTACTTTGACCTTAATTTATGTACAGCCTTTCTACTTTTTCAGTAAATTTCATTTTGAAATGGATGTTCAGTTGTAATACACCAAGCATATCTCCAAGATCATGTGTTTCAAGACACAGTTTGGAGGGTCAAGTATTCTTTAGATCGCAGCAATGATCTTATCTAAACCAGAGCCCAATGGAAATCAAGCAGAAACCAACATGAAGCTGAACTCCCTCATGGTACCAGGTCCTAGAGATGAATTAAATCTTGCTAAGTTGAAAAAACACCTTTCAGTTGGTACAAGAATTCAACCCAAATACAGACTGTTATCATTTGCAGTCATCTGGAAAGGAAAATGCTCTTAATGCAATGCCAGTAAAGGATATTCCCTTGACTTTTCTTGCTCTGAGCTACTGTAGCTTGTTTACATTCCCCAAAGAAACTGTGTGAAATCTTTCACACACACTGTCAAACCTTCAAAGAAGTTAAAGGCAGGACTTAGGTTGTTGGAATATTGTAATCTGTTTTGCTAAAACTTAACATTTTAACCATAAGAACTCCTGAATCCTGCTTCCCTTTTTACCGCCATGCACTAATCACTGCGGGAAGCATTGGACTTCTAAGACATTTATACCAGGAAAGCCAAAAGAAAACCATCCAGCAGGTCAAGGCACAGAAAATAGTAACAAACACCTGCTGCTTCTACATATGGATAGATTTTTCACTTAAGTGGAAATCACTTAGCTGGTGGAAGGCGTATGAAAGCAGTTAAAGCCAGCAAAGCTCCTAGAAGTGTTTTATGAGAAAGGCTGTAGCTCCAAGTGTTAACTTCCACAGAGGAATGTGCAGAATTAGTTTGCTATTTTGTCTCTTTCATTTGCTAATCAATTTTCCCCCCACAGACCAGCCTATGACAGGCAGTAGGCCTGCACATTTGTTTCATATGGCTGAAGAATGTTTAACCCCCTACTGACCCTCTGGTGTTTGCTCTCCTTCCCTCAAGGCACGGAAGACTTTAAAGTAGAACCCGATGAATGAAAAGAATTAATCTCTTGGGGGCTTTTGTCATGAAAGCTTGAAAGGGGATCAGAACATGACATGCTGACAGCTGAAGTCAAGAGGAAAATTATGATATAATACAGCAAGTCAAAAAAGTTACATGCCATCTTATCCAAAAGGCAAACAAAGTGTGCATATTGCCTTGGTTCTTTTTTGGCTGCTCCTGCTACTGGTAACAACAGTGAAATCTGTGGTGGAACCCCTTGAAAAGATGAAGGGTATTTGTGGCTGCTCTTTGAGAATAAAGCTGTGGAGCTTCTCAAAGATGGGTGCAGCATATAAATGAGCTTCTTCTGACCCTTCTGTCTTATCCCTTTTACAGTCTATGATGAATCTCTGGTTGCTGTTACTGTTCTGGACATTTTTGATCAAGCTTTGTCTTCTAATGAGTTTACTTTGTTTGGAAATTGTGAGACTTAGCCTTGATAGTTTTACATTTTTCTCCTTGTATACAGCATTGGCCAACTCCTCGTGCCTAGCAATTCTAGAAGTAATCAAGACCAGCATGGGTTTGTAATTTAAATGGCAAGAGAGATAAAGTTGGGGTACATTTGCATTCAAAGACTCCTATTCTTTCCTGTTGTCTTCATTCTAAGCTCTTGAAATGACCATTAGATCAAAGAGAAAGCTCTGGATAAACTTCAGCAAAAATAACACATTTTCAGTCCTCCTGTGCTTATTCCTTTTCATTCCACTTGGTATGGACNAATGACCATTAGATCAAAGAGAAAAGTCTGGATAAACTGCAGCATTCCACTTGGTATGGAAAGCCAGGCACATCCACAGCTATGCTTAACAGCTGCTGGATGGTGATCCCAACCCCAAATATATTTTCACAGTGGCATTTTAAATCCGTGGCTGACTTTCTGGTTAGCGCAATTTTAGGAGTCTCGTGAGTTCCCAAGCGACCTTTGCCAGCCAGGACAAACCGAGAGGCACTGCTTTGAGTTTCCAAATTACATCACAGCGAGCCAACGGGAATTTTCGCTTGTAATTCTGTTTGCAGGGGATTGTCTGTGTGCAGGAGAAGGTGCGAGGCCGGAGCGTGTGTTGTGTTATCCCGGCCGCGGCCACCAGGGGGACCCATTGCCCCAGGTAAATAGGGCGGACCGTGCTAAGCGCGGCCTAAAGAGCTTTAAACCCGGTTTAACCACGGGATCCGAGCGGCTCCCGGTGGGAGAAGGACGGGCAGAGTGCTGCGCTTCTGCCCGAGCATCCGGCGGTGGGAAGTCCCTTGGAAATGGAGCCATGGAGAGTGAACGGTGAACCTCCCAGTCTCACACAAAGCTGAACTGGGAGGCTAAAAAAACCTTTGGGAAAAAAAAAATAACACTAGCACATACTGTAGGGGAAAAAACAAAGCCAGCAAAATAGGACAAGTTTTCAGTTTTCCTTTCTCAGCGGAAAAGGGTCCAGAGTTGATCAGAACTTTGAAATCAGACCTTTGGATTTTCTGAGTGGAAATGGAAAAAATTTACATTCTAAAGACCATTGAGGATATGATAGATCTCTTCTTTGGAAGCAGAATTTGACAGAAGTTTTCTAATTTGACTTCTTTTTGAGAAGCAAACCATGTAGACCTGGATTAGGAGGATGATACAGGATACCTGTATTGCCTCACAAGCTCAGTTCACACCATGGGTTCTAATCACCTCCCCTAATCACAGTGTGCAGTGATGGAGGTGGCTCATATTATGCTGATTAAAGCTGGTTTATAACCTCAGTTTTCTGTGTGTGATATTCGCAGGCTTTCAATCAATGTGTCAAATGTTTACTAGCAAAATCAATGAATTTTTTTCACAGCCATGAGAGTGAAATGCTGCTGTTTTCCTTAGTGTTTCTAAATAAAAAAGTCTCCAGAAATGGAGCAGATGATATTAAGCAAATTCTCAATCCATTAAAAGAGCAGTTTTACAGCGAGAAGTGGAAGTGTTAAAAAAAAAAAATTAAAATACATGCACAAAGATTAATCAGTCATTCTTGACTCAAATACCTCCTTGCTCCATGGTTCTAAGGCTATTTGGAAGCCATGGGACTCCTTTTCTTTCAGCCCAGAGCTAAGATGTTCTCAGCAAGAGGATGATAACTTTTGGCTTCTTTTACCCATTTTTTGGAGCACAGCTGAATGCTCATTTGGGTTGTATCCTATCTGTGGAAATTCCACTGAGCTCAGTGAAAATAGCTCACAAGGAGGGGTGGGAGGAGAAAAGAGCTTGAAATTTGGATTGAGCTGAGGTTGATAAATTGAAAACTTAATATCCACAAAACATTGATGGGTTCTGTTTGTGTATCCATAGTTACTTACCACATATCCTTCCAGTATCCTGCATTCTCAACAAGCAGTAAGAGAAAAAAAGTTACTTTATCTGGATCTCTTTTGCTTGAGGATACAAAATTCTTTTGAAAACATCCCAAGTGGCTAATACAGTGTTTTATATTAGTGCAAGAATTTTGGTTGCATCCCAGCAGTTTAAGGAGATGCTTCAGGAGATCTTTACAATCAGAAAATCTAAAGTTAGAAGTTTGGAAATAAGGTACAAAGAGCCTAATTCTGTTATATAATGCTGCTTTTAGCTTTGTCTAAGTTTTATGGCTATTCCAAGTTTTATCTGGGCTAATATGCTACCTAAAGTTGTTTCAAAACAAGCATTTATCTGTGAAAAACATCTGCTCTGTGAAAAATAAAGAAGAAAAATTGGTACTCAAGGATTAGAGTTGATCCTTTGGATGATGCAACTCTTACTTAAATTAGTGTCAGTCTTACACTAAATTTAATGGGAGTCGTACAGAGCGTGGAATGGGGAATCCTCATATAGTGACAATATGGAAAACACCCCTCTGAGGGTTTTGAAAGCTTCCTTTAAAATATTTAAAAGTAAGTTTAGATGTGCTGACTTCAGAACCAGAAGACAGCTGTCCTGAATTTCTTCCTTTTGTCGTGCATTTCTTCCACAAATTTGAAAATTCATGGGTTTGATTGTAATGAAACAGATTTCAGTTGAGTTGGTTTGAAGAGCCGTGTTGGGCTTAAGAATTTTGCCTGCAATTCAGAGGCCAAGGGCAGAATTTTTCAAAAAATGAAAAATTATACTCTAAGTAGGTAATGTGCTTAACATAAACATTTGTTATGATGAAAGATCCTTAAAAACCTGGAGGTTCATTGAAGTTCTTGGGGTTCACTGGAGCATAAACTTGTCTTCTAAAATGACACTACTTTACATGCTTTTAAGTTTTCTTAATGTCTTAAAGTGGTTCAGCTGTAGCTCAGATTTGATCACATGTAAAGATAAAGAACACAGGAATGCACAGATACTAATATTTACATTTTTATGTGCAAAGTTCATACATTTGCAACTGGGTAAGAGTGTTAGCATTTATCCCAATTTTAGGTAAGAACACTGTGATCAAACTGGAGTTAATAGGCTCTGATAGTGGCCAGTAACATTTGATCTTCAATATTCATTGACAAGATTAATATATAAATGCATTTATATCAGCTACAGCCAAGCCAGTTGGCTAAATGTGAATTGAGTTGACATTTACTGATATGTTGGGATACTTGAAGCATAATTTAATTGTAACCAAATGCTAAAAAAATCTAGCAGTTTATGGTCATGTTGCTGAAAAAGTGCATCTAACTGCCTGGAAGGTATCTCACACAAATTATGGCTCCGTTGTTTTTAAGCAGAGCTGTGGGTTCCTTGTATTAGCACTAAAATGATACTGACAAGTGCTGCTTTCCTTCCAGAATTACTTAATATGTCTCTTCTTAACTAGTTGCAGTATATATGAATCACATACTTTGGTCTGTAACTCCTGGAGTTGAGGCCATCAAGTGTTACATTATCCTTCCTGTTCGAGTGTGTTTGGCAAAGAGAATGAGCCTTGCAAGTAGGAAAGTGATCCAGTTTGTGTTTCCACTTCTCTGGCCACTGCTGCAGTTGTTTCATTCCCTTTCTGTCAGGTGAGATCATTATTACATGTCTTGTCCTGGGCAGTTATTCTCGTTTTGGGGGGGCTGTAGGTTTTGAAGCAATCAGTCAGAGGTCAGATTTGGTCAGGGTGGGGAGCCTTTCCAAATTACTCCTGGAAAAGGTGGGACCAGTTCCTGAAGCAACATTCTGTGAAGTGGAAAAAATTATTTGGTGAAAAGCTGTAAGATTTCATGCATCTTTTATAAGGCAGCACTATATAAGAGAGCCTGAGAACACACAGACTGAAAGTGAACAAATGTCTTAATGAGAATTCATCAAAGTGAGCTCTTCTTTGGAACATAAGTTGAAGTACATCTGAATTGCCTCTCAGTGCAATGATTTTCTGGTGTTTTGATCAGAATTAAGATTCCATTATGGAGACTGTTAAATGATTCTTCACCAAATGAGACTAAATCCCTGTCCTCAGTCCCTTGTTGTAGAACTTTGCCATCAAACTCAGCTCTGGATCTGCCTTTTGCTCCTGGGATTCCATCTTGATCAACAGCTCAAACCTTAGTTAAAGTCAATAAAGTAAATAACTGGAAGCCATGTTAAAGCAATTTATCTTGCTTTGTCTTTCTTATTTGCAGGCCACAACTGCTGTACTTAAGCAGCAAACACCAATACAGATCATAAATGGGAGATGCCTTCATTTAGAACAAGTGCAGAGCTTTAAATCATGGAGGACACACAAGACCACTCTAAAGGTTTAGGTTTTCTGAAACAGGATCACTGAAATGATAACTAAAGTGAGTGCACTTTCACTAGAGACTGGTAATTGTGTTGCATATACACTTTAGACATTGACCTCATGTCTCAGACATCCAGCATACCGAAAGCTTGGTTGCTTAGCAGTGAATGCTAAGTGACATATTAAGTTCAACCAAATGTCACTCATTGCAATGATGTCATGTTGTCCAAAACCCATTAATTACTTTGAAAATTCCCACAGTAACTGAAAATCTCAGATTATCTGCCTGAATTAATGGGAGCCCTGTAATTGAATGATGGATCCCATGCTGTTATTTTGTACCCTATGTACTTTATATATAAAGTTTTGAGTGAAGGTGGCAAATACAGGTTTTGGTGATCTCTGCTCATCACTGCCAGTTTTAATTCTATCATTCAGAACAATTCTACTAATAATAAGAAATGTGAAAGGTTCGTATTTCCTACAGTACACCTTTGAAACTAATATTCCTTATGAGTGATACGTAAAGATTTTGGTGGAATTACATGGCTGAGAGTTGGAGACTCTGTGCCAAAACCTCTCATTCCTGTTTTAGCAATGTTCGAGATTCCAAGGGAGAGAAAAGGAGAAAAAGTTAATGTTTTTTTTTAGTATCACCTACCAATTGCAGTATTTTTTTTTTCCTTCAGTCAGGAATGTGTAAAGAAAGAAAGTTTTGAAGTGAGTTTGTGCACTGAGTTACCAGGCAATTCTAGACCAGCACAGGTGAATGCTTGGGGCTCCATGCTTTAGTCAGCCAAGAGCTGGGAGGTGCTTTCTTACAAGCAATTACAGGATGCAGGACACTGTTTTTCATTCCAGACCCCTCTTCAGGCTCCTGGGAGAGATTGAGCAGATCCCTGTTTGGTGGTGTCAGCAGCCAGTCTCCCCTTCTCCATTTGCTCACTAGTTCTCAGCAGTTACTGTATTTTATGTGATCTGCTTTGGTGCTGCTCTATTTTATAGGTCAACTCCTATAGTTGTAGAAAAAACCCTCCAAATTCATGTTGTGAGACTGGAGGAAATATTTTCTAATGATACTATTCCAGACAAAGCCTGTCTCTCTGCTGATAGAAGCCACAGTTTGCAATCTTCTTGATTTTTCTGAAAGAAGACTTTGTTGGGACTTTTCTTTCACTTTAATGGATTCACTGAGAGCAAGTTGCCTCTGTGAACCAATATTCAGTGTTCAGAATTAGGTTATGTTAAAGTTCTTGCCAATGTGACCTGACATATTTGACTTGTAGGAAGCAGATATGAGAAGGAAGGAAAGATTAATTAAATTCTGTTTTTATGATTAATCATTAAGCCAACTTTCTGCTGGTGAGAAAAAAATTCATGACATTGTTTTGTCTATCACTCAGATTGCACTGAGGAAAGACATGACTGAGGCTGCTGGGAAGGAAAACATGATTCACAGGATGGTGAAATTAAACAAATCTGCACTTTCTCTTTGATAAAGAGATGCAAAATCATAAAAACAACTTTCCTGCTTTGCCACTGTGCACAGTGGCAGCAAAAGATGATGTGGTGCTTCTTTGGTTCTGGTTTTAATTTGCCTTTGTTTCATTCTGTCATTCTTCACATGTGTACGAGCCATGTTCAAACAGAAGGCTCAGAAATTTCTAGATACCTGATTTTTTTGTGGTACCCCTCAGTAGAATGGTAGGACCAGATGAGAAAGTGATACAGAATATTTCTTTACTTATTCCATCAGCTTCTACCTTCCAAAGAATTACAAACTGAGCATTTTCCAGAATGGCTTTATATTTCCCCAAATATCAAGATTGTGTACTGTGGGCAATGTTAGATCCCATTGAATTTATAATATAATGTGGTTTTTTCAGTCTTTTGTTTGAAGGAGAGTATGTGTCCTTTTAAAATGTAAAAAAAAGAGAGAGGGATGTTTGTTGGAGTCAGTCAGTCTTAAATAGCTTATATTGAGCTTAAACAAAATACTGTATTAGACCTAATACATGTAACACGATCAGTATAAAAAAGAAATCTAAACTCTCAGAGTACATACAAATAAAAATGCAAGCACAAGCAGTGCTTGGCTGCCTAAAAAGTGGGACTAGTGAACATGCAGAAGTTTCTGAGGCAGCATAAACCCCAAACTCAGTTTACCAGAGTTAAAGTAAGTCTTTTGGAATCAACAAAGTGATTTTGGCTTTATTCCAGCCGAGGACTGGTCAGCAGGATCTATTTTGGGGTTGAGGAATGCCCCAAAGTGCTGAATGTAGAAGTCAGGGCCACTGGGGCATATCGTTATCCACTTCACACTGTGGAATGGGCTGTGTAATTACCTTCCTCGGCTGAGGAACCAACAGGCCTGCAGAAACCTGGCTGTCCAAGCCATCTTCTGCTTTTAGCAAGCTCATTTATTTGCAGCATTTTGCTAACGTTGCCATTTAAACGGCCTGAGAGCCAAACCCGTTGTGACCTGCCCCTCCCCGAAGGGATATCTCCTTTCCTAGTGTGCTAACTCTGGAAATGCAGTAGAAGAATGGAATATCCTTAAAATTGCACTTCTCTGCCAGGAAAATCAGATTTCACTCCTGAATCTAAAACTATCTCTTATTATTAATACCAAACATGTATGTAGCAACTGTGTTTGCATTGCACTTTACCAAAAGGAACAAGACATTCTTCTTGCCCTGATTAATATGCAGACTGAATAAACCAAACATGGCATGCTAAATTTATCTATTTTAAAACATTTAGCTTCCATTATCACAGCCAGCTGTCACTTTTATATTCTTGGTGGGGTTTTTTTTCTCTTAAAAATGTGCCTGTAAGACAGTGTAATGCTGTTATTTCTATAAGTAACTAAAGCACAAGAAGCTGATTAGCTGGAGGTCACACAAAAACGTATATGGCAGAGGAGGGACCTAAAATGACATATCCTGGCAAAGTTCTGTTGTCCTGGCAAAAGAAGTCAACAAGGAAAGACACAGCTTTTCCTTTGACTGTCTTGTTGGACACCCTGCAAGAAAAGCCTGGGAGTTCTTTCCTTGTTTTTAGAACCTCAGGAAACACCTGCATCCAGAAGAAACTCCTCTAAACCCACAACTCTCAGATGGAATATAGCTGATTGTCAGACTTCTCAGTCGTGAAGTGGGCAGGACAAGGTAGAGGAGTATGTGGAAAGGTGCTGTTATCACTAATCACAGAAAGGAAAGAAAGTATTGCTTAAGGCATGTTTTAGAATATTTTAGATGCTTGTTGGTGTTTTTTATTCAAGCTCAGTGGATTTTTTTTCTCCACATCTCAGAGAAATGGATTTTCAGGTTAATTTTCCTGAACACTGGCATGTTACACACAACCACAGAAGGGTTCAAAGTTACAGGACTCACTACCTATAAAAATAGTTACTGCTGGGAGTCACTCTTTTCAGAGGCAAAGCAAAAATCAAGAAACCCAGGAAAAGCTTGCCTTTCATTTTGAATTATTGAGCACACATACACTCCTATGCCTAAACCTCTCCTACCCTGACATCAGTAACACAGTGCCAGTGCAGTCACATGTTGGCAGCAACTGGCTGCATCAAAGCTCAACTTCTGAAGTCCAGCTCTGTGGTATTGCAATGGAGAGCTTATATAACATTCCCAACTAATTAATCAAATAATTTTTAAGACATACTAACTTATCTGAGTATAGGAAAGCCAGGCTCTTTTAAACTTACAGGGGAAAATAAGGTGTTTTTCTCAGCAAATGTGTTTATTAGACCAGTTTGGAAAGGATCACTTTGGGTACTGATGGAAGAAAAATAGACTAAGATTCTAAGCCTAAAATCTTAACCTTGATTTTTAATTCAGCACCCAGAACCACAGCACTGGATCATCTAGGCATAGAACAGTCCTTCAACATTTGAGTACCACAACATATACATTTTTCCATAAAATGATCATGCTCTCTTATAAACAGAATTCATCTAGTTAGGAATTCTCTGCCCACTTTCACCCTAACTCTATTGATAATAATTTGATATTGTTACCTTAGCTCATCTCAGACTGTAGTTGCTCCACCTCCATGAAGAAATTCATCCATCACATTTTTATAGGCATCAATCCCATGAGCAATTCCTTTTCTCCATTTTCCCCCTAGTGTCTCCTGCTGTTCTATCAGCTGATAGATGATGCTTCCCACCACCCACTCTTTTCTTTACAGCTGTTTGCACTTGGAAAATTAGCCTAGTGGTTGATTACAATGGAATGGGCTCTGCTGGGGGGGTCACTGTGCCCTGTATGAGCTGACACTTCCACAGGAGGCACATCCACAGAGTTCTGTGCAAACTTCTGCCTACAGCTGGCTGTCATCCAGCTGGATTTCAGCGTGGGCAAAACCAGTGTGTGCCTGGAAAACCCCAGGGAGCCACCCCCGTGGGGTTCTCTGGCACTGCCCTTCTTAGAGCACATTCATTTTCAAGTCAAATAAGTGACCAAAACAAGAGTATGCTGGGTTGTTTTTTTTTTGTTTGTTTTGGTTGGTTTGTTTGGTTTTTTTGTTTGGCTTTTTTTTTTGTGTGGCTGCTCCCAAGCCTCTAGAAAATGCATATCAAACAGGTAAGGCTGCTTGTTGATGGTAAGAAATCTGCTGAACTGTAGTCAACACAAACTTTTTTGTTGAGAAAAAGCTGTTGTTTGTGAGTCTCACCCCATTTCAGGGCACAGCTGAGAATTGGCTCATGTTCTGCTTGACTGATGGGTGGTTAGATCACAACACCAAGAGATGCTGGGAGTAGCAGAAACACAGAATATTTATTGATCATAATGATCAATATTGATCCTATTGAACCCACCTGAGGCTGGAGGTGTCCCCTTTTCACTGTCACCTGTCCCCACTGAGATTTCCTATTTCAACAGTTCACTTACCACCTTCTGAACTCATTTATGCCAAACAACAGGGCAAGTTCCAGACATAGAAAATACACAGTTCTTCCAGAAGACAAGAAAATGGGAAAATAGGGAGTGTAGGGACCAGTTCAGCAAGAGCAGCAAGGGTGGAACCCACCCAATGTACTCTGTCCACTAAACAGTTTCACAAGATTCTGTATCTGCTTTCACCAGTCACAAATGATTTGTAGACATTACCAAACATAAGTGAGTAGGTACTTTTTCACTTAGAGTGTAGCTTAGCTTTCATTTAAGCTGATGATATTTCGATTTTGGTTTATATGCTTTAAAGTATGTTTTATCTTAGAGCTGAGCATGAGCCAATTTTATCTTGGCATTTACTGGAATGCTGTAATTTTATTTTTTTTTTTTTTAAATTGAGGTTTCCTGAAATGTGGTTTATTTTGCAAATTTAAAAATTGCAGAAAGCCACATTCTTGATCCTCTTTTTAAGAATCAGATCTTATCAAACTCATATTTTTCTACCATAAATTCCCACGTGTATAGAACAATGCCTTATTTCATTAAAATACTTCTACTAAGCATTTTTAAAAAATATTTTAATAGAGACATTCACATTTTTGTGCATTCATTTGGTATTTCTAATAGATCTTGTCAGACAGAAGAAATCTATAAATATCATGTATTGTACAATCTGGTTTTAGCTTCTGCATAGCTCTGACTCAGCACAGATTGTGAAAAGCCAATGGCTGTTGAAAATGGGTTGGTTCTGTCTGGTTGACTGAGATGGTAAAATATGCCAAAATAAGCACAAACTCTAACAGCACTACTTAATAGTTTTCTGTTTCTATTTGTCTCAAAAGTAACTAAACACTCTCCAGTTTGAAAATTATTTAGGTTGACTTCTGCTTCTTCAAGTAGGAATAATTCCATGTTCGTCTTTTGGTGTAAAGTTGGAATTTTTTGTGTGTCTTTGTAATATCACTTTATGTGTAATGAGGTTTATGTATAATTCAGGGAAAAGATTCCAAACCTTGTGAGAATCTAGAAAAAAATGTGATAGTGTTCTTAATTCAGGTGGTGTCTGACATGCTCACCAACTCTTACTGTCACACAGTTTTTGTTTAATTCCACAAATGTAGACCAAGTGTGTTGTGTCCATTTCTGGAAGGGAGGAGAGGGGGGTGTGACCTCTCTTTTTATCAGGCTGAGTTTGCACATCTGGGGGATGCAAAGAAAGAAGGTCTCATGGCCATCTTGTGGCCTGTGGCCAGAGGGAGAAGAGCTGATGCACTGGTCTTTGATGTGTTTGATGCTGTTTAATTTTCTCCATCCCACACAGTTGGATCAATTGTGTTTTATTAATCATCCTGAAATAGCTGCTTGCAAAATTGTAACACCCTTGGCAGGAGCAGTGAATAATGCTGACTCACTTCTTGATTCCCTGCTTTCTTCAGGTTAAAAGTAACTTGTTGGTCTCCATCGTGCACACCCTTTGATGTGTCAGAGGGGGAACAGTTGTGCACATAACATTCCCTAACATTTAGATGAGCTGTACAGGTCCAGTTCCAATTCCTCCCTGCATTGTCAGTGACAGCACAGGCTGGAAATGGAATTCATCTGAGATGAGCACCAGTGTTGGCTTTCACGTTTTCCCAAAGCTTTCTAAATGCAAGAGGTTCAAAAGGCTGAATCAATTTGCTGGAAATTACCTGTGATCTTGAGGTGGATCATTCCTGTAACAATTCTGAATGCACAACCAGACTCCTGATTGCTTCCCATTCCCTGAGTTGTCAGTAAAGCCACTCTATGATATTCCTATTGCCATGTTCTGTATTTAAACAGAATCACAGAATCCTTTAGGTTGGAAAAGACCTCTGAGATCATGGAGTCCAACCTGTGGCCGATCACCACCTTGTCAACCAGACCAGAGCACTCAGTGCCATGTCCAGCTGCTTCTTGAACATGTTAAGAGCAGTTAAAGTCAATCCATCCCAGTGACTCAGTGGTGGCACTGCACAGCTTTGCTTTAAGATGTTCATCCCAGGGCGAGTTGAGGTCTGTGCTATTGTTGTGCCTGTTGTAAGCTGACAAGTTTCTGACCGAAATTATAGAATGTGTTGTGTACAATAGCAGAGGAGTTGACTCAAGGATGTGGGAGATCTGCTCCAGTTCTTTGTTTCTCCCAAAAGCCCAACTGTTGAGCTCAGAAATTGGCCCAGTTTCTATTCAAGGAATGCTGAAAGCCCTTGAGAAGATGCAGAACCCTCTGGGGAGGCTTGATGACATATGTAGATGTTAGTGCCCCACAGAAGGCATTGAGAAGTCATCTCTGATATGTGGGTGTCCTGGGAAGGGCTCATGCTGAAATATGTGTAAAAGTAACAGAGCAGGAAAAAAAATCTGTTGGAAATGACCACTTAGCAATTATCTATAAAATACAACCATTGCAGCTGTTGTTTTCAGTGTTTAGATGCTGATAATCATGTGTTATTTGGGAAGAACTTTCACCACTTTTAGTCTGAAAAATATTTAAACATGGAATTGTGTTTTGCACATGAGCAAAAAATTTGAGCCTGCTCTTAGGAAAGAGGATTATGTACTACAGTTATATATTTTACACGTGCAGCCCTCTAAAGACAGTTGCAGAAAATGGTATTGGAAATGGCAGAAAATGTAAGGTCATGCAGAATTCAAAGCATGCTGATTTCATTGTGAATGTAGTATTTCATAAAAGAAAGGGGGAAATATGTTCCTGTAGCTTTCGAGTATTTGTGACAACATACATGTTAATTATTGTCAGTCTGTGCAATTGGAGGTCAAAATCTGTATTTGGAGTAGTTTTAAGGTTTCACAGAAGGCTGTTTTTCACCAATTTTATTTGACTTTCCATTAATGACTAAAATGAATGCACATGCAAAAGTTGTAAGTTATAGTTAACTGGGAGTGGTTTTACATATTCTGAAGAATAGGATGAGAAAAGCTGTGTGGGAAAATACTGCATAGTGTTTGTTAAAGAGAAATATTCACACCTATTCCAGCTGCTGGCTGCAGATGTTTATACACATCACACATTATTCTGTAAGACTTTGCTCTCTGTTTCCTTTGGTTTTACACTGCAATAAGATTTATTTTTTTAATCCTGAGATTTCTGACATTAATGGGACTCAACCTCAAACTGGAGAGGAAGAAAAAAAATAAGAAAAAGTGTAATTTCTGATAAGAAATAAACATATAATTAAATGCTCCATTAGGTCACAATGAATATATCATGTCCAATAGGAAATGAGGGGGAATGCTGCATTCAGGTGAGAGTTTTGCAATATATAAATCATGCACATGTTTCAGAAGGAATTTATCCAATTGATCACAAAGCTGGCAAAGAAATCACTAAGGAAACAACCCCATGACAATAGGCTTCATTGTTCCTCACAGAATTCCCCATGTATCATTTTCCTCTATTTCATTGGAACAGTCCTCTCAGCCAGTAAGGCAATAAAATCATTCCATTTGAATCAGATACTGCAGGACAGATACTGCAGCGTCAGCACAGCACTCACATGCTTTGTATATAAGAATGTGACCTGCTCTAGGATAGCATGCCTAAATTTATGGCCTTTAAGGTGAAAAACAGTAGTTATTTTGTATAACTACTATACACTGGTTATGATAGGTAAGGGGACAAGCACTGCATCCTATAGACTTTATAGACATCCTTAACTTTGCAGTGCAAAATTCCAACCTGTGCAAACATTGCAGGCCCTTGGCATGAGGTGATAGTAAGCCCAGTCTGTTTTTCCTCTGTCTTGCTTACAAATTGCTGGGGCCACCTTGTAAAGAACTTGGTTATTTTACTTACTGTGTGATCTGTAGGAGGTGTTTGTTCCTCAGTTTCCCGCTCTGTGAGAGGCAGGGCAGTTGATCTCCACCTTTCTTTCAAGAGAAGAAGAGACACAGGAACGATTATGGATCAATTCCTTTGAAATCACTTGACAAATGAGTCTTTGTGAAGGGTTAACACAGCTCAAATCCCTTTGGCTTGGCACGTGTGGCACTGAGGATGTTTCTGTACCCTGAGCAGTTTGACTCCTCAGGGCAGGACGGGCATCAGTGCTCCATTATTGCCAACTCAAGATACAGTCCACACAAATCTCCCTGGAATATTAACTCAGGGCAAACATGGCTTTCTGTAGGATTAGTTTAAGTGGTGGCAGGCTAATGACAGCTGAATTCATAGCATGGGCCTTTCAGAGCAGCACAAACTGTTTGCCTTGTTCCCCCTCCACTCATCAGAGCTCATGTGAATGTACAAGGAGGAAAGGGGCACATGTTATCTTAGCATGTTTTAGCATCTTAACATGCATATTGCAAATAAAAACCCCAAAGATCTTCAACATTGAATAATTCTTTGCCATCCAGCTTAAGTGCTTTTTATCCCTTAGAAGTAATTTCCTTTAGCTTAAAACCATGGGAATTTGTCCTTTCTCGCTTGCCAAAGCCACAGTGCAGAACAGCCATCATAAACTAATTAACACTGTCTGTCTTTTCTCATTAAATTAACCAGATGTAAGGTATATGTCTAGGTTGGAGGTTGAACTTATTAAATGAACCTCATTTAAAACAATAGAGATGGTATTTTTCACCACATTAATGTCCTAATGAAGAATTTTTCCTTGTTCTATTTTATTTTAGTGGCAGAGCAAACAGTTACCCTCTTGTTGTGATCGTTATTTGCCATCTATTAATAATTTCTAAATCATAAGAAAGAAGAATGATCATAAAATTAGAATTTAAAAGGAACTAAAATTCGAACTGGGTATTGCCTTCTTGACTTCCAACATTTGGGAATTGCCGCTCCTGTGCCCTCAGGAGGTGATGTTTAAAAAGTCATGAGCACCAATGGACCCCAGCACCCACAAAAACAAAGGAACCTTCCTCACTAGTTCCCTGAGCAGCCTGAAATCTGCTCTCTTCATGCCCAGAGTGGAGGTTTTGCTGGCACTTTTCCTCCTGTCAACCGAGGTTTTAAACTTGGTCATTTCGTGGTTGCTGTGGCCAAGACAGCCCCAGTCTCCTCTTCACTCAGGAGATCCTCCCTCTTGACAAGCAGCAGATCAAGGAGAGCATCTTTCCAAGTCAGCTCCCTTAGGACCTGTTCCATTAAGGTGTCATCCAAGTTTTCTAAGAATCTCCCAGTATCAGGCCCTGGCCCTGGCCTGCAGGTAAAGCACCTAAGCAGTAAGCAAGGGACACTCAGTTCCACTCAGTTAAACACCCTTCTTGTGCTGGAAAGAGGAACATAACCATGGAAACCAGAAGCATTTATATACCTCCTTGGATCGGGTACTGTTTGAACAGATGGGAAACTTAGCAGCACCAAAGCCTGTGGTGTTTTACTGTCCTGTGTTTTAGGTGTAATTTAGCAATTCAGCACAGACACCCGTTCAGTTGTTTTAACATGGTAGCTGCTACAGCTCCTCTCAGCTTTTGAGTATGCCAAGCCTCTGCATGTAATGAATGGTGTAAAGTGTTTTCCAGAAATGCTTTGCTTCCAGGTTATGGATTTTGCTAAGTGACATGAGCTGGCAGTTAATTGCAGGGAGGCTGCCAGACCATCAGAAGGTAAAGCAGGAAATCGTGTCAGTAAGTGCTTTCCCTGCTCCTGCAGACCTTACAGCTCCAGCTGGGCTGTGTGTCCCGTGCAGGAGTGTGGATCTGTGTTGCACAGGAGTAGAAAACCACATATGCAGAAGGATTAGACTTCCCCCAGTGTCACCAGCAACGTTTGCCACCAGCACCCAGGTCTTTCCCAGTCTGGATGGAACATTTTGTCAGGTGTGCCGGGTGTGCCAGGGGAGGCTCCTGGCCAAGGACTTGGCTGCTCTCCATGAGTTCTCCAGCAGCATTTGAACCACATTTCCTTGCCAACAAATTTCTTATGCCATTCCATGAGGAAGGAGGGAAGGGAGGGCTGTGCTGCAGGCTGTTAGAGGCAGGTGTGGCCCTGGGGTCTAACAGCCATAATTCAGAGCATCTTACAGTTTCTTCTAGACACTTCTGGGAACCCCTCAGGGACCCCACGTGTTCTGAGGAAAAACAATGGTGTCTTACAGTACTTTTGGCCCTTTCCCTTCCTCTGAGGTGTGCCAAATGGAGTTTGTGTATCCGAGTGTCTGCCTCTGTTCTTAGGCCTTTATGAGACATGGCATATTTTGGACACATCCAACTAAGCTATTTGAATCCATGGGGATTTTTTTAAACACAGCAGGAAAACAGGTAGAGAATTTGTTTATCAGATTTGTTCTCTGATGAACCTGGGAGAAAAAAAAATTATGGTCAAAAGCTTTAATTAGTGGAGATAAGTTGAAAATCAGATCCCTTTATGATTCCATAGTCTTTCAGACTTAAGTCATGTTTATACAATCATACCCACAGAAAGTGGCCAGAAGAAGGCATCAAAAAAGTTATTTAGATTTTTTCAAAGGGTTTTTTTTCCAATGTGTGTATATTCTATTCCCTTTACTTTAGAAGTTGATGAACAAATTTTTTGCATCCCTTGTTAGCATGATCCAGTCAGCTGTGGTAAATGGTAATCCTTGCTTTTAATCTTGAGAGACATATATTTGGAATTGAAGGAACAGAATTTCATTATCTGTACCTTGGTGAGACATGAAATATAATCCAAATCCTCTTACTCAGTTTACCTGGCTTACTTTAAAACAATAAAGTCTTTTGTCTTCAGTCAGTTGTTCTGTGGAAAAAATATTGAGTTAACTTAAGATTGGTACTTATCCAAAATCTGTTACTTGATTATCCTCACATTCAGGGCAACAAACTGTATATAAAGAGCTTCAGCTGAGCAGTGCAGTGCAGTTTATATGTCTTATAGATAATGCTATCATATAATGACCCTGAAGGACTGAGAAATGTAGCTGCTCCAGATTGGTTGTGATGACCTGCAATACAATAGGGAGACAACACTTTTAAACTCTAAGGCTTCTTCTCACAACATCAATAAATAATTCTCTGAGCAGAATCCCCTTTATGCTTCCTTTGCCCTATTACACTTTTGTGCTTATATTTTATCTGAAACACAGCTCAACACCTTTTCTGAGTCCTCTCAGCTGTCTCAGCTCAAGTATTTTGGGCCTCACTTTTCTCGCTCTGCCCTTGGATAAAGAGAATTCTGATGTCAGCATGAGCTGCTGGTACCTCTCTGCAGCTGTACTGAAATCTCTCTCCTTGCTGGTAGTTGTAAGACACTGTGAACTCATTGTGAACACAAGGCAGTTCCTGCAGGTGAAAAATACCAACCCTCCCTTGCATCTCAGTTTCCAGACATCATCATTCCATGTGGAACTCAGCACAGGCCACATTTCCCTTTTTTTGAACTAACTGCAAGACAAGAAATGACTTTAGCAGTGGCAGGAGGGTGACAGGATCAATCCTGCCTGGCAGAAGCTGTATGGCAGAGGGTGGAGGGCAGAAGGCCTGGGGCAGTGTCAGAACACAGGCTCATTTTAAAAAGTTCAGATGTATATGGCACAGGGAGGTGTGCTAAAGTCTAATGATTTTATCTCCAAATTAACCTTTTTACTAAAAAGAGATTCCTAGAATCCAGGTACTTTGTGGAAGTGGGAAAATCATGGGATGAGGGTCTCTTACAGTCTGGGGGATGCTGAGAACCACAGAAGGTAGTTTTTATTTGAGAGCAAGCCTGCTTATTTAGCTGAAGCCTTTTGCTTCAAAGTTTTCTTGGAGCTTTCAGTAGTTGAACATGGAGTAACACATCACAGGGGAGACTGGACAAACCAAACACCCTTACAGCCTTACATGCACCAATTTTGCAAAGTTTTGCATAGTTCCAGGCTGTGCTTTGCTGTCACATTGGAAAATGGCTATGAAACCTTGGCTTTAAGGCATTTAAGCTATAAGAAATAAGTTCTTACACATTATGTTCCCATGTAGCTTGCAGTAGGCTTGAAGATGGTGGGCCACGAGTGTCTGTGGTGGATCCCCAAATCCTGTAGTTAAGAAACTTGTGGCTTTAGTAGTAGTAGTTTAATGCTGATTTAACTGACTCACGCTCATGGAACTAACACTAAATTAAACCCTTCGTTTGGAGGTAAAGCAATTATTGAGGGACTGCCCACAGGACTCAGCAACTTCTGGATTATTTCAAGATGTAGGTTAGAAGGAGGCAAAGGCAGTTCTCCACTGACAATGTCAGATGGCTCTTGGGAACGTGCACGAAGTGGGAACATATCCAGATGCTGGACTCCCAGATGTGTGAGTCATTGTAATCATCCAATCAATCAGCTTGTGTAAAAGCAGGAATGAGAAGGCAAACAACATATAAATGGGAGTTGGAAGTTGAACTTCAGTGGGTTGTAAGGCACAGAGATGTCCTGTCAGGGCCTGGGACACTGGCTGTGCCACGGCTGGGAAGCTCTAGCTGAGGAAATCAGTACTACCAGGCAGGGAAGGGAAGGCAAAATTTAGCTTCTCATTTGTGTATTGATGTGTAACAACAGTCAACAGAAATGAGATGTGCAACACATGAATAGCCAACTTGCTGAAAATCAGATCCCCTCATTGTTTACAAACTGTGGCAGAATCACCATAGATTAATGACATTTAGAAATCACCACTTCCACTCTGTATTTTTATAATTGCTTTTTTTTCCCCTCTAATTTGTGTTTTCTTAACCCATTGCAGTCACATTCAATGTGATACAAATACAAATACTGGTAGTTTAAAGGATTTATAAACAGAAATGAACGAGGCAAAAACACTGTGGTACTTTCTTTGACCCAACATTTACACAGAAAGTTTTTTATTTTGACATGACTAGACAGATACCAAATGCCAAATGGTTTTAACTAACATCAATACACAATTAGCAGTCTTTGTAATTAATCAGGGCAGAAAATTGGAGACAAGGGCCTAACACAGGCTTCTCTCAGTCTTGATGTCCACTCTGCAAAAGTATAAACTTTTTCCCTGCTCTTTGGACAATTTTCAAAATGGCTCCTGCACAATCCCGAGATGACAATGACTATTGTTGCCGTTCATTCAGAGATCTGTCAGCCTTTGAAACCCTGTCATTAGTTATGTTCAAAGGCAGGAAATACTAATGAGCTTTGATTTCACCAGTCTCCGGGAGACTCCTTGCATGTAATTCTCCTCACAAGATAAACTCACATTTTGTGTTTATTTTGTGAAGTATAAACTTAGATGGAAAACATGAGAAAACAGTAGCTGAGAGATGTTATCCTTAAAGGGTCCTGAAATTGTGGTAAAGGCTCTCTAATAAATTCCCCAGCCCAGCTGTATCATTGCAGCCTGTTCCTGCATTTGTGTGATTTTAGGTCTTTAATGTGCCTGTTACAAACATGTTCTGCTTAAGAAACACTTTGGAGTCTTGGTATAATGGTATTTCAGTTTGAGTATTTTAGATTTCTTCTAGTGCAAAGTCTAAAATAAAAGCTATATTTTAATTTTCTTAGTCTCATGGAATTAATTAAAAGACACCAGAGTTCAGTCAGCAAATCCTAAGATGTTTACTTAATTGGAATTTTACAAAAGATCTTTGCAGCGAATTACTGTATTCACAGCTGAGTTATTTTGCTGTGCAGTTTTTTGTGTGAATCACAGAAGGCTTTTGGAGTTCAAGCTTTTTCCACTGATATTTCTTGTGGCCTTTCAGAATGACTCACTTATCACTCACCAGTGTGATTTAGCATTTAACATTCTGACTGCTAATGTTTCCTAGTCCAATCAAAAAGGTCATAGAACAATACATTACTAAAAAGCACAGTGTAATTAGGTTACTTGCCATGTAAATTATAGCTGCTTGAGTTGAAATGAACTTCTGTACTTAGATTGTTGTTCATCATAGTCATTACATCTTTCTGAATTTCATATTTTAAAATGTGGGTTTAGTATGTTTTTAGTTGAATAGCTGAAGGATTTTTCATGTGGCTGGTCCTATTGCACAGATTTGGCTTTAAGCTGGGATCAGAAGAAAAAACATAATCATGTATAAGAATTAATTACAGCTTTAGTGGATAAGCTAACTTTAAAAGATACAGGCAAATCTGTACTCATCAAACAGTGATTTTTTTTTTTCAAGCTTCTTTGTTGATTGTCTTTGTTGTGGGAAAGTATGAGAGACATTTCAGGAATGACAACCTGATTGCAAAGATAAGTACCAGAAAAGATTTGATCATGTCACTGATATTGATGGGAAAATATAACTTGGGTTTTCATGGGGATTGACTTGATGGGCAAGCTAAAGTGCATGTGTAAGGATTAGGCTTGTCAGTGGGAAACACTGAGTCTGGTCATTACAGTCAGCTCATTTACAGTACAAAGAAGGAAGTGAACATTTGTAAGTCTTTGCTCCTTGCTGAATAAAACTGAATTATTTCAGTCAAACTGCCACCTTAGCTGTGAAATGTCAGAGCTATCAGATAGGAGCAGTGATTAGTGACTGCAGAATGACACAAATGCATCTGTGTCTTGGCTACCATTAGGATAGTCTGTCCCAAATCATGAGACTAACACAGACATTATAATAACTAATAATATGGTTCTTTTTTCTTCCCAGAGTTACTGAGGAAGTTAATGGCTGGTGTGTGACAACACAAAGAAATAACTTAGAGGAAAAATGCATTTGTTAACTGCCTGTTTTTCTTCTTTACATGAAGAACTTCAGAAAATTATTTTAACTGACCAGTGCTCTGAGAGGTGAAGTAGAGACTGCACAGCCCATGGTGAAAGGTTTCAGTGCCTTTAAACCCTGTTTGGAATCTCCCCTCTATGGTCACTCCCAAAAACCTCAAGAAAGCTTCCCCACCCTCCTTTCCTTAGAGTTCCTTCTGCCCATCCTGCCAGCTGATGCCCAGGCTCTGAAATAACCACTCCCAGCTTTTTTACTTCTGGAAGAGAGTCATCTGATAGTTTTATTATTGGTTGTCATAGGGTCTGCGTTAAGGGAGCCTTCATCTTTCAGGTCTCAGGGCTGTAAAGACCTCTTTATGCCCCTGTGGAGCTCAAAAGGAGGAAAATTCGGGAAAGAATCCGAGTCTTCAGCCATCTCTTAGCATTCAGAATTATGAGTCATGTCACACCAAGGTACAGCCCTGTTTTGTTTACACCATACTTTCAGTGCAATTCTTTCTGCTTCATCAATGGCAGAGTCATATTTCTGTGTTTCACATGGGATGTTATTACTGATTTTATTATAGCTCAGGAACATGTAATTATTCATGCTATTAATATGGCCCCAGTGGGATGGGTATTCTGTACTGCCTGGTGTGTGTCATAAAATCTGTAATGCCCACTGAATGCTCCTTTGTTATCAGTAATTATTCAGTAATGACAGGACAATAGTGATGTCTTGATGTTCAAAACGCAGAAGTATTATAAATTTTTTCCAATATAATAAAACTTCAGGATATAAAGAGAGTTCCTCCATTCCATGCAGAGTTATGTCTTCAGGACTGACAGGAACTTGCACAACCCATGGGCATGCAGAAGTTTTGAAAAGAAAGCTTCAGAAGAAGAACCTCAGTTTTCTGCTTGGGCCTGGTGATGTAGTTCCTTCTTCAGCCAGAACTGTAATTTGAGCATAATTTGTGAAGTATGTGTTTGAATTATTTCCCTAATAGGGACAAGGGAGTCAACACAGTACTGGTGGTTTCTCTTGCACAAGTAATCATTTCTAAACTGTGTCCAGAAGCCAGGGGCTTGGTTAAGCAGGCTGGTCAGTCCAGGGGCAGGTACCTTTAACCACAGGAGTTCTGTTCACTGGTCACCTGCAGCACCTCACCACGTACTGCAGAGGGTTTTGCTGCCTCTGTGCTCCTGCCAGTGCATTTGTACTCCTGGCTGCAAAGAGTAATGTCTAAAGATCAAAGTATAAGGGTAATTTTCAACCTTGTAGTACCCTCCAGTGGAGTCAATTACATGAATAATTCAATATTTCACCACCCTGCATTGTAAAACCCAGGCAGAGGAAGTACCTTTGTGATAACAACCCTGCGTCTCTTTGCCCAAAGTGCACTGGGACTGAGAGCTTTTGCTTTGGTTTTTTAAAACAGTGTTCTTTTTGAAGTTTTCAAACAGTTTTATCCTGCAGATAACAGGAACAATGGTACCTGTGTTGCACCACATTACAGCAGCACTTTGAAGGGGTAAGCAAACAGCTGAGCAGGAATGTTCTGACAAGCCACCAGGAGCAGGCTGAATTTGGCAGTCAGTGGCCACCCCATCACCTCCAAGTTTTCCCTGTGCTCCTATGCCTTCCCTCAAAACCAGGCAAAATGCAAATCATTAACTTGTTCCTTTCTTTGCCTTATCCTGACTTTTGAGATCCTGACATGGTATTGTCAGGCAGGAGGAATCTGTCTCAGATGGACCTTCTCTCCAATGAGCATGAGCTTCAGTTAAAGAAAAGGCTGGCCCAGGAAATTCCTTAATAATAATAATAATAATAATAATAAACTCTCATAAGCAAGGAAACAATTTTTTCTCCATGAGGATAAATTAATCTAAAACATGTTATAGGGTGTGTCTCACATGCTTTGATGAGTATGTCAGACACATGACAGCATTTAGTATTACACAGCACAAGGCATCATCTTTAAATCAGAGTGTTGGCCCATATTTTTGCTTGACATGTAGCAGATGCCATTTGCTTCCATAAGTCTTCAGATGAGATTGTTAAATTACAAGAATAGGCACAGTACTGGACACAGAATATTTGAGACCTTTGCAAGAAAAACTGTTCACTCCCAGGAGACAAAGAGCTCAAACTGCACCAGTTCCAGTGCCAACTATAGGCAACTCCATCAAGCAGTGCTCTCAAACTATCATCCTTCCCTTTGAAGGAAACTGAGGCAAGTGATGACACTTACTTGAAATGCTGCTTTGTCTCCCTGGTCAAACTAAAGGAGCAGAGGAAAAGACTTTTCCTTTCGTCCTCCCTACCAGCTGGATCTTTATAAAGCTAGTCACAGTCTTTGTACATAATATTCCTTGTTCCCTTGGCATGGCCAAGAAGACTCCAGTTGCTCATAACCAGGAGCCAAAGTTTAAGTACAGGAGAAACATGCAGGATAAACCCTTCACAGCAGAGCCTCGGGAGCCTGGAAGGAGCAGAGCATCAACAGTGGACAGCGTGCTAGATCTTATGCTGCTCCATTTTGAAACTGTTTCTCCAAGATTCACCCCTGAAACAATAAAGGTCTGGTCATTAATCAACTTCTATTAAGAAGATTTCCTCCCCCCCTCCCTTTCTGTCCCCTCTTCTTTCCCCTTTCTTCTTCTACCACCTCTTTTCATCTTTTCACGCATTGCCTCAGGCATTTGCACGTTCACTAATCTTTTCAATATTCATAAAGGAAAAGTAATGCATAACCTGTGGGGGAATACATTCCCATTCATGTATTTTTTTTCAAGGTGAAGTGCAGACCTTTTCTGAAATGGTGAAGAAGCTTTATTCTGTAGTAATGGCTGTGACACATGGGCTGGACACCCAGCTGTACTCAGGGTTGGAGTGTGCTCCCAGTCACTGTGCCAGGCACAGGTTCAGCCTTGATACAACAGAAGGGAAGGAATCAGCACAGAAAGTCTCTAGGATGTGCTTTAAGATGGAAAACACAGGAATGGCAAAGCTAATGAAGGCAAGAATTAAGAAAGAATAAAGAGAGAGGAAAATATTACTATAGAAATAGCAAAAAGCAAGCAAGCTGCCGTGTAGAATTTGTTTGTACACATCCTTTTGAAAGAAACTGCTAAATATTCTCCACAAAGAGTATGCACACGTCATACAGTGAACTTTTAGAAGTCCATTTCAAGGCCTTGCTAAAACAAGTTTAGCAGTCTACAAACAAGAATGCTTTTAGCATTGCAACACCCACAGCCATTTTATAGGTCTTGTGGCTTGGATCTCATTCTTGGTGGGGGTTGCTCTTTATTTCTTATCCAGAGTGTTTACATCTTTGTGGTGTCGGCAACACAGACCCATCTTTATAAGACCAGCAAGAAAAAAACAGCAATAAATCTCTGCAATGTGTTTTCAGTATGTCTATAAATCTGAAATATTTAAATGCAAAACAGCCCTTTTCTTTGAAAACTGTGGATTGAAACGCACAGAAGGATTGATTACAATATTTTTATTCAAGATGATCTGAACAAAGATGAGGCTAATATCTTTCCTTGAATGTACCCTTGAAATTAAGGGGCACTGGGAGGAAAAAACCACCGTATTTTATTAAAGGTATTGTTGGTGGTTTGTCACTATGGGACCAAAGCCAAAACTGTTCTTACAGAAAGAATTACAGTTCACTGATAAAATTATATAACCTGTGTGTTATAAAGAGACAGTAAAAAGTTCAGCTGTTTAAGTGAAGAAAACCAAAATATGGCCATATTTGTCATCTTAAATGCAGACAGATCTTATTCAGACAAGTGAATACAGATTCCTATCAGTAATCTGTAAGTAGCTGGGGAGATTTTGTACAACTGGACAATTGTGCTGTATTTTTTGATGAAATGAGATTTCAATCTCCTATTTTGATAAATGATAATATTTTCATACCAGTGAGATCCCCAGAGGAACAAAGACTCATTTTGTTAAGTGCCTTTAGATTGTTCAGCACTTTCTAGAGTCAAAAATAGTTTCTGTCTGACAGAGACCTTCCTGAGAGCCTGGGACCTGAGACAGAGTGATAAACAGATAACTGGGGCTTGAAAGGCAGGGGAAAGACAGACCCAGACAAAGAAAACTACAAAACCTGGTAGATTTGAATAAATCAACAGCTTCTGACTGCCACAATGTGGAGTGACCAGAGAAGAGGTAGGATTACCTGGGTTGTCATTCTCTTATCAACAGAGTGCTGAACCTAACAAAGGTGGAAGTGGATTCATGTGGGAATGGGAGGAAATAAAAGAGATTTTGACAAAAACAGAGTCCTTTCAGAGACTCAAGGTCAAAATGTGTGTTTTAATTTGGGAGTGGCCGCAGCCCCTTGTGTACATTTGCCCTCCCTGCTCTCTATGCCAGCACCTGAGTGCCATGAATTCCTCTGGAGCAGGGCATGTTTGGGACATCACCCATAGTAAGGCCCTTCTAATAGGACTCCATATAATCCTTTCCTGAATGAGAAATACATTACATCATCCCTTCTCTGAGGCTCATACCAGAGAGTGTGTGTGCACCTATCTTCTGAGAGATAGGAATTACCAGGGCAAGATTCTACCAAAAAAGAAAAAGGCTGTACTCATCTGTCTCCTCTGAACACCAGCAGTGGTTACCTTATCTGCTTAACACACTTATTTTGTCAAAAAGCAGGTTGTTGGCCCTGGTCTGGAGAGCACCTGGTGGGTTTTGGCAATAAAGGAGGACAGAGAGCATTGAACTTGCTGCAGCCACATCCCATGCATGGTGTGCAGCAGGTCCATAGGCTGCCCACGTGGATAATGCAGAGAATTTTCAGAGGTCAAGTCAGCCCACTGAAGCTCTCTGGATTCAGGCCACCTTGGCCTTCAAGAATTTTCAAGTATTCAAGAATTTTTACAACAACAGCTTCAAAATATCAACGCAGAATTTATAAGCTGCACACAGACAGATTCCACAGATAGTCACACGAGGCCAAGCCACACACCCAAATGGATATTTCCCAGCTGCTGGAGCCAGTGGGCTCCCCTGCTGCAATCCCTGTCCATCTTAGCAGCTGGGAAGGAGCTTCCTGCTGCTTCGAGGGCACTTGGTCCTACTTTCCACTTTTAGGATGGAAAGACTGGAAGATTTCTAGAACATTATCTGGGAAAGATCTCTTGCTGCCAGTGCTGCAAGAAGAGAGTGGCTCTTTGGGTGAGGAACCATCAGTGACCTACTGTTATATTGTGCATTAATTTGATTTCATGGGGGCAAGCAAAGAAAAATGGAAGGGAAAATAGTTAATATTCAGCATAAGTACTGATGGTACTGAAGAGGAGATAGCACTGAAATTCAAGCATCCTAATAAATGGATTGAATTGAATAAACAATTTGTGTGACTATCGTGGGTCAAATCCTGGAAAAACACATTAGCAGATATGTTTATGCCAGCATAAACATTTAAGTAAATCACTGTGTGTTATTACAATAACACTGCATTTGAACTGAAGTTGTTAGAAATCCCCTTCTGAAATCAACCCAGCTATTCTTAATAGTAATTCTGGCTTTTTGCAACCACGTTCCCATTCATCATCTTAGAAATAGAAATATTTCTAATTAGCAAAATGGCAATAAAGTGGAGAGAATCTGTATATTAGGTTAGTGGCTGGAAGTGTGTTCTTCTCTCAGCTCTGAGCTGTGTTGCTGCATTAGCTTTCAGAATGAATGCACCTAGTAGTTTGCCAGAAGATTTGCTCTATTTAAAGTTGTACAAGTGCTTCTGTACTCTAGAAAACAAGAAATGACAGGAATATGTTGTAAAAATGTATCCTCTCTGTTGGGAGGTTTTTTATTACACATACATTTAGTCCAAATAATTTTAAACTTACATTTCCACCAAGACTCATCTTTGCTTTAACAAGTGTTTTTTATTAACTGGAATGATGGGTTTTTCATTTTGAACTGAAATCTCCTTTTTTTGTTTTCAGAAGGGCATATATCTGAAGGCTTATTTTTAAAGCTGAAATGCAATATGTTGAAAAAGCATTTGTGAACTCTTTTTCTGTAATTGAAAAAATACATGAGTTAGACTTTAAAGTGTGAAGAATGATACAGCTACTATCTGTGCTGACTCAGGCCAACTTGCTTCCATGCTGGTATGACCTTCAAAAGGAGTTAGAAAAATCACTTGAGGAGAAGAGAATTTCAGTCTAAAAATGGGAATCAAAACTTTTCATCGCTGCATGCTAAATATCAAGTGTAATACATGTTATAATTTTGATCTAACATAATATTATTTCATAATATTAGCAATATAGTCTGACTACACCAGGATCCTCAAAGATCACTCTTATTTTATAGTTGGAAATTATGCAGTAATAAATTTTCTTTCTTAAAAATGTAATGAGAAGCAAGTGTCATCACACCCATGTTTCTGTAACACTGCACTTTTTATTGTATCTGGCTCTGTGTTACTAATACCCAGATCCAAATGTTTTGGTTTTATTGTTTGTTTGTTTTTTTCTATATATTCTCTATATAGTACTTAGGGTTCAGAAAGGCAATAATGATCTGAATGGTCATAAGAATAAGTAAAACATTTTTCTTGGTCAGAGAAGAATCTGTTCAGGTTTTAAAGGTATATAATCCACACTAATTATGTTCAAAGGATTAATATGGCTTTATGTTCCAGAATTGTCCCTGCAGGTCCCCAAGTCAGCCAAGTCATATCTAGACAGATTAATCGGTTTGAAATGGTTTTAAGTGAACTTCATATCCATACTCAGCTTGATTTAACTTGGTCAAACATTTCACTAATGTGCAGTTCACAGAAGAAATGTGAAAAAAAATACACAAATTATAATTTTGAGTGGCATATTCATTAAGTAAATGGTTATGATAAGTTACATGGGTTGTCTGTAGAATCCTTACCAAGAGTGTAAATGATTTAATCTCATTAAATGAGCAGGATGATGTTTCAGTAAGCATTGTTGTGGTTTAAAAACAGACATGAATTGATGATTGCCAGTATCTTATTCCAGACAGACTGCAGTAGTTAGTGTGGGTCTGTGCTTTGGATTTGTGCTGGAAACAGTGTTGGTAACTCAGGGATTTTATTGCTGAGCTTACACAGTGTCAAGGGCTTTTCTGCTCCTCACCCCACCCCAGCAGCAAGGAGAAGTTGGAAGGAGACAGAGCCAGAACAGCTGACCCCAACTGACCAAAGGTTATACATTGTTTAGTATTTTACCTGAGGTTTAAAGTGATTATTCTTTTCCACTGAACACCCTTTATGTATTTCCTGGCAGTGCTGACCTCATGTGCTCCCCCCACCCCGACTAATACAATTCCCCTCTGTTGTGCCCATACCTGCTTGTTTCTTCAGGGAATCAAGAAAGCCAAAGAAACTCTAGAACAAGCATTGTAATTGTCCCACTTGTCTCCTGGTTTTCATGAGTATTTTGGTACATCTCTTATCTTTATGTACTGGGAAAATGGGGTATTGAAATTCCTCCCCAGGCACTTCACTGCTGTCCATCATCGTTGGACTTTACCAATTCCAAAGAAGGAAAACCAGAAAGGATCATATTATATGTGTAGTACAGAAACCACACAAACTTAGACATTTCTGTCACCAGGACACCAACCTGTTCCTAATGTACACAAATAATTTTTTCCATAGTTCTTTCCTATTAAAATGTTCCTGCAACTTATCCTTCACCTACCCACTTGTTTGAGCCCAGTGTCCCTCTCATCTCTCACACTTGGCACCTTCTTCTCTCAGGCTTCTTCTTCCCCGTGGGAGGAGATGACAAAAGCTTTCAGGTGGTTCTGTCCCTCCCACACTGAGCAACTGCATTGTTCTGCTGTTGTTGTGGGGGTCAGAGGCTGGAAGGATATTAAGGCCTGCCATGGACATGCCTTGCAACCTCCCAGTAAACCCTGGGAATTAACCCAGGACTAATTCAGTGCCCTTGGTCAAAAAGAACAGTGATTCTTGGACGTTCTCTTTTTTACCTGATCGGCCCTGTTTATAATTGGGGTTAGAAGCACTGGCTGACAGCAAACCATACATTCATATTTTATTTCCTCAGCTCAGGTGGAACCACCTGAAACCCTCTGATGTTGGTAGCACAGAAGCCACAGTGTAAACTTTTGGGCTGCTCATGAGTCTAAAGGCTCTGCTTACACAAACAGAGAGTGTCTCCAAGATCTGTATAATTTCAGATCAGCACTGGTTTTATTAGTAAGTGCTGGGTTGCCAGACAAGAAAAGGTGATTCACTTGGATGAGGGTGGGGGGAAGAACTACAGCTTTTCTGTAATGAATTCATTATTAACACAGTGAGAGACAGAACCAGGCAGTTTCAAATTCACAAATCATCTGTCTTTTTACTAATATCTGTGTTTTTTGGCACCCCAAGAGCAGGCTCCGTTCCCCTGGAGAGACTATGCTCAATAATGCATCTGTTATTACGAGAAGGATGTTGAGAGTTTAGAACACAGCAGCTCAGCTGAAGCAGCTGTTGCTTCAGAAACAGCAAAAGCAGAAAAAAGGACATTTAAAAATTTTAAATGTGTGCTCCCATGTGGTCTATTTCTCAGCCCAAAAAGGGGCCTTTGCACTGCAGCTGCCACCTGTCTGCAGTGGGGGAAGCTTTACAAAGGATTTTCCTGGAGCTGCTCTTGGCTGCCCATTTCAGGCCACAGCCAAAGCCAACTGTTAAGAACCATTGTAAAGAGTGAATTCAGCTATTCCTCTCTGCTTAGATTTCTCATGACCCTGATCTTCCACAGGGGCCAGCAGTTGGGGAGAGTGACATGGCAAATCCTGGCTGGTGAACAGCCCAGAAATCTTCAGAAACAAATGTAATTACCTGGCTGGTTCTCGGTACTCGATTCCAAGCGTCGCAGGAAACAGCAAATCACAATTTCACAGCGAGGTGAGGTGTTGGGAGCCACAGCAGAGGTCTGTGTTTCAGCCAGGCAACCACCCTCACCCTGACCAGGGAACTGTTCTGAGCATCCCTCAGGCTTCTCACAGGGTGAGGCTCCACCTGCCCAAACAGAATAGCAACTGGGGAGCAGCTTCCTTGAAAGGATTCCAGGAGAGAATCCTATGGATAACCTGTGCAAACCCTTCAAAGGCTGTACTTCACTGTACACGACTAAGCCACCACGCTGTGTGCCTACCACTGCTTTTTCTCTGAATGGCAGAGATTTATTCTGGTAAAGATTCTAGTTTAGGATCAAGTTTAGGTTCTGCCTCCCTCTCCAACCCACTCTCTCACACCAAGTAACCCCACACTCCTCAGTGAGTACAGCTCACTCAGCTGTGACTGGGAAGGAATGGTGAAAATCAGGTCTGAAGGAAGTCTTGTTTTTAAAGCTGTTTCATATAAGATTTTATATCTAACTTCTCTAAGTATGGAGTGGAAAAAATGAACCGTAATTCATGCAGTAGTTCCTTTTCTCTGTGTTTTCAAAGTGTAAATCAAAGGTAAGATTTTTACAAATAAAAACCAGCAAGTGCCCGTTAACACGGGGAGTGTTGGAATCCTGGATTTGCCACACTGATGTGCAGGGACCAATGGGAGTCATATATATTTTAATGCATTTCTGGTCATTTCTAGAATTCAAGGAGTATCCTGTCCCTGTTGCATATTATTTTGTTTATCTTCCTTGACTTCGCCAATTAACACACATGGCCATGCTTGGAGTTATGGGTTTTACAGACCCTTGTGGCTTTATGCTGACACAAATTGCTGCTCAGAAGAAAAGTAAGGGAAAGGAAAATTTATAGTCCAGCCCAATACTGGATGCCAAAATCTAAAAATGGTTTTAAGACAACTTCTTAAATAATCGCACTTCAAACAACACGCTCAAGCTCTGTCAGGCATTTTTGTACTTCCCCAAACTCTGTGGAAATAAATTAGTTTGTTTTGTTTTTTTAAATTATACAGTTATTGAAGGAAGTGCTGGACAATTTTCATCCAGACTCAGAGCTGCCAGTTCTCACGAAATTGGGATTTTAAAAAATAATTCTGGTTCCTAGAGCATGAATTACAACATATTCCTAGTTCTTAATTTATTTTTTAGAGGTAATTTCCTTGTTCTTCCAACTATGGAAAGAAAAACATAACTGTGAATGCTTAAGGCTAAAAAAACGTGAAAGCAAATTTCATAGTGCTTTTCTAAAACTGTGATGGCTAAAGTTCATTTTGGAGACCTAACTGAGGGTTCTACAGCTGTGCCAGTGCTGATGTCTAATTTCAGATAATAGGTGCTGTTCTGGCATCAATGCTGCTAAATAGAATACTGTAATATTCATGTTTTATACAGAAGTAATGCCCAAATTTAAGTGTTTTTACTGCAGATTCTAATGGCATACATGAGCAGAAAATTGAACCTTTATAATTCTTTATGATCTACATAAAATAGCTTGTGATTGCCCTCAAAATAATATTTTTAGAAATCCTCTAAACAGGTCAGATAATTACTGTTCCAGAAGATATTGTGGGTAAAAAAAAAATACATCTGTGATTGTTTAAGCCCTGGTGCCCATGGAAAGGGCTGGGCTTGGATTTCTGGTCAAACATTCCTGTACAGACAAATTGCACAGTGATAAAGGACATGGGCAGTTTGTGGCTCAGGTAAGACAGAGTGACTGATGGCAGCATTTCTAAATGATTCTTAACTTGCAGTCACTGACACCGAGGAGATAGAGTCATATCCCATAATTGCTGGGGAAATATTCCATTTTTTTGCTGTTTATTCTTTTACTAATCTCAACACTTTCATGATAATCCACTGTTTCTTTTTCTTCCTAATCCCTTCTAATATAAATCTATGCTAATACCATGTATTTATGTATTTGAAGCATGGATTCTAAGGTGTTATGTAGCTGTGGCTTTCCACTTATTCTGCTTGTCATTACATTGTTTTCATGTGTGTATGAATATATATACACATAGAGACATAATCTAAATATTTATGATAAATATGCAAGTCTCTTTATATATTTATATATGTATGTATGCATTTAATTTCTATGTGATTAAGTCAGAAGTCTGTGGTTACATACTTCTATAGTTTTTCCCTTTTGTGTACACATTTTGCCTTAGAAAGGGACAATACTGTGACATATGTTGGTGCATGCACAAACACTAAGAATTGCACAAAAGTAACAACATTTTAAAAACAAAATGTAAACATGCCAGACTGCTGTCCTGAATATTTTTATATAACATATAAATGCATTTATGCAAAAAATTAATGTTCCATTGCTGTAGAGATTTATGCATAGGCTTAAGTCAATAAACTGTGGATAATCTCATTATGATCAGTGGATTGCTACCAGGGTTTAGTTAAATATGAAGCTAAGTCTTTCTAGAATTATGAATATATAAATTAAATTAAATTAGAAAGGACAGACATTTATTTGGATGGATGTGCATCATACTGAGAACATTTGATCACACTGTAGCAAATGTTTTCTTTGTACACTTAAATCCATTGGAAAATGTCCTTATATTTGAAACTCTGATATAACTCTGATGTATTGTTAAAACTGATGGTTGGGAGGGTGGTTTTGTTTTCCTTTTTGCCCTAAGGATTGTTGAGGACTTAATCAGACTTGCTGATTTATTTCCATATCAAAGTTAAGTAGGAAATATTTTATTAACAGATGTCTGCATCAAAAACTTCCATTTGGATACCAGCCCTCAGCACGAGGAGTTATTGCAGAGTCAAACAGCTCCTGTACTGCAATTAGAGTTGTCATTGTTCTCAGACAGGAACCCACCAGTGCCCCATTAATGAATGCACTTAGATATTTCCTCCAAGGAATAATTGCAGAAACCATCAGAGCACATCTAGATGGGGCTCAGAGCTGAAAAATTACAAATTAATTTTGAGAACGTTTTCCATCAGCGCTATAATGACATGGGGATCCTAAATTGTAATCATCCATACAGATGCTCAAAAGCAAAAAAAAAGCACTTTTAGATAAGTTGATTAAATGTGCTGAGGGAGAAAATACCACAACCAATCCCTCAGATATTGCAGAATGGGGTTTTACAAATCCAGATGTGGAAGAACTGTTTGTGTTCCAGTAAAATCTGAAGATGAGGTAAAAATTCAGTTACATGTTACTACCAACATGTTTTGTTGGTCATTTTGGGAAGGGGTACAGGATCTACCAGAACTGTGACACTGGGATATTTATTTTATTCATTTTACAGCCTTACTACACCATTGCATGCATGTACACTGGAGTCCAGCAGTGGGTTTGGGAGGCTATCTAAACTAAGCTTGCAGATTAGTTCCTTTTTAGAAGTGTTTTTCCTGAAGAGAAAAATGATGGAGTTACCTCAGTGAGAGACTACAATGGCCAGTTAAGTAATTTATTTCATGCTGCTGAATAGAAGCTGATTTCATTCTCTGTGAGCGGAGTTTGATTCAATATAATTATCCTCTCTAGAGCTTTAAACAAACCAGCTTTAAATATTTTAAGTGATGTGGCTTTTATCACTTCCTTTGGACAATATTTTCATTGTCTAATAGATCTCACCGTGAATTTTCTTCTGATATCCTGCCTAAATTACTTAACCACATATCATTATCTCTTACTCAGTTGAAATTCCTTAGAACAAGCCCTGTCAATTCCTGCTGCCAGGAGCTGCTGCTTCAAATGCTTCAGTAGTGATCATATAGCTAAAATCCTTCATCAAAGAAGGCATTCTCATAGGTATTAAAGCATTTGGCAATAAAAACTATACATATTTCACAGATCATCTCAGTTTCTAAGCCTATAAAATAATCCTTAATTCAGTTATAAGGACCCTATCATTTATAATTCATGCAAAGTTTGGAGGCTGATCTGATGCTAAGGAAGATATGCCCCTCTGGAAGCACTGTGGGTTGGGATAGACAGTGGGAAAACCTCCTGCTGGGTATTGAAGCATTTGACATCATGTGCCATGATTTGTCTACAAACTCTTCTTCTAAAGCCTCTTGCAAGAAAAGGGGGAAAAAAAAAAAGATGATTTTTATTTATTTCTGTCCTCTCTCAAGCTAGTAGATATTTGCAAAGAAGAAATTAAAATTATCTGAGATAAAGACCAGTTTGAAGACACAGTCCTGCCAGGTGCTGTCCTGCCAAGTGCTGAAGTGATGAAAAGTGGACACAGCAGAACCATGAGTGTGGTCTGGGAAAAGAATCTCATTTGAGACATTCTCTATGGGTATGGAATATGCTCAATTAAATCACTGATCTCTTTCATTGTAATACACCTCAAAAGCTGTCCCAGACCTCGTGCTACAGTCCAACAGAATAGACTAACTCTATATTAGCTGTTTAAACCAGATGGTCAGAACAAGCAGTTTAGAACAGAAAAAAAGACTGCTAAAAGAAACATCAAAATGATACAGTCCCCATGCAGAAAACTCTGACTTTGTGGGCCAAGTCTAAGATCCTGTAACAATAAGTAGAACAAACAACAGAATTGTAAATTACTGACTGAAAGGACAAAGCTGACTACACATAAAATCACAACAATAAAAGGGAGACTGCTATAAGTCTTCCTCCTGCCTGTTTTTCAACCTGCTCTGCCTCAAGGAAGGACAATTAATGTATGCACACCCTCCATGTTGCTCCAGCACTGCACTTCCACACACAAAGCAGCTGAAAAGCAGGTCGTATATATTTTGCTTCTGCTGGCAGCTCCTCCCATCCCATCAAAGGCTAATAAGGCATTTTGGATGCTTCATCTTGTGTGTTATCTTCCTGGTGGCATTATCATTCCAGTCAGAGAGGCACTGAGTTCAGCCACCTCCGAGATCTCCCATCCCTTAGGGCTGTGCCAGCAGGGAAACTACATCCAGAATTATGATCCCCCTGCAAGTTCTTCCTCCAGTTACCATCACCACGGACACACCCCCCCCCTTAGAGCCTGTGTCTCCCATATTTTTATTGAATGAGTTACATGAAATTGAAATTTTAAGTCCCCAGCCCTTGCTGTAAGGGTGGCCCTAGCACACTGCAGAGTGCTCACCCTGTTATTTTACATGCTGTGCACACAGCCCGTGTTAAGTTGGCTTCAACTGGCAGCATGAAAACACTTGGATTTACATTGCTAATGCTCCACGACAGTATATGGACCCCCCACTCTGAGGGTTTCTGCAGGGCAGTGCCCTGAACAGCACAGTGTGACCACTCACAGGCTGGAGCTGCCCACGGCAGGTTTGCTGTGCCAAGACTCAGGCTGTTCTTTGGCAGCACTGGTGTCCAACCTAACTGCACAGCAGGCTTTAAAATGGTGTAGAAATTGGTACTAGTCTTCCTAAAATGTCATACCCATGAGATTATTTATTAGAAGATCTATATCTTGTTAATGATCTCAGAACCACCCACATGCGTTTTGCTTTAGGATCCGTACTTGTAAATGGACGATTAGGAGGTAACACAAGGGATTTGTTCCAGTGGAGCACTATTTTCTCTTTCATGAATGCAGGAATTTCAGGGGAAGACACTCTTACATTTGTCTCCTCAAAAGGGAGGGTGAAACTCCATCCCAATATCACTTTAAAACACAAGCACTGCTTGGTCCGTGTGTATGTAGGTAGTCCATGCAGTTGGTCCCTGGGATTTTTGCTCCTTGGCCTCAAAGGGATCATGTTTTTCTAAACTCTTTGGATCAGGAACCTGGCAGGATCACACAGGGACTCCTTTTGAAGACCTTGGGCAAGACAGTAAAACATGTGCCAAACCCTCCTCCCAGATAGAAATCTATTGAGAACTGTACCTATCTTCAGGTGCCTATTTTACAAGGACTGAAATAAGCTTTCAGCCCCGAGAAGAAGTTGCTCAATAACTGCCAGCTCAAAGAGATCTCTGAGACATCTCATGGCTGCAGTAAAAAGGGCAGAGGATTCAAGTATTGAGATGAACCAGTGCTTGTGCAGTGAAATGCATGTCTGGTGAACTGTGTGTTTGGCAGGAACTTCTGTGTAGTTAGTGCAAGGAAGTGATTGAAACCAAGGTTTTGGAGGTGGTAACACTGTGTTCCTCGTTTGCTGGGGAGCCAGCTTGAGACATCTAAGCTGATGTTTCTGGTTTGCAGATGTGGCAGGATCTCCGTGGCCCTGACATCTGTTCTGAGTGGAAATGTGCTGTACATTGTAGCTGCTTAGAAAAGAGCTTCTTAAAGCAGGCAACCAAAACACGAGAGCACATGTGGCAGTTGTGGGGGACTCGTGAGTCTGATGAGCTGCAGCAGGGAAGGCAGGGAAGGCAGGGAACAAAACTTGTGGTGGTGAGCCCTGCCTGTTCCTCTACAAGGCACATGGCTGTATAATCAGAGTCTGCACCATAATACACGTAGGCATGCATGTCAAATCAAGACTGCACAGGCAATTGCAGGGGAAACCTTAATTCTGCTGCCTGCTGGTACCTTGCTTTGCAAACTTACTTCACAAATCCTAATTTCACAGTGTCCTTCTGCAAATAGGTTTTGGGGGACTTGACATCATTAATTTGCAAGCAGAACTCCCCAAAGGTAGGAGCTTATTGAAAACCTATAAAAAGGTGTGGCTCCCAAGCCAAAGGGCTTATAATGTAAATACACCAAAGTATTTGATGGGGGGGTATATAAAGCATGGGGTTGAAAGAAAAGTGTGTCTCTGAAATATTATATTATAGTGATCTCCACAGTCCCATATCAAACCTAAAATGCAGCAATTAATTCATGGTGGTAGGAGATGTTCATACATTGATCAGCCCCAGTTTTGTACGACACTGAACAGGTTAAAGACCCTTTAATCATCACAAGACAACATCCCTTTCTACAGTCATATTTTCTTTAATAAAAACTATTTGTATCATATTAAAAAACCAAATCACCTCCTACCAGTTCACTGGAAGCAGGCAGTAATGTACCATAGGGTGCCTACTACAGGAGGGCTCTGAGCCTGGAGCCACCCAAAAATTCAATAGAACATCCCACTAACAGCTTTGAAACCAAAGATTCTTGAGACCTTCTTAAGTTTCCCTGTGAAATCCTGTCATGCTTTTCCTGACCAACCAAAACAACAAAGTACAAGTCCATACAAGAGAGCTGCAGGAAGACCTGGTGCAAGTTGAAAAACAAAAATTCCAATGTTGGTGGGCTCCAGAGCTGGAGTACTGTGAGCTCTGTGAAAATCTAACAAAGCAACCCCCTAATGTTCACGTCAGACATGTGAACAGAGAGCCATGTCTGCAGCATTTGGACTGGCTTTCTTCTGGGGGGGGCTGTTATTGCTTTAGCCAGACCACATGTACAACAAAGTAAAACATATCTTGGTCTTTCCTTGGCTTTACTTCTTTCAGAATTAAGTGCAATGTGAAGCTCAGCTTCAGGGAGGGATGGACAGAAGTACACCCAGGCTGCTTTCTCATGTGTATTCACCTTCATTAGCAACAGAAGAAATAAATTTTAGAGTGTTATTACTCCTTTCCCCCTAATCCTTCTCACCCCAGCTTTATGTCTCTTCAGCAAAAGGTCAGTCTTCTAAAGCATGACTTAAAATGTGCACTCATGAGAAGAGAAGAGCCAAACCACACAGATCCTGGATGATAAAAATATACTCCTCTGTAAAGTGTGCATTCCTCCTGTGTCAAATGCACACTCCCTTGCTGAGGTCGGGCTGTTTTGCAGTGTTGTGAGATGTGTTTGTGTGGAAAGAGCTGATGTGAATGATAGCACAGAGGAGCAAATGAAGGAACTGAGATCCTGGACATGTTCTCTTCTGCAAGACTACTATGGAAATGGAGCCTTAGTAAAGATCCTTGAAAAAAGAGCCACACTTAAAGAGCATGACCTGGGAGGGGGCAGGTTGAATATCTCCAGAATCCTCATGGATCTGCTAGGTAAGATCCACGTGCTTTGCTGCTGCTTCCCTGATAGCACAGAACAACTGGGGCCTCATGCAATATTTTCCTGCTACTCTCCAAACTCCACTTTTAAGCAGCCCCACAGCCTGGTGCCATTCTGAGGAAAAGTCCTATTATCTGGTGACCCAAGAGAGCTCAGGCCTGCAGCAGAGCTGCCAGGAGGCACAGGGTGGGCAGTGTGTATACTGCAAACATTAAATGACAAGGAAAAAACCCCTAAAATGCAGGAGTTGCATGTGTTACAGAGTGGAGCAGTGCTTGAGGCTTGGCAATGCCAACCCTCTGGGTGGGGACATGGTGTCTGATGTATTTAGGACATGTTCGTTCCCCTCTGGAACAGCTGGAGGTGGAGGTACCTTAAGGAAGGGTGTTGCACTGCTCGCTTTCACCATCTCCTGCTGTAGGGACATTCCTTTATCCTGAAAGCCCGGAGTGATCTGGCAGATCAAACAGCTGGCAAAGGTGTGTGTGTGGAAACAACACACTGCTGCTGGAGCTTCTGCAGGCACTGGAGATGTGGGAATGTGGGGAGTAAATGTGCCCTGCAGCTCTGGGAGAGGACAGAGTTGCTGCTCTCAGGCCAAGAACCAACCTGTGTGCTTGGGGCTGGCTTCACTGAGTTTGCTGACAGTGTGTGTAACCTTCTTAGAGTGGCAGTAAAACACTCCAATCTTCCAATTTTGCATCCACTGAGGCTTTTAAAAACTCTGTGAATTTATCTCTGCTCATTTGCAGGGACATTTTAATGGAGAAAGAGACATCTTTATAGATTTCTTTACCTCACACAACAGGCAAGCAGGGCACCCACTGGCACAAAGCAGAGCCAGAAGCAAGAGAATAGTTCTCTAGGGGACCAGGAAAATACAGTTCTGCCTAGAGATAGTATTTTTTATTTAAAGCTTTTATTGTCTAAATTTTCCAGCTGAGGCTTCTGCTGTGTGAGAATGGGCTGTGCATTGTGTGTGTTTGGGTTTTTGCTGTTGTTTTCCCAGGGATGTTTGGCGTCCTAAAGGAATCTGCAAACTACAGATGGTGCCCAAAGCAAGGAAATGTGGAATGTAGCTTGGAGTGCAACACAAATGCTCCTTGTCTGCTCCTGCAGGCCAGGGGAGCAGTGCAGAGGAGACTCTTTGCTCCTATTGTGTTATATCAAACTGTTTCCTGCAGGACTGTTCATTTTTCCTTTTCTCTCTCTCCATTGTCCACCCCAAAAAATCTAAACACTTAAAAGCCCAGTTTGAAGAGTGGAATGTGTGGTACATTCTTGTCTTGCCTGATGGGACAATGTCTGTGCCATGGGGGGTTGCTGAGGTAATTCTTTATTGACCCTGAGTAGTTCTGGGAGCTTATTGTTATAAAATTCCAATGAACTGTATTGTGTCAAAACTATGCTTAATTTAATATCTAATTTAATTAACTTTTGTATTCCCTGTGCTGAAGAATGTTGATATGGGAAGACACCTCCCAGGAATAGGGCATTTCATGGGTTACACTTGCTCTTCAGTGGCTTGAGAAAGTTTTCAATTACTATTTTGGGTTTGGATTTAAGAGTTTTTACATACAAGTAGAGGTCACTTTTAAGCAGCAAAAGCAAATTTAAAAGCCCTAGTGGCTTTTTATGTTGTTAAAGAAAATTAAGAGATACTGTATCATCTTTGGGGTTTATTTATTTTTTTACTTTTGCATTCATCTGTCAAAAAAAATGTATTGTCTGAATGAAGACATAATTCTTGTAAATAAAGGGGACTGGTTCTTTTGTCTGCAGTCCCACAGTGAGGCATCTGCCCTCTCTGCTGTGCTAAATTCTGTCACACCATGGCTGCAACAAACCAGCCAATAAACCAACCAGACCCTGCTGATCGGGGCAGAAATTTCAAATCTTCTAAAAAAATTGAGATTGCATAGAAAAGAAGCCCTTTGGCTCAAGATGCAATCATAGGCTCTTAATTATTTTGAAGAAACTAAATTCTGAAAAATACATTGAGTTTTCTCCAAAAGTTGTTCAAAACTTTCGAATAAACCCAGGTCTTTCTAAGGTCAGTCATATCCAGGTGGAACATTCAGACACTTCCCCACTCAATTGTTTCTACTTCAATAAAGAGTTTGCTGGAATGGACAAAACAGTCACCTGGGCATCACCCCTACCCCATTACCAGATTATGTTTTCCTGGTCAGCTGGGGGTCATGGCTAAAGAAGGTCAAACCAGTCAGTGATGTGATCCAAACAGAAATATTTTTTAAAATTTGTGTGTTCAACTTTAGAAAAAGCTGAAGCTGTTGCTTGTATCTGATTTAACCCCTGTCTGACAGCAAAACACTGGAAGAGGAACAGAGTGATTTAAATGCAGTCAGAACACGAGGTTGCTGATGTAGCAGTGACATTCACATATCTTGAAGATGTACAACTTCTGGAATACAAGTAATCAAATTTGCTAGATAATTTAATTCAGATGTTTTGTGGTTACTGGAAAACAAACAAAGACCACAAACTGAGAGAGAGGCCTAAATATCCTCTAATGATTTATTAGGAAGACTTTCAGCCTACATAAGTGTTCCTATAAAATTGACTTAATAACTGAGATACGAAACACAGTAAGACCAGACATTTTTGTCTTACAGTTCAGTGTAACCATATCCTACAGCAACATTCTGAAAACTCAAGCAGATGTTGTTTAAATAAATTGTTTCATGAAATGAGCTGCTCTTTTCTTGAGAAGAGATGTCCCTTTGGCTGGGCTTTAATATAGACACTTAACTGACTTCAGTGGATGGCAGAAAGAAAACTCACTCTGTTGACTAAAGGAGACATTTTTAGCTCAAAAACCATAATAATAATATAACTGAAGACCTTAGTGAGGTGAAAATTTATTCCTTGCTAAAGCTCCAGAGGCAAAGACATGATTCTCTAGGCATCATCAGGGCACCAAGTTACAGCCAGGGAACATGGACAGGCCTTACCCAACAAGTGTGATTGTTGTATCTTACTGATTTCAGCAGCCTCTGCTCACTTAATAAAAGATCAATGATCTTCAAACCTGAGTAAGAGCAACAGAAGCCTGGCCAAAGGGAAGGATGCCAGGGAGCTTTTCTTTCCATGCCCATTAAGGAAATGCTTTTCTATGCTTGCAGGTTGCAGCAGCACATCCACTCAACAACATTTCTTGCCTCCAGTGGCTTTTGAAAATCCCTTGTGGGCAGATGGATTTCAGGCTTTGTCAGCCACCTGGGTAGGTAGTACATTTTCAAAAGCCTTTTTAAGTTTTTTTTCCCTCAAAGAGTGAGATTTTCAAAAGCCTTATGCAAAACCTAAAGGTTCAATGTAGCCTGGGCAAAGCTCTTGGAGTCTGGTGGGGATTTTGATTTAAGAATCAGCTTTTCAGACCCTTAAAGACTTTACCACGCTGAGAGGAACAACTAATGATTTAAGCAATCAAATTTCTCTCAATGGATTTGTTTGCTCCTGAGAAAGACTCTTCTGTGACATTTCCTTTGGAAATGGACTTTGGAAAGGGATTTTGGTACCCCATTATGGAAATGGACTGTGGAAATGGACTGCCTTCTGTGTCCTGCAGTGCTCGTGGCAGTGTTGAGATGGAATAGATGGGAATATTAATCCATATTAGAAAAGGATCCTCTGCCAGGCAGGAAATATGGGGAATACTCAATTTGCTCCTCAAAAGGTGGCATTCATGATTATTATTATCAAGCAGACTGTAAATGTGAATTATTCAGTGTCAGGTTCTCTGTAAAACACAGGTGATATTTATCACTAAGAAAACTCACTGTGTCAATGTATATCAGGAAGTGACAGATAAGAGCTGGGCTATCAGAAATGGGTTTTCCCTGGACAGTAATAATAACTTAATCAGTATTTTAGACATACAGGACATCTCTCATTTTTCAGGATGTGCTAGTTTATAACAGCTATGTGCACATGCCCTCAGATAAACTTCTGTATCCTCTTCATGTCTCAGTCCTTTCAGCTGACTGTCAGTTCTTGCTGAAAATTTATGTCCTTTGGGCAGTTTTTGGTCTGTAAGTGTGCAGATTTCCATTTGATTTTGGGTAATGAAACAGCACCAAGGTGCTTAGGGCTCCGACCTGTTTTCCATGGAGGCTGATACCAAACAAATCAATAGAAAAACATTTTACACTTCTCTGATTGAAGGGCAGTAGCTGCAGCTGCAGAGCAGCAGCCTGGAAATTACTTTCTCTGACATTTGTTATTTCCAGTTTTCCAGGCAGGTGAAGTTCCAGACTTGTGAAGTCCACACAACCAGTCCCTGGTTGTAGTGAATCAGCTAAAACCTTTTGCCGTTTAGCAAAATAACTGTGGTTTCTGTTCTCTTCAGCATTTATTAACATTCATTTGTTGCCTCAGGGAAATTTTGTCTTTGGTAACTCATTTAGTTTTCAGCTCTAGGAAAGCTGTCCAGTGGCATCTCTGAGCCTCAGGTCTGTGGGGCAGGAACACAAACATGGCAGGAGTATGAAAATAGAGAATTTCACTGCAAGCTGCTGGAAATACAGCAAGAAACAAGCACCCATGAAACTCTGACTTCTTATAATGAAGGTGCTTCAGAACAGTCCTGGTATTTCCTTTTTACTTGAGAGATGAATAGAAATTACTTGCTTGAGTTCATCAGGAATGTGTGTTATAAATGATGGACCAAGCACCTGCGTCTGTGCTTGGGTTTGTAGTCATATATATTTTAGTGGAGCTGTTCATAAATGGGGCCTTTTCTGGAAGAAAAAAAATTCCACAGAGGCTTTTTTTTTTTTTTTAAGTAGATGCAGAAATTCAAGTGAAGAGAATTTCAAAGACACCCACAATTCCTGTATGTACTGTAATTGATAAATGGTAAATTTGTGTTTGATCTTTTGAAAAAAAAAAAAAAGCTTATGAGAAAAAGTTCAGAAAGCTCAAAAGCCCCTAAAATTCTTTCCTCTAGAAACAATTCAGACTGTTTGGAGGAGTTGTTTTTTTTAATCATCAGCATCAGACATCTCTTTTATGTGTTTGGCAGATTTTTACCTTTTTTTTTTCTTTTTTTTCTTTCATTTTGATTTGATTAATTAGACCACAATGAAGACATTGGAATAAAATGGACTGGTTACTTCTTTCTTTGTTTGAAAAATAAACATTTGGTTTGAGATCACATTTTTCCACTTGAGTGCATGAGAATATACTTTCATGGGGCTTGATTTTTGAAAATTTATTTGAAAAATATCAAACATGTTTCTGTTTAGCTTGCTTTACTTTTTATTAATCTATATTATTTGAACCACTATATTTTTATTAATCTATATTATTTATTAATCTATATTATTTGCTTTACTTTTTATTAATCTATATTATTTGAACCATTCAAATTAGCAACTTTCAGCTACTGATGCCCCTGGTAAAAGGATGATGAGAAACTTGTCAAATTCTGGAGCAAAAAAAGAAAGAATAAACTTACCTTTTTTTATTAGCAATTTTAAATCTTTCCATCTCACGGCACACAACTTGTACAATCATTGCAGAGTTCTGTGACATAACCATGTGAAATTATGAAAATATATGGGGTGAGAGTATTGCAACGTGATGACAGCTGATTCTTAATTTCATCATTCATTATATTTCTTCTTGAGCAGCTTGAGATAAGCTGAGTTTTGTGGTTGGTATATTCATAGTTAACATGTTGCTGTGTTTCTTGAGACATATGTACTCTGCAAAATATGTTACCCAGTGAAAGCGCCTGAACTAAATAAAATAAGGATAATTTAGGACATGCTGAACCCATGTAGAATTCCCCCTTCCCCTTCTTCTGCATCTGCATAAGGAATGAGCCATGAATCAGACCAGGAAAACAAGTTTGACACTGCTCCTTTTACAAGCCCACTGAATAACATGGAGAAAAATGGAGTGAAATAGAGGAAAAAACCCAGCTACAGACAAAAGTTTTGATTGTTTACCTGCTTTGTCCATTAGTCAGGCTAATTTAACATCATCATTTAAAGAGCCAGAGAGGAAGAAGAGGAAAAGCCTCACCAGTGTCCTTTGACAGGACATTTGTGCTCATTCCAGTAACAGCTTCAGTGTTTGCTGGGAATCAAAGCAAGGTGGTTCTTGCAAAGCCTCATTTCAAAGTGCTGCCTGCTTGCCAGATTCCACCTAATTATTGAATGATAACCCATGATCACACACTGGAATAACAGCTGAGAATGGGCCTGCAGTAATTTCTCCACTGTAATCATGTCCTTCTATTGTAAGATTTTTTATGTATTTTATGGTATGCAGCATTTCCACATTAACATTTAAATACTTGACTTTCTATCTCTGTAGTTTGATCTTATATCCTTCAACCTTTCATTACATTACCATTATCTGATAAATGCACAGTTCTCTGTTCCCTTTGAAGTAGTGAATTATTATACAGTATGGACTAGATCATCCACAGATTATCTTCCATGCAGCACAAGCCAGGAGATTCTGGAGAGCCTGAGCAAACACTGCATCAGGCTGCAAGGTCTGGTTTAGTGCTTGCTCCAAGATTATGGAAATGAGTTTTCCTTGTCTGGCTTTCAGAAGAATCTGTAGCCACAGGCGCCTGAAGGCAGTGCACGAATTAGAACATAACAAACACACAAACATCACAACAAACAGCACTTAATTTGTTTTCTCTGAAGAGTGGTTTCATCATCTGAAAGCAAAAATTGTCCCTGCTCTAAGAATAGTCAGTTAGTCAGTCAGTACTAGAAGGAAGTTCCAAATTCCAAAACTCTGATTTTTAGGTCCGATGTTTAAAGCTTATTATCAGCTTTAGTGATGGTAGTAAGGAGGAGGTAACGTCCCAACTTCCTTGAAATCATGTGGTCATTTAAGGACCTTCATCTAAAAAAACCCACAAGTTTCCAGCTTGCACTTGTAAAAGAAAGACTGAAGTCTACAAAAAAATAAACCAAGCAAGCAGTGCACAGCTGACTTCTGCTGCATAAACCCTCCTACAAACATGAGTACCTAATCATTTAATGGCTTGTATTGTTCTCTCATGATTTTTAAGACAGCTCTGATGCATCTCATTTGAGATGAAAAGATAGGCTTAGGACTGGAAGGAGCCTCAGCCTTCTCTGCATTCTGGTAACGTGGATGTCTGGGAGATGAGACATTTGTCTAAATCTGTGTGTAGATTAGCCCCAGGATTACACCCAAGTAAAACATACTGCCACCTATTGCAAGACTATGAAATCCAAACAGTTTCCTGTAACATCTCAAACCCAAACATTCTGGAACAAAGGAACAAGAAAAGGGAAGATATTTTATCAGCCAGAGGTCTAAATTAAGAGGGATGTTGTCTGAAGCTTCATGAGCCCTGTAATTCTGTGTGTGGCTCCTGTTACTGGTTTCTTTGAGGGGCATCATCAAACTCTGTGATATTCACAGGGGTTGCAGTGAAAACAGTTCTGAAGCAAATGGCAATACCTCCACTGCACTCTTCAGTCTCCTGTCTGGGGAAAATATTTATCTGCACATAATTATTCATGTTTCCCTAGTGGAAAACTCCAGCAGACTGATCTCCTGTTCTTTGGGCTGGACAATTGTTTAGAAGCTTATGGTCCATGCCCAGTTCCTAATAACTTTTTCCACTCCACACAGAGTCAAGTGGTGCCCTTAGGAAATGTGTGATTTGGTCATTCCAATTCTCTTTTAATTATTAATTTCTAGTCTTCATTTATATTTCATTGAACTGCAGAAAATCTCCAGTCATCACAGTGCCACTTCCATCTCTTAACAGCCTAAAATATTTATTAAACTCATTAAGCTCCAGTCTTGGTAGCTAATTACAACAAATGTACGTTTATGGAAGCAAATCTAGCTGTGAAGATTAGATTTAAATGAGTGCTAAAAACTCTTTGCCTTCAGAGATTTTTGTTTTTCCTCTTAATTTGTCATGCTGATTTGTAAAGCTTCCTCTTTATTCTGGTAACATTAGCACTGTTGATAATAACAGACACTGTTTGTCTTGGAGAAGTGCCAGTATTCTAAGTACATATCTGATTTGTCCAGACAGTTTTAATATCTCTTGAATTAAAATTATAAGTTTAGCCTGAAGAGTTACAACAGCCAATTATGGATTAAAATTTGAAATGAGAAATTTCTAAACAAAAGGAACCACCAGAATTCTCTGAAGTTAAAGGCACTGAACAAATTCAATCCCTTTTGTATAGTGAGTGTCACCAACCCATGTAGTTGATCAGGGCCCTCAGAGGGTTGAGCAAGTGGAGTTAATGCTATTTAAAGGTTTCAACAGACCTTGTGTAGCTGATTTTGAGGCCACTGTTAGACCTAAAGCTGTGTGTGTGTATTTACTGGGGTAGAAGAACACATTACCATTGCTGGAGGTTCTTCTGGAATGCCAACTATAGACAGGCTGCTGGGATGAACCCTTTAGGCTGTGGTAGGAGGCATTCTAGAGCAGTCTTCAATCTCTCACTGTATTCCCCAACAAAATCGTAGAATCACAGAGTGTTAAGGGTTGTAAGGCACCTTAAAGATCATTTAGTCCAAATGATCCTCATTATTTTTTCAGCAAATTCTTCCCATGAAGCTAGAAAAGTGTGTTTAGGCAGCTGTGGGAGAAGTGTTGGTTTCTTGAATACTAACTCATACTTGCTAAGGGTAATTGCCTTCACTTCTACTTGTGAGCCTTTCTGGAAGCTGTGCCCAAAATGATTGCTGTACTTACACAGTGACTGCCCAAGAACCACTGGAATAATTCTTGTACATAGGCTGTCCAAAACTTTCTGTGAGAGCACTCTGCTCTCTCCTTCAACAGAAAGGGAGCAAGCTGAAATGGTATTTTTAAATAGCATCTTTCAGCTTGAGACTCAAAAGGTGAAAGCCAGAGATTTTTCAAAAGGCCTCCCACATAATCACCCTTGCAATGGAAATATTCACTGGTGTTTTTTAATACAGCTGCTTTCTTCTTGATTTATATGTTGATTGACTCTTGGGGATGATCCTGTGCAGGGCTAAGAGTTGGACTCAGTGATCTTTGTGGGTCCTTTCCAACACAGCATATTCTGTGAGCTCAGTAAATGCCCTGACAGGAACAACAGCAAAGTGTGTAACCTGAAGACCTGTGATCCAGTCTCTCTGCTGACATCTGCTGAATGGAATTCCAGGTTTACTGGGGAAGGGAATTGTGTCTTGACTTGCTTCTTGGCTGCAGTGGAGCCAGGTTATAAAATGTTATGGTGGTGGAGAACAGAAAAATTCCTTTATGCACATATCAGGTGTAGCATATCCTTTGGATGCACTGGGTTCCACCATTTCCACACTGACTTGCTTTTCAGTCTACAGCATGCACAGGGTCTGGATGCAAAAGGGCTTCTGGGTTTGGGATTGCCTGGTTCTTACCCTTTGGATTTGGAAAAAGTGCTTAGCATTATTCTCATACTGTTTTAAAAATTAGTTATGAGTATGCTTTGAGTTAGGTTACTTAGGTAAATTTGGAACTGAACAGGAGGTGTCCCTCTGGCATTGTATGCTGTAATGAGACAGATTTTTAGGAAAAAGTGGCCATTAGTGTATATTAGTCAAAGACATATTTAGGCTGGACAGAAAATGGCTTTTTGGATCTTTAATGTTTCAAGAAGGATCTCTCCCTCCTGAACACCAGCAGTTCTTTTCTGTGCCTCTGTAGACCAGAGTGGACAATCACATGTTTTTCTAATCTCACTCTGTGGACACTTAGGGCAATCAAATGGAATTCTCCATTCCAAGTGTCTGTGGATACCATTCCTTTTTTTTTTTTTTTAAATCTGATATGAATGGTATCTTCAGGTGTTTCTCTAAAGATACCATTAGCACACCAAATGAAACCTGGACTTACACAGTTTACTTAGGGCAGCATCTGACTTTTTCCAGGTACGTTGTCTTTTTCTACCTGGATATTTTGTCTAGGAAAAACTGAGATACTGTGGGTCCTGTTTAGGCATCTGATGAGTGGATCAAGGCCACTTGCAGACATCTCTGTTCTATGGTACCTGGACAATGGGCCTCCTGCATTCGGGATGCACTGGGATCTCACGTGTGTGCACGGAGTAGGTGATCTGTGTGAGCACAGCAAATCCAATTCACTCTGAACTTACTGTGTGTGCATAAATCAAGGATGCATCCCAGACACATTAGTCTCACTGCATTTCATTTTGTCTGGGAAAACCTGGACAGAAATATGGTAGCCCTAAGCTTCCCACATTCCACACTCCACACACACACATAATAGGTTCATGTCTTGAACCTTTCGTCTCTCTCGGGCTTTCCATTATTGTTGATACAACACATAAATCTCAGGGTAAATGTTCTCCTGACTTTGCAGTTATTTGCCATTTTTCTATAGGCCCAACAGTCTTTAAATCCTTTTGAGTTGCTTATTAGAGTTTTAGGTGGGAAATAACAGATGACCCTTGGTTTAGCTCTGGGGCTGATTCAGGAGAAATCTCTCCTCTGTGGAATGCCCTGGTACCCAACAAACCACTCCCAGTGATTTTTGCAGATGTGGGCATTGTTCTCTTTGTTTCATGTTCTCTGTTGTTTTCTGAGCCAAGTTGCTTTGGTATTTATTAATTGAGAGTTGTAAGTAATTCGGTTAATCTAACCCTTGATCAGCAATTTCAAACCAACATTTGAGAGGGAACATGCCCCCAGGCAGTTGTTATTTATTCTGGTCAGGTAATTCCTTTCTGGGCTGTTTAAACAGCAACATTTTCTGTAACAGTGAGGGTGCCCAACTTAGGAAAAGAGTTTGTAAAATCTGCCTTTCTGTTCCTTTCAAAGTTTAACTAAGTAGACTGCTTAGTGTGATAATGATAACCCAGTCCTCAGATGGGCAGATAGCAGCATAATTAAGAATATGCAACACTGCAATATAGAGTCCAGGCATCTGGTAAGGATTAGATTTGCTGGTTGTACAAAATCATGAAGATACAAACCATTTTGACAGATCTGATAGAGAGAAGAAAGATGAATACATTACCATCTAAGCTGCCCTTGTAGCACTGAGAAATCCTGTAGTGCTGCCCACTTAAAATATTTTACCATCAAAAGCTAAACATTTCACTCTCAGGGAAAGCTTCTCATATTTGCATGTATCACCCATTGCTAAATTTTCCCTTAAGTATTTTAAGTATTTTATTCCTCTGTGGAGGAAATATCAACTACACTTGCTCACATTTGGGGTTTAGGAGATTTTTTTTTTCTCTTTTTGGAATTTTGGATTATGAATAAGTCTGACTTGGCATTCCAAAGGAGTCCAATAGTCATGAAGCTCCATAGAGCTGCTTCTGGGCAGCCCATAAGGAAGAAGTTAAAATAATCTCACTGAAATATGAAAGACTGAGCTGCAACAAAAGCACTGTGATAATTCAGGGGCTCACATCTACAAGCCACATTTGTAGTTAATAAACAACCAAGCTTTAATCACTGCAAGGAGGTTGCTCCCTTTACACCTATCAAAAAGTCCTTTGAAAGTCAAGCAGCACAGGTCCTCAGTGACAACTCTGACATTACAAAAGTTATACCTTGTCATATTTATCAACAAGGTAAAGCCACAACACAAGCCTCCATTCTCCCTTTCCTTCCTCCTCCCAAAAACAACAGCCAAAAGCACTAAGCTCTATTTAGTGAATCATTAGAGCAGGTTTGTCCTGGACCTAATAAGGCAAGTGTCTGCAGCTCCAGAACGAAGTGGGAAACTGAAGAAAGCTTTGAATTTCAAACATCTTTCAGTGAGGAATTAGTTTTAAAAGACGTACAACAATAAGCCACGAAATAAGCCCAGACACCATAATTCAGGGATAGAACGTGCAATGGAACTGGCAGGCAGCCAGCCCAGAGCCAGGTGCCTGGTTTGGATTAGATTCAAGTGGCCTTAGGCCACCTACAGAGCTTTCAGGTAGGATCTGGAAGCTGCTCACCTCACTATGCCCTACCTTGCTTCTATTTCAGGTACTTGTGAAGGATTCCCAGATGGCTGGAGCTCGTCCAAACCCATCTGCTCTCAGCTCTCCTTGTCTCTACACTGTCATGAGGCAGGTTGCAGGAAAAGAAAAATGTATCTGGAAAACAGAGACTTAATAATTAACTGCTCCTTTTTCCTCACTTTGCAGTGAGAAAATGTGACTCAGGAGAGCAGCATTTATGTTTTGCTGCTCTTAACACCCTTAGTTGGGGGATTACAAATGAGCAAGACACAAGTGTACAAATATAATCAAGGGGACACAAAAGGCAGATTCTAGAAAAAATATGTCTTGCAGCTTTGACTATTATAGGTCATAAAAATAAAAGTGCTTTGACCATCTAATTCATATTTTACCTGTCACATTCTTCTGTTTACTTTTAATTTCGTTTTATACTGGATCATGAAAATAGGCCAAGACAACTCAAATCCTGGACTTCAGTTGTAGAACTCTGACTGTAAATAATTTCTGCCTGACTGTGGCTGAGTCCTAGACATGAACTGCTTTCAGTAGTCCTCTGGAAGATCCTGTGCCTGTCCCAGTTTCATTCCATGAGGGTGGCAGGCAGTGCTGGCTGGTCTGGCAGAGTTGGAGACAGTTTTTCCTGCTAGATGCAATTCAGTAAAATTATCCTGTGGGCATGGGTAAAAACTAATCAGGTTACCCTCAAAGAGACTAACCAGCTTCAGTTTCTGGTTATGAAGCTTTAGCACAATGTTGCAGTGTCTGCCTTGCCAAGAAGGTTTAAATCTCATTTAAATTCAAGCTAAAAAAACCCCTGCTCTCATTGAAAGTAAAATGATTGAAAAGGCCATGAAATCACTTTTATTAATGTTACACTCTTTAAGAGTTCATCCACGGAGCAAAACAACAGCACTTTCACAGTGTTTGGTATTTTTTGAAGGGGAGGAAGGGAAGGATTTTGGTCATAAGGCACCTCCCAGCAAACATAAACATGCCTAGAATTAGACTCGTACATAAGGCTGAGGAAAGCTTCAACCTGCAGGTTTCCAATTTTTATGAATAGGCCACATTTCTCTTATTGCAACAGGACTAGAAATCACTTCTTCTCTAACTCTCCCAGCTACCTTTCATATGTGCTTCACTGCAGCACTTGCCTTAATACTCAATTTGACAACAGAAAGACCCAAGTCATCCCTTACTAAAGTCAGCTGAAGAAGGGCTGTTCTTTTCAGCATTATAGATGTACAGCCTAAAATGATTTCATTCCTTTTTCCTCCCTACATCCAGCTCTATTGAAAATAGACAAAAATCAAGCACTTGGTACACACGCAGAGTAAGATATTATTAGATGTTGTCACAGCAACCAGTGCAACACTGAGTTTGTAAAACAACTGTTTGACTCCTCAACATGCTGAAATCACTTTGGAAATCAACACCACAGTCGGGGAATAGTTTTGTTTGCAAATTAGGAATGCAAAGAAAGCTGTGGTAAATTAAAAACTGTAAGCTGAGCTCTTGGGATAGGGACCAATTTTCTGTTCTGCATGTGTTCAGCACCTAGCTCAAGGAGCCCTCTACAATGACTGCTACCAGATTCTCCATCTGTTATCATCAACTTTTGGCACAAAAAATAGTGGTAAAAATAACTCTATTTGCAGAAAAACAAGAGGTAGGTCACAAAGGCCTTGTTTGCCTGGTAAAAGAGTATAAAGCAATTTAAAGGGAGTTAATACCCTTATACAAACCTCTGAAGTGATTGCTCACTGCCATTGTGGTGCAACATAGTCCTCAAGTAATGAGATTCTGCTCCTCAAACGATGCAACTCCCCAGTGTCTGACACAAACCCCCCTCTCGTTATGGTACAAGAGTTTAGAGTCTCTCAGCCAGCAGCAAACAGAATATCCATGCAGATCTTCCAGACAACACCTTCTTTGTGTAGTGTTGCGTGGTGCTGCAAGGCCTTTCTTACAGAAGCAAATATGGAGCAGCTCCATGATTCTGTGGGAGACCTTTTCCTGTTTGATTGCCAAGCTGCAGTTAAAATTCCAGCTGAGAGGTCCAGTTGGGGTAAGAAAGAGATGAAGGTGGTGGGTCTGGGCAGACACCTACAAAGAGAGGATGCACACACACTGAACCAGAAGTAAAAGTGTCTCATTTTCTTAGGAAATGGGCTGATACTTAATTGAAAGTGGTAAAACAAAGTATTCATGGGTACACTGCAACTGTTCCATGCAAGGGGCTGAAAAGGCTCCTGAACTCCTTTGCAATCTGTGTTCCCAGCAAGAAGGCTGAAGTAACAAAGGCTCATTGATGTGAGAAGGGAGGGAAGTTTTTAATAGAGGAATCCCAGGAGCCAGCCAAAGAAGCATTATCTTGTATTAAAAAAATCTGCAAATAATGAAATTCAGAGAAAAGAGAAGCCAATTTTCTTTGCCTGGCCCATGAAATTAGTAGCAAATAAAAGAAGAAACACATGTATAAAGGACTGGAGACTAAATCTTCCCAGCAACATTCTTCCTGGGGTATGTTGTTCAAAAGCATGCATGGATCCATGTTCAGAATTGCTCAGCAGGTTCAGTTCCTCTTGATCCCAACTGGAGCTGTGAATTCTTGGTACTTTGGCAAATTAAGCCCCCAGAGTACACTTGAAATTTTCATCCCAGAACTCAGACTTCCAGTTTGAAACTAACTGGATACAAGCAGGAGAATTATCAGAGATCTTATCTTACACAGCAATGCAAGCTGATGCTAGCACTTGTACTCACATCAGCAGAAGTCACCTTTCCAGTCCAGGAATAAAATAAAAAGCAAGATAATATGTCAGGCTCAGGTGTGATGAAGCAACACTACCAAGAGTGGGGGAGAAAGGCACAACTTTTAGTCTCTGTTGGATGAAACAAGTATATTTTGTTTACAGACATGAAAAGAAGGACCAATAAGAAATGAATGAGGAACCATTTCATCCCAATGCCATTTGTTTTTGGGGGTGGAGTAACCTCATACATTCCTATCATGGAAGACAGAGCTTGAAACTTCCATATGGATTTTGTTTCTTGGCCTGGTTTATCCTTTTCTGGGGTGCAGATGCTGGCTGACTGTAAGAGAAACTGAGCTTTCCTTCCTGCACGTGATGCCAAAGTACGTCTGAAACCAATACTGGTGTCTTAGAAGTAATTTGCAGGGGTTTTAACTGTGTCTTTGTGACTCTGTAGGCTGCCCAGCCTTCCGGGTAGAGTGCAAATCACTATTTATTAAAAGCATTTTCAAAGTGGATCTTTGAACCTGCTGGACTGCACAGTTTCTCCCGTGCCATTTTTGATCCATTGTATAAATACAAATTTTGGCACGTGCACAACATTATAAACTGCATAATTGTTTTTATTAGAGTTCTGTGAGCTTGGAGGTACCTGTGCTTTAATTACACTTGGCAAGTTTCCAGGAAAACTCTTCTAAAATGCAGTGCTCGCAAAGCCTTCGTCGGGCCACCCACAATGACAGCTTTTATTTTTCCTCTGTTAGTGATGGACATTTTCATTTAATTTTGGTCTGGGTGTGTGACAGAGCCCCCATGTACTGAGCTGCAGCTTCCCCCTGCTCACTCTGCAGCCCCAGAGTGAGTCGGGACACCGTGGCAGCGACTTGTGACGTTTGGAGCCGAGCCAAGCGAGCGCTGTTTGCGAAGTTTTTAGGTTGTCTGTCTTGCTTCCTTGGCCTCCCCTCCCCCTGTTAAAAAATCGCTGGTGACACTAGAAATGCAAGGCAGTTAATCTCTTCCAAAACCCAAGCACCAGCCTGCAGCAGAGAGGGCAGGAGAAATGCAGAACATTGCTCGGGAGCCGCAAGAACCCAGCACCGAGGTGGGTTTAGTTCCGCTCCTGAGCCCAAATCTCTTGTGTCGCAGGACAGAGCAAGGACAATGGCAGCAAGTCAGCAGGATAGCTGGAACTTCATACTCCATGCCAGAAAGAGGGATGTCCAGCTAGCACAAATAAATGTGTAGAACTAATCAAATTAGGATGGACATGCTGTGCAATACAGAGAAATGCATGTAAGCAGAAAATTGTGTTTAATATTTGTAATCAAAAGCATTTATTTGGGACTATAACAGCCCGGTGCTACGTGCAAATTGGGTGAGGAAAAAATGTAAACATTGTTTCTTTGATTTCGCGGAGTTAGGGTGCAGCAGGAATGCTGGATGCTTTTCCAGGGGCTGTGATTGAAAAGCTATGTGAAATTAATTTAGGGGCTTATTGACAGAAAAATATTACTGTAAATGGTGGTGAAAACCTATTCCACAGAGATTACTCCTTGTTGCATGGAGTTTGGCAGAATTTATAAGATGCAAACTGAAAACTGTGGGTTTAGAGACAAGTTGAGGGTGCAGCTTCTGTCCTAGCACCACATTTTTAAGGATTCTGCAGAAAGCAGAATTTAGTAGAGAAACTAGTGAGGCAGTGGCATTTTATTCTGTGAACTTTCAGGCCCTTAAGGATCAGGAATTGATGGAGGAGCCATGCTATGTCAACCAGTACATGTTTTGGTTACTTACACAGTTTCCATGTGAGCTGGAATATAGCTCCCCATAAACAGGATAACCAGTGGCATGGTATAGCCTGAAAAATGCAATTAGCTATCATTGCTAATCATGGCAAAAGCAATTCTATTACAGTAGCTCATATTGTAAACTGAACACTGGCTAGAAATGCAGAAACATGCTTTTGGGAACACAGCAGACCAGCATTTTCCATGCCTCAGAATATTGTAGTCAGCTTCAGACTGATACAGAATAAACAAAGGAGTCCTCACAGGTTCTATTTATCAGAGCAGCTTTTTAAAATTTGGGGAGGGGGTTAAGAATATGGTGTAGCTGCCATTATCAGACTGTCTAGTACTGAATAAACCTGCTCTGTGGAACTAAGAGCAAGTGCTGATGGTGCTGCAGCTGTGGGGAAGCTGAGCAGTGTCCTCAGGATGTGTCATTCCAGCTGCCCCCCAGTCCCACACCTGAGGGTCCCTGGGGCAGGAAGCTGGGCACCAACTCCCTCTGTTTATAGTCTCTGTTTTGCACAAAGGATCTTTCTGGCAGGGAGGATACAAAAGAATATCTTCTCAGGTTCTGTAACCCAGCCAGAGAGAGGAGCCAGCTGACATTCACGCCAGCTGACAGGATTTGGCCTCTTCCTAAACTGTGTGGCACTGATTGCATGGCTTTAGATAATGTATAGAGAGCCATGAGAGGGTGATTTAATCCCAGGTGACTCCATCCCAGCAACTGCACTAAATCTACAGAAACCCTTGCCCAAGGTCTTTTTAAAGTTGTTCATATTTTGTTCAAATATGGTGTTTGTCCTGCCACGACTGTGTAACAGTTGCTGAACTCTTTAGACAAATTATATAAATCCAGAAAATGCCTTGAGATTATTGAATGAAAAATGTAATGGGAAAGAAAAGCCTCCTTAGCAGTTGTGGTGTATATGGAGCATAACCAAGTTTGGAGCATAATTTCACTTTGGAGCCTCTTCAACCCTGTGACAAAGATGAACTTGATGGGTTTTAAAGACTACCAGCTCATTCTAAAGAGGGTCATTTGTAAAGGGGTTTCTGTGAAGACCTCGCTGCTGAAAGAGTTCCACCCAGCATGTGGTTAATCACCACTCACTATAAATGAAGGCAAAGGGCTTCTGTGCCTCTAAAGAGTGAAACATCTTCGTGAGGATAAACACAAAGAGAGCATAAGGATTGAGCTGGAAGAATCCTATGGAGTGCTTATGTGTATCCTGAGAAACACAACAAATATGTTATTTGGTAAGAAATAGTCACAGAAATGCTCAAGTAGGAATGGACAGTTCAGAAGCTGAATGCTGATTTAGCAAAAAAGTTCTGCTCTGATTCTACTCTGTGTGTTCAGTGAATATTGATATTCAGGCTCTATCACGATGGCCATGATTCTTGGGGGGGAAAAAAGTCTATAGAAAGGTATGAGAAAAGAGGGATTCCAAATAAGAAAGAGTAGAATGATTAAAAATAATAATCCATGTTCTCTGATAAGCTCACAAGTGGAAACAGGAACAGGCAACATCTTTGCACCCAGATATCGAGACAATGGACACCTGGCATGCAGGTGTGACCTGTCTGGAGTCAGGGGGTGAGATGTCCTGGTGAAACTCAGGCTGTGCTCTTGTGAGCCACTCACTGCTGGAGGAGAGCAGCAACCCCCTCCTTTTCCTTGCATGGGGGGGAAAAATCCTGATTTCCTGAGTATGTCCTCACTCTGGAGGTCCCTCCCCAAGGGTATTGCTACCACAGGGCAGTGCTGCTCGAGGCTGATGAGCTTCTACAGGGTCTCCACAATTCCTTAAATTCCCTGGTAATGGAGGAGTTTCTCATGTAGGTGGAACACAAATGTCACAGGAGACAAGCTAGTAGGGGAAAATAAAGATCTACTGAGAACCTGACAAAACTGATCAGCCTAAAAAAGTGGAGGGAGCATCCAGAGCTTAGGGAGAATAGAGCCCAGTGAGACTGTGGCGTGGTAATGACTGTCTCTGAGGGAATAAACACTTGCTGGTCATCTGGGGGGAGAAACCCCCCCTCTGGCTGCATTGTTTACCCCAGTGCTGACTGTGGAGCTCCAGTTCTCTGATGTTTCGCATGGTAAGTGTGTTTGCACATGGAACAGCTGCCTGCAGGGTTCTCTGATGTTTATGGCCATCACGGCTGGGATCTTGGTGGACTCGGGGAGCAGAGTGTGATGTGGTGTGAGCACGTTAACTGAGCAGTGTTGCTGCCCACAGGCCAAGGAAGGTCGGGGTCCCCTGCCTAATGCCAACTCAAATTCAGATGCATGTCATTTATGGTCATGCAAAGCAGTGTCACATTTTTTTTCCTCTTCTTTTATCATACCCAGAAACTATAAATCCCCAGGGTGAAATCTTAACTCTACAGAAATCCAGACCAAACCTCCTTTCAGTGCTACAAGGTCTACGGTGAAAGTTGTGTTTTTATTTCTTAAACATTTCTTGTAACTGCTAGAGAATTGCATTTATTTCTCTCCCCTCACAGCAAATTAAATGTCAGTGTTCACAGTCAGGTAGTCTGCTGCAAACAGGCAGGTCTGTCTGTTCAGGGTGCTGAGGGCCGATAATAAAATTACAGCCCAATAATTTTCTATTTTTCTCCTATTATCTGCCATGCACAGCATGTTTTATGTGTTCTGCTCCACTGGGACCATTGTAAACCTGTGGCCAGCTATTTCATTTGAATATACTCCGTGGGAGGTGGCAGGTGCATTTTTACAAAAAAAAAAAATCTTGAAACTTTATCATAATATATTCAGTGAGGTGATAATGTAAAACCTACTGGGAAATAGAGAGAGGTGAAGCAGAAATTCCACACCTGGGAACTTCATGTTTAAAGACATGAAATGCTTTAGAAGGGAAAATATCTCGGATCTGTCTAATCCACTGCCCCAGACTGGTTACCACAAGACACTTGGTGGAGGAGGCAGGTAGAGGAGATGACCTCCCTCTCACCTCAGCTTCCATTGTGCTCTCCAGCTCCTGTGCCAACTGCAGCAATGAGGCACCTCAGATTGACACAGTTACCATTTATTTTCACGGTGTGACCCTGGGACAAGGGAGATTTCGAGTGAGATTGGACTGAGACACATACTGGAACACTCTCTGGCACAAAAGGGAGATCATGAGGTGAGGAACACTTCTCCAAGTGCAGCCAAAACCATCACATTCACTCCAATACTTCAGCTGGCTTTCAGATCATTTAGGTCTTTGATCCCTGAAGTTTTCTGTAGAAGAGAATGTGTAATAGCACATCCTGGGTTGGGACCAGATCTGTTTGGGACCAGATCCTGGTGCTGTGTTGGCTCAGTGTGAGAGTCACTGTGTGCAAATCACTGCGTGTGGCCTTGATGGACATCAGTGCTCAGTGTGCAGTACCTGCCCATGCCTGTCACAGCTGTGTTTGCTTCCTAGGCACCCTGATCTTGGTGTGAATTGTTTCTTAGTTTGCCCATGAAGCAGCTTTCAAAAAGAATAGAAAATGACTGCACAGATTATCTCCAAGTGAGCGGGGGAAGCTGCATGGCTGGTCCAGCATCCTCACAAATCTCTGGTCCTTGCAAACACTGAGAGGAGACCCCATCACGGTCTACAAGTATCTGAAGGAGGGGTGCCGAGAAGATGGAGCCAGGCTGTTCTTGGTGGTGCCCAGCAATGGGACAAGAGGAACGGGCAGCAACTGATGCCCAGGAAGTTCCACCTGAACACGAGTAAGAACTTTGCTGTGCAGCCACCGAGCCCTGGAACAGAGATCAGAACCAGAACCACCTGGACGCAGCCCCGTGCCCTGGCACGACCCACCGCGGTCCCTTCCCCCCTGACCCATCATCCCGCCACTGGGCGATTCGCNGGGCCGCGGCCGCAGCACTCGCGGCGCCGGAGGCAGCGCTGCCCCGCGGCGGCGGCGGCGGCTGCTTAAAGCCCGGCTTAAAGCCCGGCCTAAAGCGCTGGGCCGGCTTAAGGCGCTGGGGCGCGCTCACCTGGGCGCGGCTCCCCGGGCTCCGGCGGCCGCGGGGCAGCGCCCAGGTGACCATGCGGGGCGGCCGGGAGCGCCCGCACGCTCTCGGGGCCAGGTAGCGACACGCCAGGTGCGCCGCGGAACATGGACTGGCTCCTGCTGGCCGGCTGGACTTTACCTGTCGCGATCCTCGGCGGCGGCGGCGGCAGCTCCATGCAATTCCAGACTCTCCCGTGGCTTGGAAGCACTGTAAAGGCAGGTCGAGAGCAGCTTTTCTTTTGCAGTCGCCTGGCGTGCTTTACCGTACCAGGTTACTGCAGTGTCTGGTGCCTTGTCTTTCTGCCTTCCCTTGTGGAGGAAATTTCGCCCAATACTCCTTTTCTCTCTCTTTTTTTATTTTTTTTTTCTCTTGCAGACCCTTCAGCTGTGCTGCCTCTGTTGCATGTCTCATGCAGCAACTTTAACCAGTGACAGCATCAGTGAATTGACTCATGGTTTGTATAGCTCTTTCTGTGTCTGTCTATGTGAACAGTTGCATGGATGCTTTTTTTTTAATTTTTTTTTCGGTGGAGTGAGCATTTAAAGGGAAGAAGCCCCAGTGTTTGGGGAGCATAAAGTGCAGGCAGGCTGGCTGCTGTGGGATAGCGAGCCATGGGCAGGGATTAACTTGTTAAGCCCTGTGTGTTAGAGCTGAAAGGAACTATGTGTAACAGCAAAGCAAATGAATGGGATAGTAAATACATCCACGTTTCCATGTGTGATTACAAAGATGAATGTGTGTGCAGCCACAACAGCAAAACCTCCTGTGTCTGTTGTGGAAGCAGTGAGACAAAAGTAATGAAAATATTTGGGTGGGAGAGCGGAAGGAGCCGATGCAGGCTGAGGGAAAACAAACCTGGAGAGAAAGGACTCCTGTGAGCAGGAGCCCAGGAGCTGTTTGTTCCCAGCTCGCAGGGACTAACATGTAGATGCTGATGACTTTGGGATGTTTGAAGTGCAGTATATGCTTTTTATTGGGTGTGAGTGGAAACAAAGTACAACAGAGAACCACACCAGGGTGCAGAAAGGAAAACCCTCTTGCGCCCTGTTCTCTGCTCACTGGGGATTCCCTCTCTCCAGCAGCTGCTCACATTTTTTGGCCACCAGCCTGCTTAGCGTCCTCAACGTCTGCTGTTGATTAACACCACTAGAGGAAAGTGAAAGCTCTTGATGTATTGTTTCCACTGTCTAAGGGAAAACAACCTATCAGTGGTTATGTTCTCAGCTTAATGTGTGTCCAATAAAGTCTATTCAGACAAAGAGATTGATAGTTTTTGCAACATCTGTTAAAGAAGAAAGGAGGTTTCCTTTTTTTTTTTAATGGTGTTATTTCAATTTAGGGAGAGAAATTAATTGTTTTGTTAAATGTATGGACATCTAAGTATCCATAGAGAAATACAGCCCAAAATTTAAATGGAGTTGGAAAGCAGTTTATTCAGCATAATACTCCTGTAAGCAAGAATAGGTGCAAAGATCCTAATTCAGGAAACAGCTAGAATTCAGACCCTGGTCCTGGGACACAAGTAGTCAGTGCTAGGTCAACACCAATGGTAATGTACTTCAGGCTTAAGACACCTGCTTTTACAGCCAGCTGAATTGTGGCCTCTGTTTTTTTCCCCTTTCTCAGGTGGCTTTGAGTAGATCTCAGCATTCTCAAAAATAGTTTTGTAATTTTTCCCATATTTTATCCAAAACAATAAACTTCTTTGACATGCAATTAGCGATGGCTGACTAAAGGTTATTAGGTAGGATGTAATCTCTTTCTGCTGAAGGTCAGTTACAATTTGAAACCCGGTCTAATCAAGTCACTACAAAGAGATGAGGTCTCACTCAGTTAAGGCATTAATAAATTAATCCTTTAAGCCATTTGAACAAGTTGTACAGTTCTGTAAAGTCTCAGTCATGGTTATCCCTACAGTGATACAATATTTGCTGCATTCTTAGGGAAGGAAAAAGCCTCTCAAACCAGAAGGGCCTTTACATTTGACAGCAATTAATACAGGGGGAGGGGAAAGTCTACAGATCTGCTGGTGATGACAAATGTCTTCGGAGGAGCAGTTGTGGGAATGTTCACAGCTATGCTAGTTAGTCTGTGCCTCTCAGTGGGGCACAAAGGAAACAAACACAGTCTGAGAGCCTGTGAGACTCACAGGGGTGAATTTATGCAGGCAAGGCTACACACACAGAGCCTGCAGAGCTTCCAGGCCAGTCCCTGAGCGAGGGAAGGCTCCATCCCACAGGGAATGCCTGATGCTCCCCGTGTCAGAGCGGTGCTTGCCTGGTTTGTGGGATACAAAAGCTGATGGCTAACTTTTTATCCTTACAGATTATGTGTTTGTGACTCCTGTCAGAGTGGATTCCAGCGGATCCTACATTTCACATGATGTTTTGCACAGTACTAGGAGAAAGAGATCAACTCAGAGTTCAAAGAGTTCCTTGCACTACAAATTTTCAGCATTTGGACAGGAACTTCACTTAGAACTTAAACCTTCGACCATTTTAAGCAGCAGTTTTATTGTCCAGGTACTCGGGAAAGATGGAGTGTCAAATTCTCAGGAACATGAAATTGAGCAGTGTTTCTACCAGGGATTTATAAGGAATGATAGCACCTCTTCGGTAGCAATATCTACATGTGTAGGCTTGGTAAGTGTCTATTTAAAACAAATCAGCATTAAAAGTATTTTCATGTGTGGAATAGTAGCTGAAGGTATGTAATTCATATAATATTCAGGGTACCATACACCATTTGCTGATTTTCCTAGTACCACGAGTTGCTATTGCATTTAACAAAGAGATTTAGTTAAAGCCAGTGAACTGCATCATACCCTCTGTCTTTCAGGGAAAAAACAAACACAAGACTGGCTGGTAGTCCTAGTAATTATCCCATAACAATTTGTTATAGTCTGTGATAGTTTAAACATTTCTGCTTGCTCTGAAGTATAAGCTCTTCTTGCCTTTGTGAACTGCTATGAATAAAGAAAAAAAACAAACAAAACAATCCAGAAGCTTGTGAAAAAATAATATGATACCTATGTTTGTCAACTGCTTTAAGGATGGATGAATGTCCTAGCTCAGCAGGAGTCATGAACCAATTTCTCTTTGTTTCCTTTGATAATTCAAGCCTTATTTGGGTTTACAAAATGAGTTGATCTCTTATGGATGTGTTAAATATTATCGTTGCATATTTTCCATTTATGGCTGTCATCAAAGTTCATGAAATATCGTTACACACAAGTGATTTTTTTTCAAAATGTGTTTGACAGTGCCTGCAGAGAAGTGTGTACTGATGTAATTCAGAAGAATCATCTACAGAATGAATAGTTATGGATGTTTTTTAGGCTTAAGCCCTTGCACTTGCAAAGCAGTCTGCTGTGGATGCAGAGTAAGGCAGTGTCATTTTGGCACTGGTAGATGAAGTCATCTGTGTGCTTTGTGCTTGACTAAGGTCCAGAGGATATGTTGGGTCACCCTCTAGAAATCTGTTTTGCAAAGGTACTTGTCTCTTAAGGGCTATTGAACTGTGTGACAGGGCTGGGGAAGGAGCACTTGAGACAGCCAGTGTTTCCTTTGAAACTGGAATCAGTGACTTGAGAAGCTTGTTCATTAGGAAGGGCTCTTGATAACTGGTTGAAGTGGTCTGGGTTATATTTTGAATGCTCTACTGTTTTTTGTTTGGGTTTTTTTTTCCCCCCTCAGCAAGTTAGAGGAATTAGTATCTTACAGTTCACTTGAACAGTTGCAAATGGGAATTTGGAGCAGGTGCCCAGAACTGGAATGAAGCTTTCTTTGGCTTTTAAAGTTGTGTTGTCGTGCTGAACTGTTAATATTGGATGTGCTTAGTTGTTTCTGTGGAAGCCTCGTGTTCACAATTGCTACTTTTTACCAGATTTACTCAGAAAACACCCTGTTTTCACTTATTTCAGTGTTTTGCCTTTTCCTCTAAGGGAAATGCTCCACCTACACGCCACAGGTACAGTTTGGGTGATCCCCCCTGTTGGGTCATGTCTTGGTTTTTAACATGCTTTCTGAGCTAAGTGAAGGTGGGCTTGTCAGGTCTTGTCTGGAGAAGGAAGGTTCAAGCCTGCCTCAGGTCACAGAGGAACAGAATGTGGTGATCTTAACTGAGACTGAAATGGATCTTTTACCACTGTCTCGACACAGAGGTTGTTGTGACTGGTAAACTTCACTTAGGAAAGATCCAGAAGCTGATCAAAAGAGAATAAATATTGTGGCACGAACGAATTTATTCTGGCAGTACCTAGATTATCAGCAAGTAGAATCTCTCTTTAATTAGTTCCAGGGTTCAATAGATTTCACCTTAAATTGTTATTTTAAACTGGTAAATGAAGTTAAACCTTTACTTACAGTAATCTCCTGTGGAGTAGGTGTCCCAAAGTATAATTGTCCCTTTATCCATCTGTTAATTTCAGTGCACCTAATGAATCCCAGGCAAATTACCACCAGGATTCTCAGCCTTTCAGTTTACAAGGCTGCCCTCTTAAAAACGTGTCGTCAGCTGTCTGTAATGGCAACCACGTCACTTCTCCCTGTGATCCAAACTCAGTAATCATATGTTAAGTCTGGACGCTGTGCTCTGATCAACAGAACCTTGTGAATAGCTTCTATATCCTTTTTGCACCAACTACTTTTGTCACTTGGTTGCCCTTCTTTCCTATTTGCTTTGTTCACTGCAATTAAACCGAAAGTGGTGTTTCTTCTATATGGTTGGTAGCACTAATCTTTCCATTGTTCCTTTCATTAGCAATAGCTTCTCTACAATAAAGCTGCAGTGACCCATTCTTTCAAGCCTGGAACACCACAATGTGATTTGGAAGCAATTGCATTTCAATAGACTACAGGGACTCTTTGATCTAATTTTTTGGATGACCTAGAGTATTCAGTCATTCAGCTGTCTGTTATCTGCCATTGCCTGCAGAGGAGACTTTGGGGAGAGTCTCTGTGAAATGGTTTGTTAGGCAGGATGACCTTAACTTAACACTGGGAAGGAGCAAGACTTTCTTGCCTTGGTACAGATCTGTTAGGAGTTGTGTGTGTTGTATGATTTAATGGCTTAGTTGACAGCAAGGCCCCACATTTCTGTTCTGATTTGTTGATTTGAGACCAAATGTTTCCATCAGTCAACACAGTTTTCTTGGTGTGTCAGAAGGCAGAGCTGGATCTATGCCCTTCAGTAAGGTGGCATTTCAGGAGGTTGTACTCAAGTTTATCAGAGTAGTTCCTCTTTCCATCATCAAAATGTTTGGGTGCTTTGTTTTGCAACTGGAAACTTTTTTTTTTTTCCCAGTTTTCTGCCCTTTCCTGCTTCAGTCAGCATCCTTTGCTTGCTGGGGCATCTGTTATGCAGCAAGAAAACTGTGCTTGTTTCTTAAATCAAAACTGTGTTCTGGACTATCTATGGAGAACATGATACATTCCTTCCATAGAAGCTGTGATAATTATTTTCATTTGTTAATACATTCTGATCTTCAGGGGTCATTGTTTTTAACTCTTACAACTTTAGTTGTAAGTAATGAGTCTGTTTATGTTAGTAAATACAGAATGAGTTTCTCTCTTTGGCATCATCTTAATGTGGTCTGAATAGAAATGTGAAATGTTCAAACTTCTTTTTCCACTGATATTCATTATTGCTTTTAATAAACCTCTTCTGTTACTCCTGCATGACTTCTTGGAGTTTCCTTCAGACCCTTGTGCTCTCCCAGTTGCTATATCCAGGCCACTGGTTTGTCCCTTTTTTACATTCNCTGCTTCAGTCAGCATCCTTTGCTTGCTGGGGCATCTGTTATGCAGCAAGAAAACTGTGCTTGTTTCTTAAATCAAAACTGGTTTGTCCCCTTTTTACATTTTCCAGTTCAATCTGTTCGTTCTTTCCAAAATCAATCTTCTTTTTTCCCCTCAAAACCCTGTTTTGAGCTAATTCTTGCTTATTCTAATATTTTATTACTATTATTATTTGTAACTGATTATTACTTATTGCATTAAAAACAGTACTACGTGCTGCAGGTTCAGCATCTCTAACTCTGCTTCCATGATGACACCTGAAAGCCTCACTGCTGCCTCAGTAGTCTGTGTATCCCTGTGTTGTCTCCCTTTATATGCCAGGTTTTGTCCCCTTACTGTAGGTTTATGTATACAGAATCTCCTGTGTACAGTGGGTTGTTTGCAGTCACACAGTAAATCAGGGCAGAGTACAAGAGAACCTCAGAGGTGTCCAGCTGTATTCTAGAGACACTCAAAAGTAATTTATAACTGTGCATTTAGGGGCAGGAATCACGTTTGCCTTGTGGACAAGAACTCTCTTGCAAAGTCAAACAAGTTTTACTGCAGTCCAGTGCACAGTGTAGAGATTGGTGACCCTGTGAGTTTGTTAGACAGTGTTTGTGGGGGCACTGCTGGTGCAGGAGGCAGGGGAGGGTGTAGAGCAAGAACTACTCGTGTGCCCAGAGGAGAGAACCACTCGTGCAGTGTCAGGGACTCTCCTGCCATGCAGCCACAGAGGAGATCTGTGTGTGTTTTGGGTCAGACAAAACAAGTACTGCTGAGTGGAACAGTTCAGGTCCTTTAAAACTGTGTGATACACTGTTTTATTGTTCAGGCCAAATTTAGCCCTAAGCAAACCCCTCGGAATGGAGGCTTGAGAGGCTGCACCTGCTTACACCACATGTGGGTGTGGGCCATTCTCCACCTTTTATTTATGTACCTTAATTAGAAGAAGTAGTAGTGCCCTCCTCTGGTTTGGTAAGATGTGATTGAATCTGTTATTGTAAGGGGCCTCTTGTCTCCAGTTCTGTTATGTTTATTAGTGTCTAGTCAAGGGAAGAGAAAGAGGAGGGAAGGATGAATCATGTTACACTCTCTGAGCTGTCAGAGGAGTCCAGGACTGGAGAAAGGGTTAGATGTAGCACTGAGAGATATACAGGAGAGGTATTAATTCAGGGGAGGTTGTGTGTGCATGTCTGAGAGCAGGACTTTGCTCCAAGTATCAAAGAAGCCACAAAATTAAAGCTGCTTAATGCAGTCTGGCCACCTAAGAGGCAGGCAGGGCAACTCATGTACCCACACTTTTAAGTCCAATTAAATATGTTGAGACAAATCCCAAGGTTCTTATGCAGACAAACTCCCATCAAACTCAGTGAGCCAGACTGATGGTGAAGGTACAAAATAATTGCTGTTTGCAGTGAGGTTCCTTTAGGAATCTACAGCTGTAAAAATACGACAAAATTTGTCCCAGTGGGACCTTGAAGAGAAACTAAGTACAGAGCTGGTGATTTTTCTTATTCTTAAAACTGATTTTAGTCCATCAGAAGCCAGTACACAAATCCTGTGTTTTCTGCCATTATACCACCATGACATGAGCAGCATCTGGCATGAATTCTTTGA
>VYXB01007695.1:0-15907 GCA_013397135.1 Pachyramphus minor | reverse complement strand
CTTTCTCTTTTCCAGAATTTATCACAAAAGAAGTCTTCGGGCAAGTGAATAATATGTAACGTGATATGGAGTGTTACAGGAGAAAGTCTGAGTATTTTGAAACTATTTTACTCAGGGTCTATCAGATTTGCTTCTATTTTTGTTTGTTTGATTAATTCACAGTTTGTATCTGCCTTTACTTTTCATTAAAATTAAGTTTTCTTAATTTAAAAGTGATGGGGGGGTTGTGTTTTATCCTCAAGTTCAACAGCCATCCATCTTTAGCTTCCCCTTTGTGGCCCGTGGATCACAGTATATGATCCACTTCACATAAAGTTCCTGTATTACTGGCTCTGTTCTTCACATACTATTTTTTCAAATGAATGGTCTCCCGTTTCTAAAGGGAATGGTATTGCAATCAGCAAATCTTAACTGGAGCTACAGCTGTTTAGTTTATGCCTCAACAATGCAATTCTGTAACAAGCTCTCTGAAGCAGCTCAGCTCCAGCACTGCTGCTTGACAGTCCAGAATAGTTTCCAAACTGCTGAGCTGTGGATGGCTCCATTGGTGGCAAGCCAGTCATTTCTCAGTGCTTGCCTTCTGATTACATGAGAAAATCTTCTTTTCTTTCTCTCCTACAACTGACAAAATACTGAGCGCTAAATTCAGCACTTGAGAGCAAAGGTAAAACCTTGTGCTAAATTAAAAGTCCACATTTCTAGAGAATGGTGAAGAATTCTGATTGAATCAGGATCCCTACTCTTTCAAGCATGTAGGATGTATAACTGCTACAGCAGTTCCCAACCCACAGTAGGAACTGACTTTATCATTCAGGTGCTTACAATCAGACCATGTAAAAACATTCACTCTGCTCAGCCTCAATCCAGTCTGTGGGCATCATCTCCTCATATCCCACTGTGTGTGCAAATATTTTTCAACATGCTTCTCACCTGAGTGTGGGACAGGTAGCTGCTCTTCACTAGTTTTTCTACACCCAGAGCTCTTCAAGCTACAGAGGGTGTCTGTCACACATAAAACTGCAAAAGATGTTTTATTAAGAAGGGAGGAATAAATCACTTTTGGAAGCCGATCAAATTCTACCTGTGATAAAGTTTTTCCCTCTTGGGACACAGCTGCACTTTGAGGTCTGGCAAGGTTTGATCAGCCCTGGTATCAAAGAGACTTCTGATCCACTGGGTTAGCTAGCATAATTCCAAGAGGTTGGAATTATCATTGTTAATAACCCATGCTGTTGGAGCTGACATCCTTGTAAGACTTTTTTTTTGTCTCTTCCCTAAGAGAGATTCTCTTAGGATTGCTTGATGTTAAACAACTTAGTCCCCCTGACTTCTGTGGGACCATCTGACTTTTAAAGTTAGCCAACTGCTCTTTGTGGGTTTTGATCAAACCCAGGGCATACTGCAAAATACAGTTCCTTATGAGAAGATCTAGAGAGAGCAAAAGCAGTGCTATTTCCAGGTTTAACTGAGGAAACCTATAAGTTTTGGATTTTCTAGAACAGCTGAGTTTGGCCTGGTAATTTTATTCTCTTAAGGTAATTTGCTTATAGTAGCTATGTTAGCCAACCAGGAAAAGCTAATTTTTAAACTTTGAGTTTATCTACTTATAGTTGCTTTTATTTACAAGAATTGTTGGATCTCTTTTGTAATGGTCTCATATTTATACAGCTCTTTGGTCCATATAGATGAAATACTGAGTTATGACATAAACCAGAGCCCATTGGCTTATACCAACATTCCAAATATACACTTGGGGTAAGGGGAATGAGAAAGAGCATCCAATAACTATCAAATAATACCATAATGCAATGTTCCTAAGTCACCTGAAAAAACATCTGTGGAAAAAAAATATGGTAAGCTCTTTTCAGAGATATTTCAGATTCCAGCAAACCAGTTACAAGGTCAGTTGTGTGTGTGGCTTTTTATGTTGTGTGTGAAAATCTGTGAAAGTCTGACTTCTTCATTATTACAGCATAAATATAGCAAAATTTGTAAAATTATTTCCATGGTATCATTTAATAGGAAGTGCATGGGAACCCCTGAGTCCCCCTTTGGGAACAGAAAATAAATGGAGGGAAAGAGCTTTGTACAGGCCTAACGTGCTTCAGAACAGACCTTTTTTTTCTTTCACCATTCGTGTTAAAAGATTTTATAGAAAGACTCCAGGAGGAGAGCTGGCACATTCCCAATGGTACCTTGAGAGTCCATCCTACAAGTGCCGTAGACAAGTCACAGCCATACAAGTCCTTTATGCCTGCAGATTCCTGAGGATCTTTTCCATCTGCCTTGTGCTCTCCCAACAGGAGAAGGAGTGACCTCGGGGACACAGTGGTGCTCAACATCCTGCTGAGTTAGGAAGGAAACCTTTAGCATAAAGCCAGGGAGGAATCTAAAGCTTCCTTTTCTGGGAGCTTTGTGTGCAGTTTGCAATGGAGAGGAGGAAGAAGCCTTTTGCGTCACCTCTGGTGCAGGTGTCGACAGAGGCCAACAGAGATTTTGTGTTTTTCAGACAGCTGTGGCCTGAGTATTTTTGTGGGAGAGCACAGCAACTGCCTAAGCTCACCTGGGATGAACTAAATACACCTGGGATGCCCCAGAACTCATCTGGGACCTTGCTGAGCCACACGGAAGACTCCACAAAGACACTTCAGACCCCTCAAACAGATCTGGGACCCCCCAAATACACCTAGGACCCCCGAAGATCACCTGAAATCTTCCCAGGCCACATGTGGATCCCCAAAAGCCCGTCTGGGACCCCCCAACCTCCCCAGGTGGTGCCCAGGGCTGGAGCAGAGGGAATTTGGGGCCACGCTCTGGGAAGAGCCATCCCGGAGGGAAACAGCACTAGGACAGGCCGGGCAGTGCTGGTCAAGGGGGCATGATGGGGGATGAGGGTCCTGAGGGGGCACTTAGAGGTCCCTAATAGTCCCTGTATTCGAGGTCTCTATGGGTCAGTTGGGGATCACTTATGGGTCTCTCTGGGATGGTCGGGGTCACTATGGAGCATGGTTTGGGTCTGGGGGTCACTTGTGGGTCCCTGGGGGCTGCTATGGAGCACTTGGAGGTCCCTAAAGGTCACTTGGGTGGTTTGGAGGTCGCTGCGGGGCACCTGTGAGTCTCTACGGGATGTTTTGGGGCATCTCCGGGGCGCTCCTGAAGGTCCCTGCGTCGCAGCCGGGTGTCCCTTAGGCGTCCCGGTGGGTCACTGACAGGGCACTGCGAGATCCTGGAGAGTGCCGATAATGCCCGCCCTCTGTTATGCAAATAAACTCAAAATATGGGCTGCCTGCTGGAGGGACGAAACCACGCCCCTTTATGCAAATGCCTCATATGGCAGCGCTGCTGGAGGTGGGGCCGCGCCGGCCGCGCCCCCTTATGCAAAAATAGTCCATATATGGCGAACGTGTCACGTGGGGGGGAAAGCAGCGCGCTGATTGGTGAAGATGGAAAGCGGCGGGGGGTCAGGAGGAGGCAGCGCGGCAACTCCTGAAGTACTTTGGAACCCCCAAAAGTGGCGGGGTGTCCCCTCGGGTCCCTCCATCTCTTCGCCGGGCAGCTGCTTGCCGCCGTTTCCCTCTCCTACTCCCCAACGGCCGCCGCACTCTGATTGGCCGCCGGCGTGAGGCGCGCGGCGCTCCCATTGGCTTAGCTCTTGGCGCGCCACGGCAACGACGGCGCTGATTGGTCAGCGCCACCGCCACAGCTCGCCCCTGTCGCTGAGGGGAGTCGCGCGCTGATTGGCTGAGCAGCGAAAGCCCGCCAAGACGTCGCTCGTGCAGAGGGCGGGATATGCTGAGGCGAGCGTCGAGCTGATTGGCTGTTGGGCAGAAAAGGGGGGGAGCGACTGAGGTGATATAAGGAGCGGCGCGGCAAGTGCCCCGCCACTCCGGAGTCGGCGGCGGGAGAGGTGTGGTCTCGGTGACGGTGGCTTAATTAATTAATTAATAAGCAAATTTAATACATTACGGGAACTTGAAGGGTTGATTAGGAGATTAATTAAGTCGTTAGTTGCCGCCGCGTAGGGTTTTGAGGTGGTTTTTGGGCTTAGTCGGGGAAATCTGGAGGGGTTTGGGGCCGGTTTCGAGCCCATTTTTTGCCTTAAATTGATTCGTTCCTTTAATTTAACCCCCTAAGAGAATAATTTAATTATTTAGTCGAATAATTACTTTTAGTTGCGGGTGTTTGGGAGAGTTTTGGGTCTGTTTTGAGGGGCTTCAGGTGTCTTCTGAGGGGGTTTAGGGCTAAAACCACGTTTTAAACCATGTTTTCCCTCGAGTTAAGACTAATTGCCTCAAGTTTTTTTCAACGGTAAGCAACTTTTGCCTTTAATTCTGATTAAATTTGTTCAATTGAAGCGGCAGTTTCAGGGCTTTTTTGCCCCATTTCGGAGCCAAATTTGTCTTTTAAACACTATCTTAACTTCCACCCTAATTAAACAAATTAATCCTAAAACTTATATATTTATTAATTAGTTGAAACGCAGTTATTTAACAGGCATTTTGGGTGCTTTTTGATGCTTTCTTGAGGCATTTCAGTGCCCAAAGCACCTTTACCCCACAGGTTTTTAACACCACTGCTTTAATTTATTAATATTAATTCAACATTTATTTAATTTTGGGGGATTTCTGTGGGGGTTTGAGGCTTTTCAGAGGCGTTTTTGAGGTATTTCAAGGGCAAAGTCACCTTTTCATCCTCCCCTTTCTTAAATAACTGAAATATTTCATTCATTTATTTCTGTTTATTCAGTCTTAGTTTTATTAAAATTCCATGGTTTTTTGAGGTGTTTTTGTGGCATTTTGGGTCCTTTCTGAGGTATTTTGTGCCCAAAACCCTTTTAAACCCTTTCTTAAATATCTTAAATCTCACTTTAATTTTTTCCTATTTATTCCTAGTTTTTCACAATTAGAGAGGAGATGGATATTCATATTTATTCAGGGTATTTCAACTCCAAAACTACCTTCCAAACCTTCTTTTTTTAAAGTAGACTTTAAATTTATGACCTTATTTACTCACATTTAGTCAAGTTTAGTCAATTTTATTTGAGTTTCAAGGGGCTTTGAGTGGGTTTTATATCATTTTTGAGGCATTTAGGACAAAAATTACCTTTTCATCCTCTACTTTTGCTCAGTAATTTATATATTGCCTTTATTACTCAAGTTTAGCCAATTATAGTCAATTTTATTTTATTACATCTGGGTTTGAGGTGTTTTTGGAGCCTTTTGAGGCTTTCTTGGGGTTTTGTGAGGCATTTTAGAACCAAAACTGCCTTTTCACCCTCCCCTGTGTTTAAACAATGTAAATATACATATTTATTCAAATTTAGGATTCCAGCAAACCAGTTGCAAGTTCAGTAGTGTGTGTGTGCATGGAAGGTCTGACTTCTTGATTATTGTAGTAGAATTACAGCATAAATACAGCAAAATTTGTAATAACCCAAATGGCTAGAGCTTTCAGAATCAATATAAGAAAAAAACTCTCAAGAATAAGGACCACTAAAAAAAGTGCAACAGAAATCAATATAAATCCTGTTGGACTAAAGAACTCCCTCAATAACTCTGGAAAATAAGTATAACGCTAGACTGAACAAGCTGTTGCAGGTTGAATGCAAAACATACTAATTTCTCCAAGTGTAAAAATACATTTGTTGCCACCATCTTATGAATAATCTAATTTTGGACAAATATAGTGCTATTATTTTGGAAGATCAAACTAAAAATTAAGCAAAAATTTGTGTTTTGTGTTTTTTTTTTTTTTAATTCTCAAACTGGGGATGAGTAATCTTTAAATAATGACTGCAAAAGAACCAAATCTTTTGTGATGCTTGATGAATATGTTAAAGATAAGAACTCATCCTAACTCAGTACTCTGGCTCAGGTGGAGAGTGAACCAACTGCCTTACGACAGTCATCTTCAGTTTGATAGTGGTTTGTGACACAACACTGACTGAGCTGAAGTAAGAGAGAGGGTCCTGTCCTGAAGCTTATGGTAAGTGAAAAAACTTCCAGGTGCTCTCCCTGAAAAAGATAACAGGTTTAGCAACCAAGGGTGACAATGCAATTAACTGATGCTGGGTAGAGGACTGGCAAAACAGTTCCATTTCTCTGCTCTGAAATGGAATGTGGTACTACAGTATGGCAACTGGGTAAAGGATCACATTCAATATGTCATGACCTGTGTCTTGCTTGTCAATAGAGTACCTGAGCAAGTAGTAGCTATGCTTCTTTATTGATGGCAGCTGATGTGTAGTGCTCACGTTGTAATGCTAGCCCAACCTTCCAAATTCCCATCATTCCTGTATTTCTGCTTAGGATTTTTCCACCCCTTATCCTACTGACTGTCTTAATGATTTGGTTATTTAGTTGCTGAATTTTCGTGGCTGATTTAATCCAGTTTTTAGATGCATTTTTTATATTTTTACACCTGGCTGTTGTTAGTAGCCCTTTGTGTGGCAAAGCCTCTATATTTGGGGCTAAAAACCAATTATATTTAGCAGTACCTTCTTCTGGAGGACAGTTTTTACCTGGCTCACTAATAAACCTCTGAAAGCCTAAACTGTCAAAAACACTTAAGAGACTTTGAGTTACAAGGAGGGGACATGCCAGCTCTGATTCTCTGAAGGGCCAAGCTCAAAGCATGTCCAGACACTTAGAATCACTTCCAGTCACTTTGCTGTGTGTAGGATCTGAATGCATTTTCGACATGAGATGGCCATCTGCTGAAGGTTTGTATTTCCTTTATTTTTTCACTAAAATTGTATCAGAAAGCCTAACACTTTAAATTTTGAGACACTGGGTGTGTTACACTACACTATAGACCCTCTACCTTTCTTCCACCAGACCTATGCAGTAATTCCCTGGTTTTACCAGTTTCACCACTCATATGGTCACTCCCACAAATAGGGCAGCCCGAATAGCTGAGGATCTTAAAAGTTTCGAGGGAAATGTGAAGTGGGAGCTAATTCCTTTCTTCCCACTTGTTGCCTTTAAAAAAGCAAGGCATTATCTTTTCTGGAAGAAGTAGCTTTAAAGTGATCAATTTTACCTGCAAGTAATTTATTATACAGATGAAATCCCAGAAAAGAGTCTTTATAAATGCACAGCATATTTCTTGGCTTTTACTGAAACAGTAATTCCTGCTACTGTGTATTAATAAACTTTCAAGCAGTTTTGATGCCATGTCCTAGTGAGAGAGGAGCTCATAGCCTCTATTTCACTTTAAAAGAAAGAGTTGCTGTAATTTATTCAACTAAATTTAGTCTAGCAGGAAGATAGCAAAGCCTAGCCAGCAATCAAACTGTGGATTGGAATGGTGTTCAGCTCCATATTCTAAGGAGCATATGATATAATTTTGTACTGATTAAGTTCCCTTACAGAAAGTCTCTAAACATTTAAGTAATAAAGATAATGAAGGTAATCATAAGCTAGACAGTGAACAGTAGACGTTGTACAGTAAACAGAAAGAAAGAAAACTCGTCCTGTCTAATATCAGAATTTCATGTCCCTTCATACTATATTTCATAAATTCCTTTGACCTTGATTAAAAAATTTGGATAATCAGGCTGTCGGTCAAAGTGAGAGGATATCTAAAGGGATGTTTCAGTGCCATCACAGCTTCAGTTTGAAGATTCCGAGTATGGAGATGGAGCAGACCTGTTCTGCTCACTAATTGATGTGCTGATCTTTGTCCATAATTGATAGTTTGAATGTGTTGGCTGTGGCTNGTGTTGGCTGTGTCTCCTAGTCCTTGTTTTTCCGTATATTCTCTTGCCTGATGTTAAAAAGCCTTTTAATACATGGTATGTTCTCTGTCTGTTAGTCCTTCTCTGCTACAATCAAGTTCCCTTTCAAACTCTTTTTGATAAGCTTAGCAAATTACATTCATTCTGTCCCTCACAGTAAGGCTTTTTGTCCAGCATTCAGATAATGTTCGTGGCTTTCTTTTTACACCTTCTTCATTTCTTCCACTGTTAGAAACNCTCATCCTAACTCAGTACTCTGGCTCAGGTGGAGAGTGAACCAACTGCCTTACGACAGTCATCTTCAGTTTGATAGTGGTTTGTGACACAACACTGACTGAGCTGAAGTAAGAGAGAGGGTCCTGTCCTGAAGCTTATGGTAAGTGAAAAAACTTCCAGGTGCTCTCCCTGAAAAAGATAACAGGTTTAGCAACCAAGGGTGACAATGCAATTAACTGATGCTGGGTAGAGGACTGGCAAAACAGTTCCATTTCTCTGCTCTGAAATGGAATGTGGTACTACAGTATGGCAGCTGGGTAAAGGATCACATTCAATACATCATGACCTGTGTCTTGCTTGTCAATAGAGTACCTGAGCAAGTAGTAGCTATGCTTCCTTTATTGATGGCAGCTGATGTGTAGTGCTCACGTTGTAATGCTAGCCCAACCTTCCAAATTCCCATCATTCCTGTATTTCTGCTTAGGATTTTTCCACCCCTTATCCTACTGACTTTCTTAATGATTTGGTTATTTAGTTGCTGAATTTTCGTGGCTGATTTAATCCAGTTTTTAGATGCATTTTTTATATTCTACACCAGGCTGTTGTTAGTAGCCCTTTGTGTAGCAAAGCCTCTATATTCTGGGCTGAAAAAGAATTATATTTAGCAGTACCTTCTTCTGGAGGACAGTTTTTACCTGGCTCACTAATAAACCTCTGAAAGCCTAAACTGTCAAAAACACTTAAGAGACTTTGAGTTACAAGGAGGGGACATGCCAGCTCTGATTCTCTGAAGGGCCAAGCTCAAAGCATGTCCAGACACTTAGAATCACTTCCAGTCACTTTGCTGTGTGTAGGATCTGAATGCATTTTCGACATGAGATGGCCATCTGCTGAAGGTTTGTATTTCCTTTATTTTTTCACTAAAATTGTATCAGAAAGCCTAATACTTTAAATTTTGAGACACTGGGTGTGTTACACTACACTATAGACCCTCTACCTTTCTTCCACCAGACCTATGCAGTAATTCCCTGGTTTTACCAGTTTCACCACTCATATGGTCACTCCCACAAATAGGGCAGCCCGAATAGCTGAGGATCTTAAAAGTTTCGAGGGAAATGTGAAGTGGGAGCTGATTCCTTTCTTCCCACTTGTTGCCTTTAAAAAAGCAAGGCATTATCTTTTCTTGAAGAAGTAGCTTTAAAGTGATCAATTTTACCTGCAAGTAATTTATTATACAGATGAAATCCCAGAAAAGAGTCTTTATAAATGCACAGCATATTTCTTGGCTTTTACTGAAACAGTAATTCCTGCTACTGTGTATTAATAAACTTTCAAGCAGTTTTGATGCCATGTCCTAGTGAGAGAGGAGCCCATAGCCTCTATTTCACTTCAAAAGAAAGAGTTGCTGTAATTTATTCAACTAAATTTAGTCTAGCAGGAAGATAGCAAAGCCTAGCCAGCAATCAAACTGTGGATTGGAATGGTGTTCAGCTCCATGTTCTAAGGAGCATATGATATAATTTTGTACTGATTAAGTTCCCTTACAGAAAGTCTCTAAACATTTAAGTAATAAAGATAATGAAGGTAATCATAAGCTAGACAGTGAACAGTAGACTGTGTACAGTAAACAGAAAGAAAGAAAACTCGTCCTGTCTAATATTAGAATTTCATGTCCCTTCATACTATATTTCATAAATTCCTTTGGCCTTGATTAAAAAATTTGGATAATCAGGCTGTCGGTCAAAGTGAGAGGATATCTAAAGGGATGTTTCAGTGCCATCACAGCTTCAGTTTGAAGATTCCGAGTATGGAGATGGAGCAGACCTGTTCTGCTCACTAACTGACGTGCTGATCTTTGTCCATAATTGATAGTTTGAATGTGTTGGCTGTGTCTCCTAGTCCTTGTTTTTCCGTATATTCTCTTGCCTGATGTTAAAAAGCCTTTTAATACATGGTATGTTCTCTGTCTGTTAGTCCTTCTCTGCTACAATCAAGTTCCCTTTCAAACTCTTTTTGATAAGCTTAGCAAATTACATTCATTCTGTCCCTCACAGTAAGGCTTTTTGTCCAGCATTCAGATAATCTTTGTGGTTTCTTTTTACACCTTCTTCATTTCTTCCACTGTTAGAAACACTTGACACCTGACTTGTAAGCAGTATTCTAGTACTGTCTTCATCAGTGCTTATCTAAACAAAAAATTGCCTTCCTACACCTACACACTGCCTTCCTGAATAGATTTAAAAATTCTTGTTAATCCTGTTTACCTCACACATCACATTAGAACTGTGTGTTGACTCAGTTGTTCAAGATGATTTATAAGCACTTTTCAAAGTTGCTGCTTTCAAGGATACTGTCCTCCCCTCCATACTTATAAATTATTTTATTTTCACACATATAGCTCTACATGTGAATATATTAAACCAGCAGCTAGCTGCATGGGTTTGTTCTGTTTACCAAATTATTCTGTGTGACTTCAGCATCATTATCTGTCATGCTGTCAAATCTCTGTGTCATCTGCATATTTTATCCATGGTGATTTTATATTTAAATACAGGTGATGCATAAAACTGGCATCACTTTCCTTTGAGTGCTGCTTTCCTTTGGAAGACACAATTTTAAACAGCCTCACTGGATGATTATTTCTCACTGGCATTATTTTTCCAACGCGTCAGTTGCAGACTGTGCATGCTACAGTGCCAGCTATTTTAAATGAGCAGTAGCATATTGAGCTTGCTGGATGCTTTCTAACAGTTAAAGTGTGGTATCTTCACAGTAGGATTACATCTGTAATCTCTCAAAGAATTAAATCAGACCTATTTTCTTTAAATCAATTGAATTCCTATAATTTAATTCTGTATCACTGAAATCCTTTGCCTTTTTCCACTATTTCACCTGGATCATATCAGGTTAACAGGCCCATTAACTACAAGTCCTTTTGAAATACTGCTAAGTTATTCACAGGTTTCATGGTTCTGTAATTCCCTCAGCATTACAAAATTAATCTCAAAAGGTGGTTACTGTATGTGAAATGCCTCAGCCAAATGTGTTTTCTTAATGGACTTTCAGGTGTGAATGATCCCAACTTGATCATTTGAAAAAAAATTATCCCAGGTAGGAGGGTGCCATCTGTGTCACTGAGAGGGTGGTGGGTACTTTGTGTGTCCCTGAGGGGCTGTGTGAGTCACTGAGAGGGATCGGCTGTGCCGTATATCCTTGAGGGGGAGGAGAGTGTCCTACAGGTCACTGCGGGGAAGGCAGGTTTCCTGCATGTTGCTGAGGGGAGAGGAAGGTGTCCCGTGTGTCGCTGAGAATCTGTGAGGGGTAAGAGGGTGTCCTGAGGGGTGAGTGTCATATGTGTCCCAGAGCGGCTGTGAGGGACACAGGGTGAAAAGGGTGCCCTGAAGGGTCACCGAGGGGCCCTGAGGGTTCCCTGAGGAGGGCAAGACAGAGCAAGGTGGGTCAGTCACTGCTACTTTGCTGCTTTTCCCGCCGCTCCCCTCAGCCGTGTTTTCCCGCTCTTGCCCTGAGTCAGTGAGGGGGGTGCAGGCTTGGTAAAAGGTTATGGAGTCACCCTAGGGCAGATTTTCGGCTGTTACAGACTTACGGAGTGTTAAGCAACGGCGCCAAAGGAGCAGCTGAGTGAGTGGAGTTACTCGGGCAAAGATTCTTGAACTAGGTCACCTTTGGTGAGGTAACTCTGAGAGACTGACAGAGGTAAAGCTGAGTGAGCTTCGAAAGCAAAGCCAGGGGATGTTTTGAGGCAAGATCTCAGCTAAAGTGTGAGTGACAGAATGAAAATCTTGGAGGGAAAAGCAGAGTTACTCATCCTTTTCTTCTACGGGACACCTTGGGCGTAAAAAATGAGATAATCCTTAGGAGACAAAAAAAAATTGGCGTGAAATCATAAGGTAATACCNCTACACCTACACACTGCCTTCCTGAATAGATTTAAAAATTCTTGTTAATCCTGTTTACCTCACACATCACATTAGAACTGTGTGTTGACTCAGTTGTTCAAGATGATTTATAAGCACTTTTCAAAGTTGCTGCTTTCAAGGATACTGTCCTCCCCTCCATACTTATAAATTATTTTATTTTCACACATATAGCTCTACATGTGAATATATTAAACCAGCAGCTAGCTGCATGGGTTTGTTCTGTTTACCAAATTATTCTGTGTGACTTCAGCATCATTATCTGTCATGCTGTCAAATCTCTGTGTCATCTGCATATTTTATCCATGGTGATTTTATATTTAAATACAGGTGATGCATAAAACTGGCATCACTTTCCTTTGAGTGCTGCTTTCCTTTGGAAGACACAATTTTAAACAGCCTCACTGGATGATTATTTCTCACTGGCATTATTTTTCCAACGCGTCAGTTGCAGACTGTGCATGCTACAGTGCCAGCTATTTTAAATGAGCAGTAGCATATTGAGCTTGCTGGATGCTTTCTAACAGTTAAAGTGTGGTATCTTCACAGTAGGATTACATCTGTAATCTCTCAAAGAATTAAATCAGACCTATTTTCTTTAAATCAATTGAATTCCTATAATTTAATTCTGTATCACTGAAATCCTTTGCCTTTTTCCACTATTTCACCTGGATCATATCAGGTTAACAGGCCCATTAACTACAAGTCCTTTTGAAATACTGCTAAGTTATTCACAGGTTTCATGGTTCTGTAATTCCCTCAGCATTACAAAATTAATCTCAAAAGGTGGTTACTGTATGTGAAATGCCTCAGCCAAATGTGTTTTCTTAATGGACTTTCAGGTGTGAATGATCCCAACTTGATCATTTGAAAAAAAATTATCCCAGGTAGGAGGGTGCCATCTGTGTCACTGAGAGGGTGGTGGGTACTTTGTGTGTCCCTGAGGGGCTGTGTGAGTCACTGAGAGGGATCGGCTGTGCCGTATATCCTTGAGGGGGAGGAGAGTGTCCTACAGGTCACTGCGGGGAAGGCAGGTTTCCTGCATGTTGCTGAGGGGAGAGGAAGGTGTCCCGTGTGTCGCTGAGAATCTGTGAGGGGTAAGAGGGTGTCCTGAGGGGTGAGTGTCATATGTGTCCCAGAGCGGCTGTGAGGGACACAGGGTGAAAAGGGTGCCCTGAAGGGTCACCGAGGGGCCCTGAGGGTTCCCTGAGGAGGGCAAGACAGAGCAAGGTGGGTCAGTCACTGCTACTTTGCTGCTTTTCCCGCCGCTCCCCTCAGCCGTGTTTTCCCGCTCTTGCCCTGAGTCAGTGAGGGGGGTGCAGGCTTGGTAAAAGGTTATGGAGTCACCCTAGGGCAGATTTTCGGCTGTTACAGACTTACGGAGTGTTAAGCAACGGCGCCAAAGGAGCAGCTGAGTGAGTGGAGTTACTCGGGCAAAGATTCTTGAACTAGGTCACCTTTGGTGAGGTAACTCTGAGAGACTGACAGAGGTAAAGCTGAGTGAGCTTCGAAAGCAAAGCCAGGGGATGTTTTGAGGCAAGATCTCAGCTAAAGTGTGAGTGACAGAATGAAAATCTTGGAGGGAAAAGCAGAGTTACTCATCCTTTTCTTCTACGGGACACCTTGGGCGTAAAAAATGAGATAATCCTTAGGAGACAAAAAAAAATTGGCGTGAAATCATAAGGTAATACCACGAACGTTGAGGGAAAAATGACAAGTACCTTAGAAAAGACATGGGCACCTCCTCAGTCTGAACTGTGTCATACTACCTTGCCACAGATGTATGGGACGGCGAGGCAAGAGGCAGGAAGAAGATCGTCGTCTTCGCGCTCAAGAGGGAGCACGAGAAGGGCCCTGTGGGCAAAGGCACCTCCCTGGCATGGCCGGGGCAGGGATCCCGAAGAGTCCGGCGGGCAGCCTGAGGCTGGCCCGGCCGGCTTGGCGCTGGGCGACCTCCCTGTAAGCAGGGCTGGGTCCTTTGTTTTGCTTGGCGTTGGCCTTTTGCCATCGCGCTCCTGTGGCTGCCCGGAGAGAGGGGCAACCGCCCTGTAAGGAGGGTGAGAGTCCCCGTCTCCGCACCCGANTTACACCTTCTTCATTTCTTCCACTGTTAGAAACACTTGACACCTGACTTGTAAGCAGTATTCTAGTACTGTCTTCATCAGTGCTTATCTAAACAAAAAATTGCCTTCCTACACCTACACACTGCCTTCCTGAATAGATTTAAAAATTCTTGTTAATCCTGTTTACCTCACACATCACATTAGAACTGTGTGTTGACTCAGTTGTTCAAGATGATTTATAAGCACTTTTCAAAGTTGCTGCTTTCAAGGATACTGTCCTCCCCTCCATACTTATAAATTATTTTATTTTCACACATATAGCTCTACATGTGAATATATTAAACCAGCAGCTAGCTGCATGGGTTTGTTCTGTTTACCAAATTATTCTGTGTGACTTCAGCATCATTATCTGTCATGCTGTCAAATCTCTGTGTCATCTGCATATTTTATCCATGGTGATTTTATATTTAAATACAGGTGATGCATAAAACTGGCATCACTTTCCTTTGAGTGCTGCTTTCCTTTGGAAGACACAATTTTAAACAGCCTCACTGGATGATTATTTCTCACTGGCATTATTTTTCCAACGCGTCAGTTGCAGACTGTGCATGCTACAGTGCCAGCTATTTTAAATGAGCAGTAGCATATTGAGCTTGCTGGATGCTTTCTAACAGTTAAAGTGTGGTATCTTCACAGTAGGATTACATCTGTAATCTCTCAAAGAATTAAATCAGACCTATTTTCTTTAAATCAATTGAATTCCTATAATTTAATTCTGTATCACTGAAATCCTTTGCCTTTTTCCACTATTTCACCTGGATCATATCAGGTTAACAGGCCCATTAACTACAAGTCCTTTTGAAATACTGCTAAGTTATTCACAGGTTTCATGGTTCTGTAATTCCCTCAGCATTACAAAATTAATCTCAAAAGGTGGTTACTGTATGTGAAATGCCTCAGCCAAATGTGTTTTCTTAATGGACTTTCAGGTGTGAATGATCCCAACTTGATCATTTGAAAAAAAATTATCCCAGGTAGGAGGGTGCCATCTGTGTCACTGAGAGGGTGGTGGGTACTTTGTGTGTCCCTGAGGGGCTGTGTGAGTCACTGAGAGGGATCGGCTGTGCCGTATATCCTTGAGGGGGAGGAGAGTGTCCTACAGGTCACTGCGGGGAAGGCAGGTTTCCTGCATGTTGCTGAGGGGAGAGGAAGGTGTCCCGTGTGTCGCTGAGAATCTGTGAGGGGTAAGAGGGTGTCCTGAGGGGTGAGTGTCATATGTGTCCCAGAGCGGCTGTGAGGGACACAGGGTGAAAAGGGTGCCCTGAAGGGTCACCGAGGGGCCCTGAGGGTTCCCTGAGGAGGGCAAGACAGAGCAAGGTGGGTCAGTCACTGCTACTTTGCTGCTTTTCCCGCCGCTCCCCTCAGCCGTGTTTTCCCGCTCTTGCCCTGAGTCAGTGAGGGGGGTGCAGGCTTGGTAAAAGGTTATGGAGTCACCCTAGGGCAGATTTTCGGCTGTTACAGACTTAGGGAGTGTTAAGCAACGGCGCCAAAGGAGCAGCTGAGTGAGTGGAGTTACTCGGGCAAAGATTCTTGAACTAGGTCACCTTTGGTGAGGTAACTCTGAGAGACTGACAGAGGTAAAGCTGAGTGAGCTTCGAAAGCAAAGCCAGGGGATGTTTTGAGGCAAGATCTCAGCTAAAGTGTGAGTGACAGAATGAAAATCTTGGAGGGAAAAGCAGAGTTACTCATCCTTTTCTTCTACGGGACACCTTGGGCGTAAAAAATGAGATAATCCTTAGGAGACAAAAAAAAATTGGCGTGAAATCATAAGGTAATACCACGAACGTTGAGGGAAAAATGACAAGTACCTTAGAAAAGACATGGGCACCTCCTCAGTCTGAACTGTGTCATACTACCTTGCCACAGATGTATGGGACGGCGAGGCAAGAGGCAGG
>VYXB01007688.1:25177-197884 GCA_013397135.1 Pachyramphus minor | reverse complement strand
ACCCTAGGATGGATCCCATCTGGTCCCATGGACTTGTGTGGATCCAGGCGGCTCAGTAAGTCACTGACTATTTCCTCCTGGAACACAGGGCGGTTATTCAGCTTCCTGTCCCTGTCTACCAGCTCCAGAGGCCAGTTGTCCTGAGGGCCACCTGTCCTACTTCGAAAACTGAGGCAAAGTAGGTGTTAAGTACCTCAGCCTTTTCCTCATCCCTGTTAACTATGTTTCCTCCCAAGTCCAACAAGGAGTGGAGGTTTTCCTTGCCACTCCTTTTGTTATCAATGTATTGACAGAAGCGCTTTTTGTTATCCCTGACAGAAGTAGCCAAATTGACTTCAAATCGTGCTTTTGTCTCTCTAATTTTCTTTCTGCATGGCCTAGTTATATTCCTAAAGTCATCCTGGGTAGCCAGAGAGTCGGTAAGCTCTCTTTTTATCCCTGGTTTCCTTCAGAATCTCTCTGTTCAACCAAGCTGGTCATCTACCCCACCGGCTTGCCTTTTGGCACACTGGTACACCCTGTTCCTGTGCACTCAAGACTTCCTCCTTGAAGCATGTCCATCCCTCCTGTACCCCCTTGTTTTCAAGGGTTTTTTCCCAGGCAATGCTCTGGACCAGTCTTCTGAACAGGCCGAAATCTGCCCTCTGAAAGTCCAGTGTAGAGGTTTTACTGGTGGCCCTCCTTGCATCCCTGAATACTACAAATTCTATTATTTCATGGCCGCTATGCCCCAGGCGGCCTCCGACCACTACATCTCCCACCAGCCCCTCTCTGTTTGTAAACAATAGGTCTAGTGGGGCCTTACCCCTGGTAGGTTCATGCACAACTGTTTCTCATTTAATCTGTTCAAAGTTGATTCTCAGCTGATGATTTACCATCATGTAAATGTAATTATCCTACAATGTGAATGCAGACTGCTATGATATAGCTTATCTCCACGTTTGTACCTGAACTCCTTACCATGGACTGTCTTTACTGTCAGTGGAGAAAGTCACGGCACAAATGCAATTCAGCCTGTTCCAAAGTAGCTGACTAAAATGTGTCCTCCTAGGGTAAGCAGTTTGGATATAGATGCAAAGTTGCAGAGGTCTCAGAGCTGTGCAAAAAGGCCTCTGCATCTACTTTTCAGATGAGACACTTTTTCTTAATTTTGTGTTTAACAACATATAGCCTGATGAATAAAAACATGAGCTTTTCTCTCAGATTCATCAGATTTGTAAACCAACTTTACAAGCATCTATCTGAAACCGTCTGACTCTTCTCTGGGAGTTTCCCACTGCTGAAGTGACAAAATTTCAGGGTTTAGCTTAGATGTATAAGCCTAGAGTTACAAAGATAAGCCAGAAAGTGTTAATTTCAAAATATTCAAAAGTTAGTTTGAAATTTTAAAAAATGTGTGGTGGGAGCTTACTAACATGGTACATCTCAGGAAAGAGAAATGTAAACCTCAAAGTTAATTATTCCAGGAAAAGTTAGCCACATTATGGTTAGACAGTGTCATAAACTGTCCCATACAAATTTCTGTCAACTCTATGGTCTGCTTGTGTTCTAATGAAAAATCAGGTTCCTGATGTTTACAAGATTTGGGAAAATAATTTTTCATGTCAGCTCTGCATGGCAACAAGTGCAGTGACGGGTACCAACCATACTGAGTGAAGACAACCTCAAATTGTTCATGCCAAAGTGGGTAACAGCCAAGACATGGCTGGCTGAGTTGATATCATGTTTATGTCTGCCTGGATCAGATCCTCCAAGGGCAACTTCTGAAGGCAGAACCCATTGGCTACTCAACCTAACAGGAGATTCCCAGGCATGGTAATTCAGTCATCATTACTGTAACAGTATTTGAATGCCCCTTGATGCTCTTTCAGAAACTTTCCCAAACAAAATCTGAGTACAGTCAGGATTCAGCCTGAGCTGAATTGCCTATGGAGGTTTGAGTGCAATCTTCCTGCTCTGCTAGCTAAGATAGCTTTATAGTGCAGACATGGTCATGCCAATAGTTCTAGGGATCAGCCATGACAGCCATAACTCTGTTCTTTTTATTAGTACATATATCTAGAGAGAGAGAGCGAGCTGGTAAGCACAGAACTTGGTAGACTTCAGAATGGAGCAGTTGCTGAGAATGAAAAACTGCTAAGCAATATTGGAGTGAAGGCAGGATGAGAGATAGGTACCACAGGAGCAGTACAGAGGTGCAGCAGCTTGTGCATATTATGGTACAGTCACCAACAATCTTGGAAGCCTGTAATCGTAGCAGGGGAGAGTAGCATGCCATAAAAGAACTAAAAAAAACTAAAATGAAGGAATGGAATAATTAAAGTGTAAATTCAGGCTTTAACTGGGCAAAGAAATTAAAACAGACGAGACTTCTATGTTCATGCAGGCTGGCACAGGAGAAGGAACATGAGCTCCAGTTAACACTGAATATTTGTGGTGACCAAAATAGGAAAGTGCTTCTGAACAGCAGGCATGGGAGAGCCATTAGTTACTGATGACCACCAAGTCTTCTTCGGGAGCTATGCAGAGTAGGTCCATTCTAAAGAATGCCTTTTCTCTCCTTTACTGTGCTTTCAAACCAGACCCTCCTCCCATTCAGTAATATAAGGAAGGGAGAAGGAGATCTATTCCTTCATCCTCATGTATGTGGCAGCTTTTCTTTGCTGCCTCCTACGCTTCATCTGCCACTGCTCTAATCTGCCCACTCTCCCCCTTTCACATGGCTCTTCTACAGCTTTATGTCAGATATTGCTATGTCACCTGTATGCCTTGTTTTGTCAAGGTCATTTTCTCACGCACCATCAACTGTTCATTCTCCTCACAGTCTTTTCATTAATCATTATATCAATCAATCAATCAATTATTTTCCATGTTTATGTTATCCTCTTCGAGGGTTTTTAATTTTCCAAGTTACTTTTCTCCTGTACTTCATTAGACTACATCATACTTAGCTCTCCAAAGCTCAGCATAAGATTACATGTGAGTGGGTGACCCTATGAGCTCTCAGACAGTGCTCTCAACATAATTAGAAGCATATAATGCTAGAAACATGTCATCTCTGTTCAAATTACCCTGAAATTACTCAATAGTACTGAAGACACTTGAAGAACTTACCAAATACAGAGTAATGTATTTCAGGCATTGAGATTTTTAGTAATAAACTAATGAAGAAATTAGGATATTGTGTAACTTTAGGTAGACTAAAAGGATTATTACTACCTTAACAAATCTTTCACAGTGTCCAGCCTGAAAATTTTTAGCTGCAGAGTAAGCAAAAATTAATCTGATTTCTTCTTGCACTTCTTAAAGCAACAAGATCAACTGATTGCTATCTTTAATAAGACTAATGAAAGACTTTTCATGTTCCCCACCTAAGGTTTCATTTTCTAAATCAAACGTAGCCAGTGCTCTGAAACTCTTCATTTCCTCTGAAACTCTTCATTTCCTAAAACTCAGCTCTCCCCAGTGAGTCCACAGTTCCAGTCAAGGACAATGCCTGGAAGTAAGGGCAGTATTTCAGACAGTCTCACCCATGGTAATAAAAGAAGTGCAACTAATCATCATTTTACAAATAATGCTGTTTTTCAGACTTACCTAAATGGCAAATTTCTCTTTGGTACACAACAGACTCAGAGAGTGATCTAATATTCTTTGTTTCCTGATACCATCTTGAGGGTCTTGGTGGGATCCTGCCACCTGGCCAGCTGCTTCTCACCTCCATTTCACATTTAATTTCACATCCACAAGAGAAATATTTAGTGCCATTCATTACTTTTGACCAAGGTGTGAGGGGAATGCCCTGCGTTTTACTCCGCTTGGGAACAGCCCACAGTTTTTATGCTGTACTGCAGGCACCTTGGTTTTTGCAATATCCAATCAGAGTACGACTCCATTCCCAGAAAAAGATGCACACTGGGACACTTTGTGTGATAAAGCACTTCTGAAATGCAAACTCCTCCTTGTTGTCATGAAGCTCATTTTTATTGCCAGCCATGGCATATGGGAGAAAAGACACACTCAGCCTCCATGTGGGTGACACAGAAGGTAAAATCCATGGAGGAAACAGGAGGAAACTGGTACACTTTCTACTACAAGATAGGAAAAACACAAAAAGACCAAATGGCTAAACCAGTCATATAAAAAGTGTCCAGGGTCTTGTCCAGAAAGCTGAGATGAAACAGATTACATGGCATTAAGAAATTAAAAAGCAAACAAAAAACCAACATAAAGTAAAAACAAACACACAAACACCCAAAACAAAATCAAAACAAACAAACAATAAAGATTATTTCAGGTATCATGTTGCCTAAACAGTCTGGGAATGGGATGGTAGAAAAATAGCCTTTCATTATGTCTAGGAGACTAATAACTTTATCCTGATGGTCTCGGGGAAGACAATCCCTGAGAAAATTCCCCAAAATTCACAATCCAAAGTCTTTTAGATCAACAGTCTGAGCTCACTTTGGTCACCTACAGGGCTAAATAGGGCATATGAGTTACTTGCTACTCACCTGGAATGTCATGTATGACATAAGACAGTCTCAGGTGAGTCCCCCTGAAAACTGTGGGAAAATGGCAAAAAACGCATAACTGTAGTCATAACCTGAGGTAGCAAATGCAAGATCTGCAACTACCAAAATATTTACACCAGTTGCTACAGTTTTGGATATACTAAGGTTTCCAGTTAAGAGATTTCATGTCCTCTTGTTGGTGCATCCTGCCGTCCTTCTGTTTTACTATTTGCTATCTTTATGCTATTTCCCTTTGGCAACATTGCAGTCAGCTTCTTCAAATCTGTCCTGAAATTCCCTATACATTTTCAAAGTCATTCTAAAAGAGAAGAAAGATAAAGGTAAGGCATTTTATTCAGTTCTAACCTGTTAGAGCAAAGTCCTCGAGAAAAGGCACATTTTTAATACATCTACCAGTCACTAAATGAGATTTTCTGCCTGAGTTATTTCTCTTTCTGTGCTTGTTTGAAAATATAATACCAACGGGGCACAGACACATGCTTAGTTTCTACACAAAATAATGGCACTCAATCCCACAGGTGAAACTGGATCTCATTACAGTAAAAAAAACCTGTTCTCCATTAACTCACCTGGGTACAACATTTCACCAGTAAGACTATCCTGCCACAAGCAGGTAAACTAAGCACAAGCATTTGCTGATACATTAGCTATTCTAGTTAAGGTTCAAGGATATTTTATATATATTTAGGAAGAAAGAGAATGTATGTGTATGGTAGTATATAATACTCTCTAAGCATTGTTAAAGCTATTCACATGCAGGGAAAACCCCCAATGTTACACAGAATAATGACTTTGGTTATAGTTTTAAAGGATGAGTGTGTTTTATGTAAGATGCAATGACCTCTCTGAACAGCAGAGGACATTTAGTTACTCTACTTTGTCCTTTGAATGGTATCCAGAGAGAAGAACAGTGGGACCAGTGAAGAAACTCACCCTGGGGACAGGCAGGGAAAAAGGCTCTTTTGTGTAGTAGCAGAGGCAGAATCCCACATGCTCACTTTCACACACAGACAAAGGAGGAAGGGCAACATTTATCTCTTCTGTTTTTTCTATTTTTTTTTTCCAAGGTCTGCAGCACAAAATCACTCACAGGCAAGCTGTCAGCAAGGAGGAAGCATCCTGCATGCAGGGACCCAGCCTGGGAGATTAGTGATATCGCTTACCGCAAACCTGACACAGCAAGAGAAGTTGCTGTGAAAGGACACAGCAGAGGAGAGCTCTGAGAGCTGTGTAAGGAAATAACAGATATAGATGCTGCTCTAATCATTGCACCAACTTGAGCAATGAGCTCAATTCACCATGCTGCTGACCCAGTATGGGGTGCCAGAGGAACTCGCCAACAGTCAGTGGGGAAGATGGTGTGCATTAAAGCTGAAGTAAAACTAGCACAGCAAAACTCTGTATAAGCCTAATCCCACACACCACACTGTGTTGCTGCTGTGTTTTGACTTCACTTGTAAATCAAGACAGATGCACTGCAGCAATTGGGCTTCTGTGCTGAGAGGATTGCAAACTTTAGATTAGAGAGATGACAAGAGACACCACTGCCTGCAGTGATTGCGGCCCACAGCCAACCAAGAATCAACCACGTTGGGTTTTATTCACGATCCTGGTGCTCTTGTGCCTTTTACATTAAATCTGCTGCATAAGCAACCAAGAGGGACCAGAGTCTGAATCTGTCTGCAGAAAACTGCAGAGTCCAGCACCTTTTTATGTCCTGTCTCTCATGCCCTTAATCTCTCAGCATCATGTCACTGGCATAACATGAGAGAATGAGATTGTCTTCATTTTGGAGGGTCTAGGACAATGTCATATTAAACTTCCTAAATTAGTGAAGGCACTAGGAGAGGTGTTATCGACAACACTATTAAGAAAGTGAATGGCAGAACAACTGCCACAGATTCTGAAGAAACAACAGCAGTATCCCATTGAAAACAGTCTTTTGCTGTTAATAAAAGGATGAATGTGCACAGTAAATCCCAGTGAAATGGAGCACTTGTGTTCCATATAGAGACAAGATTTATGACAAACCCATTTTTGTGCTTCCTGCCACCCCGTAAGTATACTAATCATTGTGATGATCTTAAGGGTCTTTTCCAATCTAAGTGATTATGTGAAACTAATTCATCAACATCAGCCTTTTTTTCAGGCACACTCTAACTACTTATCTCCACTGCATTACAGAATGAGTCTGCGGAACCTAAATGCCTCTGTGGGCACAACTGAAAAAGTACAGCACTGTTTTACAGCTCCACATTTACACCACCTCCAAGTCCAATAAGTAGGCCTATCATACTAACAAGTCATTGAGATGGACCTCTCAGAACCTCCTTTTGGGGTCAGGAACTCCACAAAATGCAGGGAGAGAGATTAGTCCTGTGTATCAGAAGGAATTTGTCAGAAGGTCTAATGTAAACCAAGGAAAAACAGTTTCTTCCCTTTTCCCTGTGCAGGGAAACGTGAACTCTTATCACCACATCCGGTTGATGCAACCAACCATGTAGAAGTCTTTCTAAATGCCTTTCTCAGTCTTTTCTCAACAAACTGCTGCATACAGCATCAAATAATGAAATATCTGATGGACTGTAACAGCCTAGTTTGGAGAGTAGACATTGGAGTCAGATATTAGTGACTCCTTCAGGATCATTTAAAAATAGCCTGAAGTACAGGCATATGCAAGCATTTTGATTACTTCAACTATAAGGTTTTGCTCACACCATCTTTCCCAGTTATCTGTGTCATAAAGCCTCCCTAAGTGAAATGTACCCTACCCTGGAAGAAAACACAATCCCACAATTATCTGGCTTATGTGTGAAGGTCCATGTTCCCTCTGCATAAATCATGAGTCTGGACAAGTTACAACCCAGTCATATGAATAGGAAGTATCAGAGTTCTCCTGGGAAGAACACTACCATCTAGTAAGTGCTTAATAAGGGTCACGAATTTGCCGTGAAGAAATTTGGGAGTGATAGAGGTGGTGGGAAGGGATTCAGGGTGTCAGAGGTTCCCCAGGCAGCAGGGAGCTGCAGCCTTCTGCAGAACTGGGTGCTCTGGGCATGACTGTAAAAGCTGATCTGCTTCAGATATAGCCCAGAGAGTGGAAACAGTGTTGAGAGCCAGGTAGGCTTGGCATCAGAGATGTCCTCCATCCTGTAAATAGGATGTAGAGCTGTAACAAGGACCATGAGTCATTCTTTTCCCATGCAGGTGAACAAGCTCACAGAGGCAATGCCTCTGCTACTACAAACTCCCCTCTCTCCCTGTCTGCTCCCCTCAGGCTCCCCTGCCCACTGCTGCTGTTATGGAGTGAACAGATGGGAGCAGTCCTCTAGGCAGTTAAATGAAGCCTTGAATAAGAAGAGCGTGAGAAGAGCAGGGCACAGCTGCCAGCACCTCTCCAGGCTCATCACAGACTGCTGGAGAGATAGACAGAGTAGGGCTATCTGACAACTCGCTTCAGCTCTGGATTCAAGCACTTTGGATAGACTGGAGGTAGAGGCAGGACAGGTTTGATGTGCTCTTCTCACACACCTTCTAACTGACTGCATGTTGTTCCATCTGTGTTTTTTAATTTAGATCAACCCTGCAATGGGTAACGCTCAATGCTCCTTTGACCAGACATACAAAACTACAAATTCTTTCAAATCTTTAAAAGGTGAAAAACAAACCATTTCCATTTTTTAAAGCATTTCAGTCTTTCCTCCATAACCTGGCACACAAAATATAGTGTGTCTTATTCTGAAGTAGCAACCTGTTTCAAGGAGGTGCAATAGGTAACAGCAAACCAAATATGTGACCCAGGGGAAGTCTTTGAACAGGAGCCGAGCACAGATCTCAAACAGACTGTAAACCTTGCAACCATCCTTCTCAAGCCTCTGCTTTGTTTATGCCAAGTAGGAATTAGTAGAGTAGCAGTTAGTAATGCTGGAAAAGGAAGCATGCAGGCTGGGTGTGGGAACAGACCTTCTGTCTGTGCACAGTTCTCATACTTCCTTGATGCTTATGCTCTAATCATATCTCATCTGCTGTGAAAGATGATTATCCCCCTTCCTGGCCTAGCACCTCTGCACTGCCACTATCACTTAGTTGTTTGTCATCCAATCCGCAAGTTTGCAGGTTTATGCACATTTCATCTGTCATTTGCTTTACTATTGCTTGCTTCATTTAGATTTATATGCCACCTACTAGCTGTAAGGCAATAGTTCTGTTTCCTCCCACAATGAGTAACTTATTTGTGGAAGAATTTGATGTTTAAACAGTTGGAGAAAGATTCATCAAAAGACTCAAAATACTGTTTCTTTATCCTGGCATACTTCGACTGATATTTCCTCTCTTTTTTTCCCAGTCCGATCACACCGATGCTTGCAATGGTCAGATAGACAACCTAACTTAAAATACTGTCACTAGCACTTCAAATTCTGTCTTACAAGGATCTTTGAGCAGGATTAACAAGTACAGTTAAATACCAAACCCCACTATCATCATCATAATTCAACCAGTGATTGTAACCATGGGATATTTTATTTTAAAATATCTTGGTGTATGTGCAGTCACTGTCACCTAGGAGATGCTGACTGAGTAGGAGTTTAACCATAGATGATTCTGAAGAGTCATATTTTTCAGGGTGAATCAGATGATACTTTCTTTAGCTGAAAGGTGTCCATGTGATTAGTGCAAAATAAAACATTAGAAACAATCTTTCCTGAAAAGGTAGCTTATCATAACTGTGATCACATCTGACATTTTAAGGAGTACTGAAAGGAGTTAAGTACAACAGAAAAGAGAAGAACAGTGAAAGATGGAGATTTAACACAGGCTAAGGAAATTACTGAAATCCCAGTTACTTAACAACAGATATAGAAGAAAAATTTTATATTTCCTATATATAATTATGTATTACCATTGGTGACATGCTCATAAAAACACCAGTGTGGAGAGAAGGCATCCTTTAAAACAGGGGATATTATAACTTTAAAAAAAATTTATATGAAAAGTGTCTTGCTTTTCCAAATAGAATAAAAAGATGAAGGAAACAACAGAGCCTATAGGCTTAGCTGTGTGCATCAACACAAACATCGCCCTGCGGACAAAGTTTGTCTACTGCCCCTTAATTAAAGGAGCTATCCTGGAGTTTTCTTAGATCAAAGAGAGAAACAAAGGAAAAGAAAACTATATGGGGAGAGAAAACAAAAGGTCTCTGTTTCCTTCTTGAGAAGCCACCATTTTACTGCAGAGCCACAGGCCTTTTCTATTTACAAATTCAAAGGCCAGTGCTAAACTTTCGGGGTTGCTTGTGGCAGGTTCTGTTTCCAATTACTTGCACACTGTGTGGTTTCCTAAGTGGGGTTTCTGCTGAAACTGTAATCAATCTAAAGTAAGCAATATCCACAAATACTGGGTTGGATCAGTGGGCTGTGTCCCATATCTCCAGCAGACCCATCCTGCCTGCAGGAAAATGCCTTCTTTACTACTGTAAGGGACTGAAAAAAAGTTATTGAAATTATTACTGGCTCAAAACAGCTCTGCGTGCGTGGGAGGGGGCAGATTAGGTTCTGCCAAGCTGGAATGATGCTCTGCCACCCTCATATCCCACCTCCTTGAGAGCCTGTAGTGCAGGTGTCAGCCACCAGCACACACTACACCCCCTAGAGCCCCTAACCCAGCTCCCCGATGGCTGACACACACCAGAAGCTGCACCTGGGGGTGGCTCTACTGTTCTTGGACTTGTGGTAGCTGGATCTAAGGCAGTAGCTGTGATTCTTTCTCTGTCTCTCTCTCTCTTTCTCTCTTTCTCTGTCTCTCTCTCTCTCTCTCTTTCTCTCTGTCTCTTTCTTTACTTCTTCCTCTTCTCCTAACTTCTTCTTCTTGATATTTGGGTAACTTAAACCTTGATGGGCTGGAAATTGCCAAGTCAATGCTTTGTGAAATGCTTTAAAATTTTGCCAAGTTTTTTATTTTCCAAAGTTTACCAGTACTCAAAGTTTGTAGCATTTCTCCTGTTTGCAGCCTCAAGGTATAAAAGAACTCAAGGCCCTTTTAATAAATCTGTTGGGTGGGCTTCAGAGCCTTCTATTTTTTGACATAAAACCCCTTCAAGGAACTTATGAGAAGAGCCTGGGGTCTTACAACTATCAAAAAAACCCCAGCTANGCTGGATCTAAGGCAGTAGCTGTGATTCTTTCTCTGTCTCTCTCTCTCTTTCTCTGTCTCTTTCTTTACTTTTCCTCTTCTCCTAACTTCTTTTTCTTGATATTTGCGTAACTTAAAACTTGATGGGCTGGAAATTGTTAAGTCAATGCTTTGTGAAATGCTTTAAAATTTTGCCAAGTTTCTTTATTTTCCAAAGTTTACCAGTACTCAAAGTTTGTAGCATTTCTCCTGTTTGCAGCCTCAAGGTATAAAAGAACTCAAGGCCCTTTTAATAAATCTGTTGGGTGGGCTTCAGAGCCTTCTATTTTTTGACATAAAACCCCTTCAAGGAACTTATGAGAAGAGCCTGGGGTCTTACAACTATCAAAAAAACCCCAGCTAAGCGTAGATATATTTGGCATTAATTTAGATGTAGACCAGCTGCTCAGGAGAAAAGCGGCAAGTGCACAGTGAGGGGAAACTGGTAACAAGTATTCTTTCTGTAACATCTCTTTGTGGATTTTCCCTGCTCCCATACAGCTTGCAGAGTGAATGCAAGAGGCTACACACGATGCTTGAGCACCCAGAAGCAACAATTTACCCTGTTTTCTAAACCCCAGTATCTGTAAAGTATTTCCAGCACAGGGACCTCCAAGTTTCCAGTTTTGAAAGGAACAGGGAGCTACATACAGAAGGACTGCTGGAACCAGCTCTTTCCATAAGCAGGTTGCACCTTTGAAATGGAGCAAAGCTCCTTTGCTAGCTAGTTTGGATGGAGTTACCACACTGCCAAGAGGAACTGGTGAGGGTTTCTCCACACTTTGTTTTGAAATTTTAAACCAGAGATGTTGTGGCAATCACCAGCTGACTGGCAGAGGCAATAACTGACTGTTCACTGAACTATACCACCAAAGATGTTAAACATGTCTTGACACAAGGATGGCTAGTGCATTTTAGATAACCTTACAACTTCAGATACAGATCTGCAGCCCTGTGAAGACCTAGGAAATATAATGAAAATGTAACCCTTTCCATGGAATTTGTTTGGTTGACTTTTTTCTCCCTAGTATTAGGGATTTAACTTTATTACATTTCTTTTTGTTTTCAGACAGATTGCTAAATTCTCTGAAGTTTCCAGAAAGAAAAACTTCAACACTGTAATGAAATTTTTACCCTTTTAGGACTTCATCCGAAAGAGAAAAAAAGGAAGTCTTGTCTGTTTGTCACACAAAGGGTTCTAATGACCTGTTCAGTGCTTTTGACTGTGAGAGCTAAGGCAAAGACATAGCCACCTCCAAAATCTTCAAAATTTGGAAAAAAATAAAAATTGAACATTTGTAACATTATGAGCAGATGGCAAAGCACTGAACATCATCTCAGATAAAGGGAGCAAAGAAGAAACTGTGAGGAAGAATGCCACTTTTTTATCCCACTTCTCTCCAGGCTACATGTCCTTCGTGGTATAAAATACATGGGCAAGAGCTGAAGGTGAAGGAATTGTCACAGCAGTGCTATTACCATTTCCTGGCTGTATCCATGTATTTACCTACCTGGTTCTTCCACCACAGACATCTGTGCCTCAACAGAAAGGCAGGCATCCCACTGCCTTTTCAGAGCCCAGGAATGATGCTGCAAAAGGCCACAAATAGGAACAAAAGTAGGAACAGTTTCACTCCACCTTTTTTATTCTGTCCAGCTCCACAGGAAGGAAATATTCTGTTAACATGGAGCAAATACAGTAAACAGTTGAAAGAGTAAAATGCACTCCACAGTATCAGCCAATATTCCCAAAGTGCTTTATTGATGCAAAAAAATTCCAAACACCCAAAACAAAAAGAACTTATTTCAATACCTGATGAGGTGAATCACCTTTCTCTCCCTCCCTATCCCCAATTTCTCTTCAGAGAAAATTGAAGCTTTAATAGCTTTTCCCCATTAAAAAATGGAATTTTATGGCAGAACCAGAAGTAAAACTAGATCTTCCTAATGCCTCTATTCCCTACTCCAAGAGCAACAGGAACTAATTGCAATTCTACTGTTCAGTCATTGCCATAGAATTATGTCTTTTTCTTTTTGACTGAGCATGTATATGTAAGAATCAAAAAAACTTAAACAGGGAACTGTTTCCCAAGTAATCTGCACCTAGGATTTCTTCTCACCAAGGTGGTTTCGCTCAAGTCTCCTTTTTCTCCCCATATTCTCTCCCCATGGCACAGCAATGCAGTCTCTGTGCAGCACTGTGGAAGATGAACCTCTGCAGTTACTCAAATGACTCATTTGTCATTTTTAGGTGCCCTCAGAAAGCAGGGGAAGTTCAAAGAAAGTGAACCTACTGCCTGTATCGCTTCACATTTAAACTGTGTATGAGGAAGCCCTGGGTCTCATGAGGGGACCTACAGTACACTCCAGCTGCTTCAAATACAGTAGCAACATAAAGAGTAGTGAATGCAAATACTGATTTTTTCACTGCCCCTTCAAAAATAACGTTTTTTAAGCTTTCTTTTACCACATGTAAGTTGAGCCTTTTTCTTGGTTCTTGGGAACAAAGGGCAACCGTGTAATTTGAGTAAGAGGAAGCCTGGAACTGTGCTCTCCCCAGAGACCTCCAAATGTACAACAACTGAGCTGTTGTGCCTATCTTTTTCTTGGGAGAGTGAATATACAGCTTCACTGCTTTCTGCAGCCACTGAGGTAGAGAGTCTGGTCAGGAAAGTAGTGGGAGCCAGAATGAATTCTAGTCCCCATGGCCTTCCAGTTGTTGCTAACAACAGGAAGTATGAGGTGAGCAGAGACTGCTCCTTCCTCTTCTTGCCTGGAAGTACAATGCCTCTTTCTAGACTGGGATAAAAATGTGTTACAGGCATATGTAGTGATAGGTATGTACTGATATATGCCCATACACTGAAAACCTGCATGACAAGTCTAATGTAGCAATGACAGCAAGTATGTTGAGTTAAATGTCAGGCTGGGCCCCTTCTCATTAGAGCATCAGTCCTGAATAAGAGACAGCCTCAGCTTTTATGGATCAGGCTTGTCAAACAAACATTACATATGCACTACCATCATACCTTTATACTCCAACTCTGTCAAACGCAATCCAGACTTGGACACACCCAGAATTCACATTTAAATAACACTGGATTAATTGAAACAGCACTTAAAAAGGAGATATGAAGGAAGCTGCTGATTAATTAAGGGGTTTCTCTCAATCTTTTTAAAATTAGTATTTTGACACTTCATTTTGCTTTAGGATAGCATGATATGAGTACCGCACCTCCAAGCTATGTTAACAAATCAAACAGTCAGAATCAGTATTTGCAACTTATATACATAGGAGCACAGAACTACAGTAAGAAAGAAAGGAAAAAGGTTCATCTTCTCTTAAATTAGCCTACGGAAGTTCCTACACAGTGCTGCTCCCAACCCAGGAGATCTCTCACGAACTTCTGTGATTTTGAGCTTTTCTAATGGTTTAAAGCATATTTTCAAGAAGACTCTGCCTAGGACTTCATTATGATCTAAATCTAATCTAATGATCTAATTCCCTAAAGTTACTATTCATCTCAGCTTTTATTTCTCTGATTCTAATAAATATTCTATGTTTTTTTCCTTAATTAGAAAAATATGGGAGAAACAAATGATCGATCATTGCATATGGGAGACCCATTTAGCCATGCAGAAAGGGTAAAATTCCTAAAAATTTTCTACTCATGAACTCTCCAATGATTTCTCACATGTGCTCACAACTATCTGTTTCCTTAGGAAGCAAAATGCTCATGGTTTATTGCACCATTCTGTCAAGAAGCAAATAGATTAAGTCTTCCTCACTTCATTTAAAAATTTCAGGCTTTATTAGGGGAAAAAATTAACAGGCTACAGAAGGAAAATTTGCCTTTTGAGGAAAAGGAGTTTCATTGATTTCCAACAGGTAATTTTTCCAAATACACAGACCCCTGTATGACCTATTGGAATGTTTGAGTAGAGATAGAAATAGACACAACCTGAAAAAAAGAACAGAGAGGTAAAGAAACAGAAGATTGAATGAGAAAAAAGATATAGGAGAAAAATGGGGGGGGGGGGGCAGGAGGGAATAGAAAGGAAAAAAAAAGCAAGAAAAAAAAGAGGAGGAGAAAAAGACATCACCTTCAAAACTCTTCATGTATAAGCTGCTCATCAAGTGAGAACTGGTGCTATCAGCACACGGAGAGAGCATAGCAATGAAGGGCATGGTGCAAGATCACCAGGCATAGATTTTTTCCTCTCAATTTCCTCAAGGACTCCAAATCAGGACAGCTGCCATTCAGAGGATGCTCATTCACCTCCCTCCTGTCACTGCTCACTGCCGGACTAACCTGCCAGGCAGGTGTCACTGCTGTGTCAGGCACAGTCGTGCTCCTTCCCTCTGCCTGACCTGGCTCACTAGCAGTTGTTCCTGGTGGTATTTACAAGACAGAGATGCCCTTCACACTCCTTTCAAGAAGCCTGCAGGTACTGCCACATCTATTGCTCCCCTGACCTACTTTTAGACACATGGTGTTATTTAGCCCAGTACTTTTTTCTCTTCTGTTGACAGAAGGGAAAATTGCGTTGCCTACACAACGCAATCCTGGAACACCAATGGGGTTTGTTTCTAGTCATGGGCCCAGCACTAACATCTACTGATTTGAGTTTCCTTTGTCCCCACCCAAGACGGCTACATCTGTCCATAGGCTGTAAACTTGTGTTTGATGACAGTATTTGTTTTGTTCACTTGATAATTACTCAGTATTATATAGCAGTTTCCCAGGCATACGTGACTGCCCTGCTTGCACAGTCTAGGAGCTGAAGAAGTTTTGTCTTTCCAGCAAGACTTCTCTGCCTTCAGGGGAAGTACAAGTCAACACCATCTACCTGCAGATGTTTTGATTTGAAAACTTTTGGGAGTTTTGAATACATGGACACAAGTGATGCTAAAAAGCATTGTACCAGCAAACAGATAACCAGCAGGGGATTTCTCTGTGTCCAAACTGAAAGGACTTTGGAACCCAAATCCTTTGTGCTACAACTGGTGGTTTTAGTGTTTCAGAACTGGGAAACTAATCATGGCACAAATTATTGGACCCAGGCACATAATTTACCAGTCTGGATACACAAGAAGCTTGAGCCTGGGGCCTAAGCATCCTGAGAGAGAGAGAGGTGCAAAATGTTCAGTGAATCAAGCAGGACAATATACCTGAGATAAAACTTCACTGGCACTAAACTTCCTGATATCTAGTTCACAACACAGAGAAAAATGACAGAGTTAAAGCATTTACAGTCTAACGAAGTTAAAAAAAAATACACATTCAAATGACTGATTGCCTGAATCTTATTCTATCAGAGGTTTTCTTTCTCTTTTCCAGTGAAGGTCCCCAGTAAATTACAACAGACTCAAAACTCTGGTGCTGAACGGAAAAAATTTTCTGGCAATCCAAGGGATTCGGTTGAGTTATTCCAGCTTTACCCTGCTTGTTTAATCAGCAGAAGAATTTGGGCCTTCTTAAGAAAATATAAGAAAGCTGAAATAGGTAAAGCTTGCAAGTTGGAACAGATAAGCAAATAATGGAAATGACAGCACGTCCAACCCCACCTAGTCTGTCCATGAATCTTGGAGTTTTCAAATAGGTTATATGACTTCATGTCAAGTAAAATATCTGATAAGAAAATAAATAAGAAAAAAAAGTATGAAATTTGTGTCTGAATCTGCTTTAACTTACACTGCTGTAAATCTACTCCAACCAAAAATCTGATATGTGTGCCATAATACAGGAGAGTGTCCTGGAAAAATCTACATGTAACTCTTATAAATAAATAATGTACCCCAACAAAAAAAAAAAAAAAGGAAATAAAAACTAACTGGAATATATGCTAATCTGCACTTAGGAAAGTTCTTTCACTCCAGAATATTTCATGTTCCCAATATCCAGAAAACTGTGAAATGAAAATATTCCTTTTTGCTTAGCCTTAGAAACATTTCCTTAATATTTACCTGTGACATAGTCCTTATAATTTTGTCTTTGCGTTATAAGAACAAATATAATACCATTTACTGATTGGATGGATGACAAAGAAAAAACAACAATTACCCAGAAATCCCTAAGGGGGAGCATAAGCTCTTTTAAGTATTTATTTCATTACAACATAAGTTGGAATACATAAAAAGCTTTACCTGTATATACGTCAAAAATGAAACTGTTAATACATCAGTTACACATAGGCTTCACCTGAAGTGTGAACAGTGTCTAAAGCATTTGCATTAGTTAATCTGTGAAAGTGGTAGCATTGACATAGTTATTTCATGTTTTCACGTATTTGTCCAAGGTTTATCCACTAAGGCTGAAAAGCAAAGCAAGAGATTCCTGCAAAAGGTAGCTTATGTCGTGGTTTATTGTGGTGGTTTGAGAAGCATTGCAGCTGTAAAATTATAAGACTATTATAAGACTAACAACATAATTGGTAGAAACTCAGCCTGTTTATGAAGTATTCGGAAAAAAAAATGGCCATATAGTCATCATTGTCTCAAGTACCAATTCTGGTTTCCCTTCCCTGCTACTTGTTTGTTTCAACCAGATATACAGTAGATACTTTTGACTCCAAATTGATCCCTTCCCTCCTATCCCACTGTCTCATTGTCCCATTTCTTCCTATTGAGTACAAGTTAGACAGTCTCCAAAATAGCCTGCTGTTGTGGTTTAATACCAGCTGGCAGTTCAGCTCCATGCAGACACTCACTCACTCCTCTCAGTGGTTTGGGGAGTGAATCAGAAGGGGGGAAATGAGAAAACTCATGGGTTGAGATAAAGATGGTTTAATAAGTAAAGCAAAAGCTGCACCCACAAGCAAAGCAAAACAAGGAATTTATTCACTGTTTCCCATGGGCAGGCAGGTGTACAGTCATCCGCAGGAAAGCACAGCTCCAGCTCCATAGCAATGACTCAGGAAGACAAACACCATCATTCTGAATGTCCCCCACTTCCTTCTTCTTCCCTGAATTTCATATGCTGAGCATGACAAGATATGGCCTGGAATATCCCTTTGGTCAGTTGCAATCAGCTGTCCCAGATGTGTCCCCTTACAACTCCTTGTGTACCACTAGTCTCCTCACTGGTGGGGTGGGGTGGAGAAGGGAGCAGAAAAGGCCTTCATGCTGTGAGCACTGCCCAGCAATAACAAAAACATCACTGTATTATCAACCCTGTTTTTGGCACAAATCCAAAACACTGCCCCATAACAGCTACTGTGAGGAAAATTAACTACCCCAGCCAAAACCAGCAATCCTGCTGATTCCTAATAGCAATGGGCTCATTCCAGCAGCTCTCAGCATTCAATAAGCCTAAGCAAATGAAAAGTGTCTGATTATATGTTCTGAGTGCAAAATTTACTGAGCTTGTGTGTCAATCTCTGCTTTTAGTAGCAGTAATGTGAAGTCAGAACAGTTACGGTAATCTAGTAAATGTGTGGAACTATTACAAACTTGCCTTACATTACCTTGGAGTAGGAGTTGAGGCAGCAAATACGTAAGAATGTACTTTGCTACAACAGAACTTGGACTCACACTGATAATAGCAACACAGAGCTGTTCTGTTACACCCAGTGCAAATCTGGTGCATGGAACAACAGCAGACAAAACAGAAATTAATAAAATGCTTGTTACTACAACTGCTCAACAGTATCACCATTTCCTCTTGTGCTTTCTTAAGTTTCCCAGGGGCAAGGCTAATGGGAAAAAAAAAAGCCCAAAGATACGTTTCAGCCTAAATCTTCTGGGTTCATTGAAGTGGAAAACACTACACATCAGTCCAGACACAAAGCACCAGCACTGCTGTTAAGCTTTGTGATAATGAAGGGTAACACACGTATGCAGCAGTCAATGGAATCAGGAAAAGCAACAGCCACTCATGAACAGTGGTAATTGGGATACAACACTGAGAGCCAATCAAATAGCACAGGAGAGTGACGGCTTTCATGTGAATAATTTATTCTTTTATCAATTTAAATTTTACCAGGTACTTATTTACAAAGAAAGATTTTGTGGAAAGAATTTACATCAGCTACTGCACAATTTTATTAATTACTAGGGTATGATTAGCATCCTTCCCATGTTGTTTAACAGTCTTGGTTTTGATCAGATAGGGTTATTCTTTTGCCAATTATTTGTTTGACTTAGTTTCCAAGTTTGAACAGAATTTGTACACATGCCTTTGCTGCAATTAAAGATTTCTTTTTACAGAACTAGTTAATAGATGGAAAAAGTAAAGTTCCATCTGTTATTAGCATTTCTTTATTGAAGTTGGGATTTAGTTTTAGATTCAATGAAGGCTTTAGGCATTTCCACGTTAGGCACTACAATGCCTCTTTACCGAGACGGCACCCCTGAGAAGAATTCATGTTACCTGCTTGGCCTCCCAGTATAGTACATGGAGTAGCTCACCTTGTTCTGGTAACCCAAAATACAGAGCCTGTCTGCAAAAGCTTTCCAAAGAAAACTTGCCCAGTTGTACAAACATTTACTACATCTGTCCTGATTTACCCATCCAGGAGTTGGAGCCTGGAATTTACCCAGAATACAGGAGACTATGTGTGCTTTTGGAGGATTTGCAAAAAGCTCAGCCCTGAAAAAGAGCCCAAAAAGTGGTCCCAATATAGTTCTTCTCAACAGCCATCCAGATTTGAGAACGCACGTGTGCACACACACGAAGTGCAAGGCCTCAGTTCAGCCGTTACTCAGCTTATGGGAATTCAAGCCTAAATCCTCAAGCAGATGACCTTGAAAACAGGAGTACTCTAGGAAGGAAAAATTTTTGCCTGAAAAATTAGAGCAGAAAAAATCATCTCCTGCACGTCCCACTAAAATGGGAAGACTCGAAGATTCATGGAGAAGAAAGACGACAGAGCGGACATGTCTCTCTGGCTAGTCTCCGATCCCTCAGTGAGGATGAGGGTTTGAATTTACCTACCTTGATAATTTGTGAGATTTTTTAGCCAATTAACATAAAATAAAAGTGCATAAATATTTAGAGATCAGAGACTAGCTTCAAGAAGTCCTTTAGTCCATTGACAATGAGGCAGTGGGAGATGTGGATTGAATGCTTGCAGGCTAAGAAAGCACACACAGATCTCCATGTTTCCGTGCAAATACAGTAGCCTTCAGGCTACTTTGGATAAAACAGCTCTGTCTTGAAAGCAAAACATATGCAACTTGAGGGTGGCCTGGCCCTTTAATTTGTACCATAAAACCCTATTAGATCATTGGCTTCTGGCTATCCCATCATGTAGTTTCAAAGGACTTGAGGTGTGGAACTGTTCCGAGGTGGGCAGTTCCGAGTCAGTGGAGGAGAACTGCTCAGCACCTCTGCATGTCAAAGGGACAGTTGTGGCTAGGTTCAAATTAAACTGAAGAGTTCTGGGATGATAATTTTGGTCTTCAAATGCCTGAAGATTACCTAAATTCTGTTTTTTGTGCCCAAGTTTGGTGGGGTTGTTTTGGTGAAGATATAATTGGGGGAAAAAACAGCTCTCAGCAAACGTGCCTTAGGCTTACCAGGGAGGAAACAGAGGCCACAGAGTAGGAAATCTGGCTGGAAACATGCCTCTGTTGTCAATCATCAGGCTATGCAGAGCATACAAAGGAAACAGGTTTGATAGACAGCTGCTAATGCAGCCCAGACTACCCCCATTGACACTGTGCAAACAGTGAAAGCGGGTAAGCACTTGATTCAACCTTTTCTAAAAATAAGAGCTAGCAAAAATACAAATCACTGCAGGTTCACTGAATGCTTAGTACTGTAGAACTTATTTCCAAATGTCTTTCTTCATAGTGTACAGCAACAAATACTGGAAGAAAGGGTATGGTTCATTCTTTCACGAAAGGTTGTGGCTATTTTCTCCGCTTAAATCATGGAGACTTCCCAAAACTCATTTAAAAGCATTTTCATGCATTAGCAGGAATGAAAGTGCTTAATTAATGTTTAATTAATAGGAATGCAAAAGCTGGCTTAATGCCTCACTATGCTGTACTATAGAACTATACTATGTAATACTTTGAAGTATGAAATCATATTGTATTGCAAGATAAAACAGACATTTCCTTGTGTGTGTTCCTGGTGACTCTACTATTTCAAAATCTGGCCTAGCACTTATGCTAAGTTTAAGTATGCCCCTAAGTGCTTCACTACCCAGCTTGAAATACTTTCTATAGTTAACATAAAAATTATGCCAAAGGCAAACATATACTTTTTCTTTCCTGCTCAAGCTACAATGCTGTAATTTAATTTAGAGTCAACATTTCCAAGGATTCTTGTCTGAGAATTAAATCCAACACTCCGTGAATGGTATTAAATTCCATGGCACCAACCTGCACTGAGGCTAAGATAAACATCACACTCTGCAGGCCTACAACTCCTGCCCGGCTGATGCTTTAATTAGTTCACTAGGGAATAGGCTCACTTGGCTAAGAACTTCTAGGACTGGACCACTGTTTTCTATAGCATGGCTAACCAGATCAACTGCATTAAAACTCTGTGCAAGACAGATGGAGAAAAATAAAAAAACAAACAAACAAACATTTAAGTGAAGGAAAGAATTATCTACAAACTTCACTATTCTCTTTTGTAAAGATGGTGTCTCTTAGGACAGAGCCTGCTGTCTTCCTTTGGAACTAGCAATTACATATAAGAATGCTAAAGACCTGTTTAACAAAAACATCTTAATAAAACATAAAAAAATCTGCTTTCTTTGATGTAAGGTCCCTATATCTTCCTAAAATATGAATCTATACAAGAACTTTGAGTATAAACAATTCTCTTCTACAGTCCACGCCAGTTCCACACCGAGTATACAGTGATGTATTAGCAAAAACACAGGTTCCTTTTTTCCGAAAAGGTTTCTCAGTGATTTACCATAAAGCTAAAACATTTGCCTTGCCTGATTTTTTTTTTGCAATATAAAATGTATAAAATAAATGCATATGTCCTTTTCAATATAGTCTGTCTGTGTAGACAATTTACTCTTTTCCAGTTCTGAGTAACATGACAACTCCAACGTTCCACAGGCAAGAAGGAGTTTTGTTACATTATGGTTTTGTTACATTAGGATGCTGCTCCACAAACAGCTCTCTAGAGCAGCTTAGAATCACAATGACAGCGTACGCCATCAGCACGTACTGCAATTAACAAGGACTTATTGATTACAGCAATCATGAGATCAAAATAAATAAAGCAGTCTCTCAATCAAAAGACAGGGAGGTAACATCATGATAGTGCACAATATAATCAACATGTGTTGCGCATTCCTATTTTCCATGTCCTCCTTTTATGGTCTTGAACCAAGCTGGAAAAGCCTCTTGCCACAGGATACTGAACATACAGTGAAACATTTAAGCTGTTTGCAGTCAGTTTCAAAGAACTTACATTTGGTTCAGGTTAACCTTCCTTGACCTGCAGTTAATTAAAGAGCAGCTGAAGTACAAAGTTTTACTCCAACTCTAGTGGTATACATGGTTACATCAATCAGCTGCAGTCTGAACAGCTTCATTTTTGTCATAATTTAAAATCTCTGATTAAAAACAAAAAAGTAATAAAACAATGTCTTTTTATATAGAAACTGTTTCAAATAAAGAACATAACATTTCATATGTGCTATAATATGCCACATTTTAAAAAAAGGTAACTGGTGTGGGTGGGTTTTTTTTGTATTCCAAGTAAAACATGTGGCACTCATTTCTGTTACTTAAAACTTTCAGTCTGGTATGTGTTAAATCATCTGTGGTTGAAATTCCAGGGACCACACAGTGCCACATCTTCCTTAAACCACCTATTGCACCAGAAATGAAAGCCTGTTACTGAGATGTTCTTCCTATACTTTTTTGACACAGGAAATAGCTGTTTTAACATAAAAACAAATGCAGCTAAACTATGTTGGCAGCAGTTTATCCCTCTGTATCATCCCAGAGGAAAAAAACCTGAATAGCAGAAAAGGCTCCAGCCCAGATTGCAACTACGTGTAAACACACAACCAACACTAACATCCCATTATGACACTGTAGTCAAGAATATTTTAGATATCCAGGTGTAAAAACGTTTTTCTCAGATTGTGAATTGGCACAAACATAATCCAGAGATTATCCAATATAGCAGCTTTTACTTTCATGTGCTTGGCTTTTCACACAAAGCACAGCAAACATGAGAAGTGTTACAACCAGCTCAAAATCTTGGGAGCAGAGAGGAGGAAAGGGGGAGCCCCTTTTCTCTACAGACTCACCAAGGGGAATCCCCTCTGTAGGTGGGAGTTTGTGGGTCTCTCACAGCTGCAACCCAGCTCCCCTCTCAGGAAGCCAGAGCCAGGCTGACCACCTCACAGTGGGAGGGAGCCCTCCTGGTCCCCTGCTTTGTCCAGCCTCTCGGGCAGGGTAAGCACAAAGGGTAGGAGAACACCCTTGACATCCAAGGGAGCTTTAAGAAGCTCCCCGTCAAAAGTGCCCTTGAGCCCACCATCTGCTTCCACCTCGCCGTCCTGGGCTAGGTTGAAGCGAAGGGTGCCGGTCCGGTTGACGCAGTAGATGGTGTTGCCCAAGGGGGCACAGCGGAAGGGCTGGATGGGGCCACCGCTGGGCCGTAGGCTGGCGCACTGGCTCCAGCACTTGGCCACTGTGTTGTACCGGAAAACTTCAACACCACCAGCGGTCCCACCACCTGGGCCTGGCTCCCCACCACGGCCACTGCTCACATCAAAGCGGTAGATGAAGCTCTTGAAAGCCACCATGTCTGCTGAGCGCCGGCGGCTACTGTTGTAAGGGCACTCCTGCCACTCGTCACGCTTGGGGTCATACTTGAGCAGGCGGTAGAAGAGGGAGCCTCCTGACACATAGATCTCCCCGTTGCAAGTGGTGGCCTCATGAGCCACAGCAAAGGCACCCTTGGGCAGAGGTGCCACAGGGCTCCAGCGGTCAGCCCGCGGGTCGTACCTCTCCACAGTGAAGAGGCACTCACCCCCAACAGCATACAGATAACCATCCAGGGCCAGCAGCTTGAGCTGCGAGCGGGGCTGGGCCAGCGGCCGCACCTGGCTCCAGGTGTCAGTGAGGGGGTTGTAGCAGAAGACCTTGTCAGAAAGGCGGGCCCGGGGCTCGCTGCCCACCGGCCCTGTCACGATGCCCCCTGCAAGGAAGAGGTAGTTGTGGAGGACACACATGGCACAGCCCTTGGCATTGGCCTCCTCGGGCAGGCGTGTCAGCACCCTCCACTCGCCGCTGGCCTCCTGGTAGCAGTGGATGAGGGAGCCACTCTCCTCCAGGGACACCACGGAGGAGGGGCTTTGCGGCCGGCTGCTTTCGCGGCTCTGTGGCCGGCTGCCGCCACCCGGCCGCTCGAAGGCATCGCTGACCTCGGCCACCAGCAGGCAGGGCCGGCCAGCCTCCATACGCCGCTGCAGGATGAGGTCCCGCTCAGTGCCGCTGAGGCGGCCATACACGCTGGGCTCCCGCAGCACCTCCAGGTAATGGTCGCTCATAAAGCGATAGGCAGCCTCCCGCAGCTCCGCCAGCCGCTGCTTCTTGGCCAGGCAGAGGAGCTGGTAGCAGTTGCCGAGGCAGAGCTGGGCGCGCATGGCCTCGGCGGCACAGTGCAGTGCACACGGCATCTGCAGGACGCGGGCGCCGCTCACCACCTCCGCCAGGTTGTCGTGCCGCACCTCTCCCATGCGGGCCGTGTACACGTAGTCGATGAGAAGCCGCAGCGCCCCGTAGCTCACCCCCTTCACCCGCAGGACGTCCCGCGAGGCGCGGGCACGAAAGTAGTCACTCTTGGCCGCCAGCACCGACTTGTGCGCCCGAATGCGACGGCCCGACACCTCGATCACAAGATCGGGCTCCTCCGCCGGCCGGTCCCGCGGCCCCACCACCTCCTCATCGTCCTCCTCCGGCTGGCCCGCGGCGTTGTTGATCTCCCACTGGCTCTTCACCACCCGGCCGCCGGCCGCGGGTGGCTGTGGCTCGGCGGCAGCGGCGCTGAAGCAGAGGGAGGAGCTGAAGCCGCAGGGAGCGGCCGGGGTGGGCGGCGGCGGCGGCGGGGGGGCGCCGTTCGCGGCCCCGGTCTCCTCCTCCTCCGGGGCCACGCTGCCCTCCATGGAGCTCTCCATGGAGCCCCGCTACCTTTGGCGGCGCCGTGCCGAGCCCGTGCGGAGCGCTGCCGGCCGCGGCGGGGCGGCCATCACCTGGGGGGACACACAACAGCACTCAGCATCCGTGCCTGCCTCCGCTCACCCTCTTCCCCTTTCCCCCCGCTTCTCTGGGTTAATACTGGGAGCCGCTGCTCTCACAGGCGGGGCCGCTTTTGGTTTCCGGGGCTAAACCTCCGCTTCTGCTTTCCCTGGGGCATCCACCCTGCGGCTCTGCCGCCTCCCGCTGCCCAGGGCTAAGTGCGGTAGCTCAGCCCCCGAAAACCTGAGCTCTCTTGGTGGGACGGGGGTCGCCCCGATGAGCACCACAACAGCCTGAAAAGCAATTCTGGTTTTCCTGTAGCTATGCAAAAACTTTAAGCGGCTTGCAGGCACTATATCGTTTTCTTGACAACTGGTCCCTACTCTGTGCTGGGCGATGAGGAAAAATGTCCTTAAAAGGCAGATACTCAGGGGTACTGTCACAATGTAATCACCTCGTGCAACTATGTCAGTGGAAGGCTGCGGTTGCAATCGATTCTGGAAGGCGATTCCCCACTAGTCAAGTTTGTCTTTGCATGACCTTTGCAAAGTATTCTTCATATCACTGCTCCTTATATGCATTCCCCCTGTTTAAAACAAAGTGTAAAAAGTTGATTAGTTTTAAAATCGATACATTCTCTATTCACTCAGAAGTTTGGGACTATTAGAGTTATGTTTCCTTTAATAGGCTATCTAGAGTATCTCAAAGGGACTGTAAGTATGCCAGTAATTCTAATTGTTTACAAAACATATTAAAGGATTCTTTCTGTTGTTGGGACAAGCAATTTCACACGTATGTAGCAGCATATGTAGCTGTAATGCATTAGCAAGGTGTAAATCAGATTTTATAAGTCTGAAAGATTTATAGCTTCTGTTAATAAACAGTAGAAACAAGCAAAAAATTCACAATAGATAATTAGAACATTTAGTCTCTTCTGGGAAATAGCAGGCTACAGGGCATGGCTGTAAGTAGGTTAGTCCCCGTCAGCACAATCACCACCCAACTGCACCATCATTTCACAATTGTAGTTTTTAGAATTTAAAAAAGTGCCATTTGTTTTCCTCATGTTTGTTTATGAATTTCCCAGACTCAGTTTACGTTTTGATGAATGGCACATGAAAATCATCCAAATGTACTTAATAAGTATCTGCAGCTCTGATTCTGTTTAAGGAAGTTATTAATTTCCATTTACATCCCCATTAGCAGTTTTTTCACAGTTCTCAAGGAACACTGATTTCTATGTAAAATATCCTCTGTGACTCCTTTCAGCACAGATGATTCATTTACCTTATTAAATTGACAAAAATCTAACTCTGATTTTTTTTTTTTTTTTAATTACTGAAAGCATAATTGGTCAGTGACATTGTCTGGAAACCCCTGACATATATATGAAACCTAGAAACCCATACTTGCACATGCAAACTTTTCTTAAATGGTAATATCAGTCTTCTTTTATGGGTTTTTATTCCGTGGACTTTCCTTGTGAAGTGCTTTCTACATTTGATTACATTCAGTTAGATCGAATCAATGCTGATGTTTGATTTCTGGGCATTTGAGACTTTGAGGCCATAACAAGGTTTCAATAGCATTTGAATATTCCTTACTAGAATGAGCAGATTTCACAAACTTTGTATTCCTCATTTGGGTGTTCAAAAATCTGGCACTTAGGAACTTTCTATGACATTGTATGAACTTTGCATAGTCTTACTGGCAAATTTCCTGCAGTCCTGACCCAGACTCTGTAGGCCAAGTTTTACTGAGTTTTCTGCAGCTTTAAACAGACAAGCAGAAATGCAGTGATCTGTGTGTACATTTAGTGTGTCTGTGCAGTATGTATAGATTTATTATTAACTTAAACTGGGCAGAATCCCTGTTGATGTGATTATGTTTGTCATTGAGCCTTCACAGTACTAAATTCACTATGTAACCATTTTTTATGCTACTTTATTATGCTGTAGACACTGAGATTAATCTTCTTTTTGCTCCAGGCCTTCCAGAGCCCTGATAATCAGCTTTCTTCAAGAGCAACTACTGTAACTGACACTGGTGAAATGACAAAGGTCCAGTGGAGGTGGCTAGGAAAACACCTAGAATGCCAAGCTCAGAAGTACAGTTATATTAATAAAATTGCTACAAGTATGTAATTTTTGACACAAGTAAATAATTGAAACATTTTTTTGTCTGCCCTGCTCTTTCTTGGGCTGAGTGCCCCAATATTCAGTCCTTATCTTGATACAGTTCTGGATAGCTTGGATTCCACAATCATGAGCATTCAGTATATTCCTTCCTCCATTGCTCTCAATATTATGGCTTTCCTCACACACCTCACTTTTGATACCACTTTTACTTATGTTCCCCCTCTATAAGAAGGAATGAGTAGCTTCAGATAGTTTCAAGCTCTCAGTCTACAGCTTGATTTTGCAAGTGAAATTATAAAGGAAGAATGAAAGAGAATGACACCAAAAATTAAAAGTGTGGGTGACTAAATGTGAGAAGTCAGAACCAGCAACTGTAATACTAATAATATCTCTGTATGGTAAGATGTATTTCCTGCACTATGTCTCAAAGGAAAATCACTATTTAGAATATTCAAAGTCATTAAAACAGCAACCAGAAAAAAGTGATGTGTTCAATTTTCTCAGCTAATGAAAAAAGGAAAAAAAGGGTGACATCCTCCTAAACGCAGTTATCATACCTTTCCTCGTATCTGCTTGGCTTAAAAGTTTGACTTCACACTGAAATGTTATTGAGATAGAAGCTGCCAGGCACTGCAGTCGTAACCAACACATGTATTAACATCCTCCTGAGGAATCACAAGGAGAAGAAGGACTGATGGTATGGCTTCCTAATGGTAAACAGAAGAATTCTGAAGAAAATTATCTGCTGGTATATCTAAAGCTAACCACAAAGAATATGTTGAATTTTATGCTGAGCATGAACAGGACTTCAATCAAAGTATCACATGCAATTAAGGCAACAAGAAACTCTACAGGGAAGCTGAAGATTTAGGAAAGCTGGAAGAGGGTTTGGAGGACTTTTGTCAATGACAGCAATGAACACTCCAGCAATCTCAGCACCTTTGTCTAGCTGAAAACAAAATATAGGCATTACACAAAGACAAAGCTGAAAAAACAATTTAGAGAAGTTGCGGACCCTTCCCATTATTGAGCAACATGACTGAGTTAAAAGGTCATAGATTTAGCATAAAACAGGAAGATGCTGAAAGGGGCTGATGGAAATACAATACTGAGCTACTTCTCCATTCTTTTTTTATCTACAATGATCAAAGAGTTGTATTGCTGTTCTAACAACACAGAACATTCAAAAGTTACAAAACCGCAGAAGATACTTGATAGCTGTGCTGATTCAGAAGAATCTGACCCCCTAATGAACTCATTTGACTTAAAACAAACTTAGTTTTATCACTTTCTTCAAAACTCAGAAACAGGATAGGTAGTGGAAAAGGAAGCAAGCTGTTTACAGTACGCAGTATCTGTGGACTCTTGTCACTTTTTATACTGGGGACTTTTAAGTCAGAAACTGAATTACTTGGACTGAAAATGTTTTCATTATCATGGGCTTGGTCTAGGGATGATGTAATGTTAATGGACAGGGGAGCTGCCAACAAACATGAACTGTATTTACAGGCTTGGCAATGACACAATTACAATATCCTGGATGTGTGGCCCCAACCTCAGATGCTGTGAGACATTGCTCAAGTAACAGCACAGATAAGAAGGCATAGTTTTTCTGACAGAGAAACTGTAATGAAGAGGTGCAGGTAAAGTTTCCTGCATTCATTTGGCAGTCCTTCTGATAAAATCCAATTAAATGCTTGTATTGCATTGTTCTCTCTTTATTTTTTTTGTGCAGTGCCGATAGCCTTTAACCCAAAGCCCGTGCTCTAGCAAGACCCACTTTCTCTGGGGAATATGCGCATGTGGGAGGATTTGGGTTACTGCTCTGCAGTTCACAAATGGAAACTGCTCTAAGTCTCAGGGTAAATAAAAGTAGTGCTTTTCCTATCATAAGCAACTCTAATTTACATAAGCAGGCTGTCCTCCCCATGAGACACACCAGTTCAGAAATGACAAAATGCCATTCTGCTCCACCTTAGTCCAGGAAATGCTTTTGGAAAAACTTGTACTGCCAAATTTTACTTCAGTAGAGAATTCCCTTGGGATATGGGCGTCATCTGATTGAGGTGATTAAGACATCCAAAGAGGCAGGATCATTAAAAGAGAAAAAACATCCCTTGTATTTATTTTAAAAACTAAATGATGACTTAAAAGTAGAACTCGCCAATGTGAAGATATCCAGCTCAGACCACAAAGCAAAATCTTCTAGGAGGCAGAGTCAAGTGTAGAGTGGTTTGCATGTTTATAAAAATGGTCACTGAGTAGATCTGTGAAATCTGGAGGAAAAAATTGTTCTCTTTGTAAATGGGGAAAACATCTGGAGCTTAAAGATGCCATTTTTCTGAAAGGGCTTGCACCAACTGAATTCCTGGATCCTATTACAAATGTTAACTCCAAATCTGAACCATTTGATTAACATCCTCCTTGTAAGAAAAAAGCACAATTGTCTTTCAATGTGCCACCTGAAGAAATACAGCAGGAAGAATAATTGTTTTTCTTTCCCCTTTTTAAAATTAGGAGTGCTCAAAACTGGGGTTACAATACAATCCTCCTAGTGTCTTGCCCTGACTGCTGGATGTATGCCTTTTGTAGTATCGCATTCACTCAAGTTGTCTATGCAGCTTCCTTATGACTTTTCAAGGTCCTTTAATTTTCTCACAAAATGTAACAGAGGTACATGTTTCTATCTCATAACTATGAAATTTTCATAAAACCATAAAGAAAAAAAATTAATAAATGCAGCTTAGGATTATAGACAACACAAGACACATGTGGGCAGCAGTTCCTCATCAGAAACTCTGAGGAAGAAAAGCCTGTGTGTGTCTGGGCAGGGAGGAAGAGAGAGAGGAAGTAAGTCATAATAAAAATATTATCCAAAGCCTGATTAAATCAATATTACAGCTAGCAAATCCAAACTAAAAATATACAAGTTCTAAACAGTCATCTTCAACAGAGAAAAGGTTTCCTTACAGTAATATCCATAGAGGCAAACACTCTCTAAAAAGGAAACTATCTTTTTGAGTTCCTACCAGTTTAGACTCTTCAGAAATAGCTAGGGAGGAGCAGGGTCTCTCAGGAGTTCTCATAGCAAAAAGGAAATAACACTCCCACAGAAGCAAAATCTAGCTCCAGTATGTCTTAGAAAAAAGGAAGTCTAACAAAAAAAGAAGAGTTAGAAACAAGTTTTGAGTGATTACAATACCTTTAAGAAAAACTCTAGGGCTGATGTGATGTCTATTACTAATGCACTACATATAGGAGATAATGGCATGGCAATACCACACTGAATGTAACAAAACTCTTTATGCACAATTTCTTCTAGTTCTAGACATGGGCTGGCAACTATCTAGTTCTAGATATAAGGTGAGAGCACATGGTCATGTTTGTGATAAACTGAAGTTTGGTTGCTTTCATTGTATCTGGGCACAGCTAATACGACACGTAGTGAACAGTGGCACCAAAGATACCAGCGTGGTGCTATAGCTGAAAGAATAAACACAGTCCTTGAATGTGTATACTGAGAAATAAGGAAGTAGGGAAAATGTTACCTTTCATCTATAGCATTAGGAGGTTTGCAATGGAACATGGTGGATGAATGGACAGAGGCATGTATGTTCCAGGCTTTACATTTTGGAAGTAGCATCTAAAAATCTGTGCGGACAGAGAAAAGTACTAAATTATTTCACAGATATTAAAAAAAAAAAAACCAAACATGCCAGTGAGAGACTCACAACACTTTGCAACCAGACACAAGCTTACTCTTTCTTCACACAGTGTAGACCAGTCTCAAGCCAACTCCCAAGCAAAAAGGTAATAACTAGCTTAGGCACCCCCTAACAGCTACACTTCCATGGCTTTGGAGAAAAGGTGGATTGTGCTAGTTGCTCGGAGAACTAGTAGAGCAAGCCTTAGTCAGCCCGAAAAATGCACTGCTGACACTTCTTCAGGGCTTGGTATGTTTGCTCTGTGACTTGATGACTGTGCACAAGTGTAGGCACATGAAAATTCTGCATCCTGATGGCTTTCTTAGGCTGGTGGAGAAAACCTTAAACAAACCAAGTGTAAGTGTAAACAAAGCAAAATATTTACACTACTGATGGAAAAAAAAAACTACTAGAGTATTGTGGATACTGAAAGTTTACATTAATTGATGGGGAAAGTGAAGAATGGGCTCAAGGAAAAGAAATTCATAAAGGTGAACAAATACAAAATAAACACAAAAGGTGCATCCAGCTTAGGAGGATTTGAGTGGGAAAATGGTCAGGGTATTAATATTCAAAGATAAAGTAGTGTCCCATGTAGAAATACACATTTTTATCCTGCTGCACACTTCTTTGAATACTGGATTATGGTCCATGTGGGAGGTAGGATGCTGGTCTAAGTGGACATTTGATCTGATATGGGAAGATCCTTATTCTGATGTCACAAAGAGGATCATGACTGTGAGCCTTGGGGAGTGCAAAGTGACACAAATTTTACAGGAGCAGACTAGTTGATCTAGTAATCCTTTCTCACCTTAAGTTCTAGAAATTGCCACACACCGGGAGCAGTGACTTGAAGCAAAGCATCAGCTTGTGATGATTAAGAGCCTCATTTAAGCATTAGTGTGTAATGTTGGAGTGCAACATGGTAATGTTGATTGCAGAAATGCTTTTCAGCACTAAACTACATTGTCAACAAATTGCAAACATGTTCAAAATCTCTACAAACACTTTGGCAATGTTGGTACAAATAAACAAGGAGGAGAATATCCACTGAGGAGCCAAATCAAGCAAAGCAGCAAACTAGTTCAGACAGGCTTGGTTTTGCATTCCAGAAAAGCACTTATCTCCATGAATGGACTGTACTCTTCCAACACACCTGCTATATATTGTGTTTAATACAGAAGATGGGGCAATGTTTCTGGAGGAAATTAACTTCCTGCTTAAAGATAAAACTGGATTTTGCTTTTAATATCATTATGGAAAGGACATAGAGATTAAAGAGCCCAAAGCAACAGAAATTTGCCAAAATATGTCAGCACTGTGCTTGAGAAAGACAGAATGTGAGAGCTAACAACAAACTTCAAAGGGAAGTAAACAGCCCCATTTTTTTTGAGACTTATGACTAGCAAAAGAAAGTAAAACTTCTAGAGGAGGCAGCTAATGAAACATTTCTTTTACCAGACAAACTCTAAATTTGATACTTAAGAGGAAAAAAAAACCTTTTAGAGATTAAACAGGCTCATTGATTTATTGACAAATTAGGTAAGCAATGCTTAGAAAGGCAAAGATCCTTCAAATACATTGTGAATGGCACCCTTCTCATTTTTGAAGAGCATATATTGTTTCTTTGCCCAACTACTTCTTAAGGTTTACAATAATTCTAGGTGCAACTAAAAATTACACCACACGTAGTTCGATTTACAGAATATTTCCAGGTTTCTGCAGACAGTCTCTACATAGATTTTGGACTAGAATCAAAGGTGGAGAGACCTGCTGCAGTGCTTAACATGGCAAAGGCTGACTTTGAGGGCAGTTTTAGCTGGCAGATGGCAATGAAGCAGAGATGTAAGACCCAAGACAGCCAGATCAGATAGCAAAGAGAAACCTCAAGCATGACAGCCCTAACGTAAAAGGAGGAAAGCAATTAGCTTGCACAGACTTCTCTCTGCCATGGCAGAAATGCTGCTGGTAGAGTTTGCTGTTGGGCCTGTAACTGTGAACTATTAGGTGACTCATAGGAGTCTGACTTCTTTTATTTATTAATTCATGAAAATCAGGCCAAGGTGGAGAGACGTGGGGCCATATTCCTACCCAGAATTGACCTGTGAGTGGGATGTACCTCCAAGGTCTCCTGCAAGGGCTGAGACTGATGCCGTGAGTCTGAGCTGTACAGCACTGCTGATCTACCTGTAACAAGCTCCTGGAGTGGAATCTGGAACATACAGATGGTTCTGTACACATAGGCATAGTGTGGGTACAGTTAGATGCCAATTGATTCAGATCCTCAAAAACCAGCATATGAGAGCTACCAAGGGCTAGCCAAGTGGAAAAATACCAAAGACCATGGTGACAAAGTGCTCAGTTTGTACAATCAGAAGACATTAGTTCTTGCTTTAAAAGATAGCAATATTGACTCTTGCTGCTACTTTGACTTTCTGCACAACAGTTAAAGACCTAAGCAAGCTACATGGAAAACTTGCCACTGCCCTTTCCTTTGCCTGACAAGAGTAACACGCCCAAATGTCAACACAGTACCCAAACTATCAAGTCTGTAACAGGTTACTCTCCTTCAGACTAAAGCTGTATTACTTTTCACAGAAACAACAAAAACGTTTCTGAGGGTGAGGAAGAAGAACCCTTGGTTCCGTTCCCTGACAAAAAGGAAGTTTCTGTTCTTTCCATTGCCTTTGGTGGGTCAGGGCTCAGTTGTACTGCCTGGAGATCCAAGCCATCCTGGGTTGCGCTAGGATTTAAAAACACTTTTGCTGATCTCAAAGCATAAACATATGCTGGAGTCATAGGTACTTTTGTGGCAAGCCTTTACTATCAGAAGTACCTGCAGGCTGTCAGCACAGATTTCACCAAGCAGTGGGAATGCTTTTAGCAGCAATGACATAACTGAGGGCTCAACAAAATATGAGGCTACTCCATGTGATCTTTGGAAATGAACTGGGAAAGAAGAGAAAACCGAGTGCAATGCATGCTGCTTACATTAGTAAAAGTTAACACCTACTGGCCATTCCGAGAAAAAATAAAATAGGTTTCTAATCAAACACTCTTATTTTCATGGCCTGACACTTTCTGCATTAGATGTATAATATTTTTTAATATAATGTGAATTTCATATGCTGAGCCTGAGTGTAAAGTCTAATATTTTCTGGCTGCCCTGATTTCTCTTATTATACTCAAAAAAACAATAATTTTTTTCCCCTTTAACAGGGCAGATAGGTAATAGTTAAGATGCCTACATTTAAGGAACAGAAAAGATTGCCTGGTTATCTAATCTCATTCCTGCAAGAACAGGCCAAAGAATTTTATTCCTGTACCATGCCAATAACTTCTGGCTGAACTAGGTCAAAGCATTGTTCTGCTCAAATAATCCATCTCATATCTATATGCTTTCTCTGTTTTGGCCAATGGCCTTGATGGATATTCAGGTGTCAAATGGATTATCCTGAATACCTTGGAAATGTACATGATGCTTTTTGCCTCAGAATCCACTTTTTTTGCACTTCCATATCTGCTGACTTGGCAACATCTAGTTTTCCCACAATGATCCATGCTCTTTATGAAGAGACATACAGACTGGCAACACAATCATGGAGGGTGATGATGACCACAGCTACCTCAGGACTGTCCTATCTGCTTTTGGACTTCCTGACACAGAGGAGATGTAAAGACTATAGTATGTCTGACTAATCTATGATTCAAACTTGTCCTTTTAAAATGCTACAGAGTAAAGGGTTGTTAATGCATACTGTTAAATTTGTATCATGTTCAACAGTCACAGTGCATTTATTAGTTACCAGTCTAGACAGAGCTGTACAGTCAGGACCCAGAATAGGAAGACAAACTTTCAAATCAGAATCAGAAGCAGAGAGGTGTTTGGTTTCATGGTTATGACTTAGGAGGTGTGAGAAGAAGCACAGATTCAGGGGTCCCCATTTGTGCTTCCTGACCATTTAAAGATTTTGATGTTTCACTCCTAAGTCTAAAGTTTGGTTACTTCTGACTAGAGAGAGATTTTAGATACACATCAACATCTCCTCAAAGCAGATACTGAGGCTTTTCAACCACCACTCTGAAAAGCTGCCTTATTTTGGGGGTGGAATAAAAGTATTTGTTTCCTGTAAGGCTGCAAAATATCTTGCCAGGAATACTGTCCAGGCATTGAGCTAGTAGATCCTTGCAACTCTGCTCCCTCTGTTAAAGGTCTTCTGTCACAGGGAATGAGTGGTACAGACCTCATCCTGAACAACAAGAAGCAGCAACAGTGAATTTTATCATATGAATGCACATAAACAGTCTTTGCTCCCCTTTTTTTTGATAAAGCCAGAGTCTGACATCACTTTAAATCCCAACCCCACTGTAGTCAAGGGAAAATTCCCATTAACTTCACGAGCATCTGGATTTCTTACACTATTGTATTGGGTTTGCATGGCAATGTTTTGGCAGCTGAAGAGCTCCAGGGGTGGCTTCTGTGAAAAGTTGCCAGAAGCTTCCCCATGTCTGATGGAGCCAATGCCAGATGGCTCCAGGACAGACCCACCAGTGGCCAAGGATGGTCAGAGATGATGGTAGAACCTCTGAGGTAACGTAGTTAAGCAGGGGAGAAAGTTACTGCGCAGGAGCAAATGGCAGCCAGGGAAGACAGGAGTGAGATTATGGGAGAGAAACAAGTCTGCAGACAGCAAGGTCAGTGCAGAAGGAGAGGGAGGAGGCGCTCTGGGCGCTGGAACAGAGATTCCCCTGCAGCCCGTGGTGCAGACCACGGTGAGGCAGCTGTGCCCCTGCACCTCATGGAGGTTAATGGTGGAGCAGAGATCCACCTACAGCCTGTGGAAGATTCCATGCTGCAACAGGTGGCTGCTGTGGGTGCCACGACCCTGTGGGAAGCCCACGCTGGAGCAGGTTTGCAGGCAGGACTTGTGACCCCACAGCAGACCCACGCTGGAGCAGCCTACTCCTGAAGGACTGCAGCCAGTGGGAGGTACTCACACTGGAGCAGTTCATGAAGATCAGAAACATGTGGGAAGGACTCACACTGGAAAAGCTCATGGAGAACCGCCTCCCATGGAAGAGATCTCTTGCTGGAGCAGGGGAAGACTGTAAGGAAGTAGCAGCACATAAAACATGTGATGAATTGACCAAAATGCCCATTCCCCGTTCCTCTGAAGGAGGGGGAAGATAAGAGAATTCAGGAGTAAAGTTAAGCCCTGTAAAGAAGAGAGGGGTGGTGGGAAGATGTTTCCAAGATTTCGTTTTTATTTCTTATTATCCTACTCTGATTTCCCCATCTCAAGTCTGTTTTGCTTGTAACAGTAGCCGGTGAGTGATCTCTCACTGTCTTGATCTCGACCCATGAGACTTTCATTTCATTTTCTCTTCCTATCCACCTGAGGAGGGCAGTGATGGAGTGGCTTTGGTGCGCATGTTCATCCAGCCAGGGTTAATCTACCACAACTGTACACATATATGTATACAGTAGCTTTTTTTGAAGTGAAGCAATGCAGGGAGTTGCATTAAAAGAGAAATGAAGAAAGCTACAGGATAAGAGGAGAACTCTCCCATGAGCAGAATTGTCTTTGACTGATGGAATGAGAACATTTGGTGTTTGCATGCCATTCCCATAGCAAAGGGTTGGCTTTTAATTTTTACTGTCTAACACTAAAATATGGGTTGCAGAAATAATAGTATATCTCCACATCTTAAGGCCTGTTCTTCCAATCTACTTACAAGAGACGGAGAGTGAGAAAAGCAGATCTGCTTCCAAGAAAAAAAAAACAAACCTGCACTATTGTTTAACTCTGACAGGTTGATAGTCTGAAATTATTCAGAAGTTCAGGAGCCTTTCAGCAGTTAGAGATCCACATGCAAAGCTTACTGCGCTCATTAAGTACTCCTGAAGGAATCAGTGTCCAGAAAAACAACAGTTTGTGCTAATCTATAAAAGTGTACAAATAAAATAACTTCAATTAATGCAAACCATGTTGTGACAGACAACATAACAGCATGGAAGCCGCTTGACCAACTTATGTCAATTTGTATAGAAAGGTTGTGGTTTCTGGAGTGTTTCCGAGTGAGTTAAAAAAGGCTGTCAACCCATCTGTTTTAGCCAGAGGCACAGCAATGGTAGCTCATGAAACATCACACCTGAAAAGCATTTATGTGACACATCTTTCTTCTCCCTCTGACACATGGCAAAAAATCTGTAGAATCACTGAAATTTTTTCTCCAGCTTGTTTTGCATTAAATAAACTGACTTAAATGATCATGAATTCCTACCATCCTTACTGATGGGGTATAACGAACTGGAAAGTACCAAATGTGCAGTGCAGAACAAAGGACCCAGCCAATTCTTTCTTGTAATAACACTTAATCCTCCATATACAATACTGACCCAGTCTTGTAATCCTTTCAATGCCAAAACTGCCAGTTAGCATCCAAGGAGCATTTTAGGATGAGGGAAAAAAAAAAAAGGCTGCAGCACTCCCAATGCTGTCTAAGGAAAACACAGGTCCTGATCCTGCAGAGTTACAGGCAGATTTAAATGGTCTGATCCCAGGACCAGCCCCACTCCTAATGCCAACATCTGCATGTGTAAACTGGGTGTTTGCTTACCTAACTGCAGGAGGAAGGCAAAATCTCTATCCATTCACTGTATTGTCGCACGATTATGAGTGCTGGCACAGGGAATTGGGCAGGAATGTATGGCCCAGGCTACAGAAGGAGCAGGGTGCCTTCCTGCTCAGGGACAGTTCATTCACAGATCAGGTTAAACTCGTTGTCAAATGCTGAACTGCTATAAAGTAATTCTTCAGTGAAAGGAACTAATGATGTCTGTTCTCTTACAAAACAACACCGAGACCAAAAAAGAAGTAGAAAGAATGCATGATGACAATTCCATTGAAAAATAAAACAGCAGACATAAAAATATCATGTCCAGGGAAGGTAAATGGCAATGAGCTTATTTTTAAAATGGGTATTTTCAAGGATGTGAAGTGGTATAAAATGACTTCTCTCCTTCTGTTCACAAGAAAGAAATAGGTTCCCAACTGCAATGCTGCACAATGTCGGTAGGGATAAACAGAAAAATGCCTGCAAAATCCATACAGGACCTCGCCAAGAAAAAAAAGAAGTATTAAAAAAAAAAAAAAGCTTAATTCTATGTTAAAAGAAACTGCAGGATTTCCTTTCATGTTTTATTATACCCTTCTTTAGCATTCAGCTGCCTCTAATATCCTCTTGCAACAGGATACTACAAGATGCCGAAGCCCCTGGGTAAGTAGGATCTGGATCCAGTCATCTAACCACATCACCGTCTTTATGGTAACCTAGGCCAGCCCTAAATACTATAATCCTGCTTTACTGTAGTAAAGCCAGCTAATGGCTTTCATTGAATGCTCCTGCCAAATAATGGTGCTCTGATATTTATTGACAGAAGTATTCTGTCCACCTCTTTGGACTATTTGTTATACTGAAAAGTGATGAAAGCACAGCATTTGTAGAAGAAAGCAAGCTATTAAGGATTTCAGTCTTTTGATACTAAGGCACAGTCCTGCAAACTCCAGCTCCTAAGACTGTCGCCACTGACTTCAGTGCCACCATTGTCAGGAATGAGTCCTGGAGAGCAGAGAAGAGCTAGGGCAGGCATGGGAACAGTCCTTGGCTCTTTGGCAGGTTCTCCTCAGACAGTGCCATTAACAGTGAATGACCAGAGGATCCCATTGGCATGCACTGGATGTCCTAATTAAAGAGTGAATAAATGCTGTGTGATGTGCCCTGGGCAGAGGAGAATGCAGAAGAAGCATGATGGGCCAGAGTTAAACAGGGGAGCAAATATTGTTTTGCCAATAAAAGTGACAATTTAATTATTATTTTCTGCAAACTTATTTCCTTTTTGGGAGAGAGAAGGTTAAGTCTGTCAAAAATGGAGGAGCTATTTTGCTTCTCAGATCATACAGAATGATTGTTCTATTTTATTGCTATTCTATTTTTTATTGTCCTACATTTTTCTAGCTTTTTGTTCTAGTTCTCTATTGTTCAATTTAATTGCTATGGAAAAGCTTTACAGAATGTTACTTCTAGAGGCTTTATTTTTTCTTGATAGTGAAAAAAGTTGGCCATACAATTTAATACTATCATTCTCTGTGCTATGTGTAGGTTTGGGTTCAGAAGTCAGCTTCTTGTTGCTTTAAAGAACCAGACATAAAAACCTACCGGCTTCAGACAACTGAAATTCACTAGGACTTTTCTTCAGGCATCTTCCACCCTGCAAAATCCTGCATGTGTTCACCCAGGGCTTGCGTGAGCTTTTAGTAGGATGGGGAAACGCGCCATGAAGAATTCATAGCGGGAAGCAATCTGCTGCTCTTATGCATCCCTAAACGTTAGTGTAAAGAGTCATTTAGATTTTTAATAGGTCAGCAGGATAATAGAAAAAAAAAACGCATTAGGGCTGGCTCTCTCTGCGACATATGGAGAAGGGATATGGGGATATGCCCGGCCTCCCTGCTGCCCAGAGAAGGTGGATTAAGGGGGACAGAGGGAAGAGAACAGCACGATTAAACCTGACAGTGCTCCAGCATCCCCCCTCACACACACACACACACACACACACACACACACGGCTACCATGGTTCCGCGTCGTGGTTCGTACCGCAGATATCGGCAGATACCGGCACCGATCCTCCCCACGGGTCCCCGGAGGCTCCGCGGCGGCGGGCGGGAAGGGGGTTCTGGCACAGCCCCGGCCCCGGGACGTGCCCGACCCCGACCCCGCTCCCGTCCCGCAGCCGCGCTGCCTCCCCGCTTACCTTCCTCCAGCGGCCGCCGAGCCCCGCTCCGCTCGGGGCAGCTCCTGCAGCGCAGCGGCCCCGCCGCCTCGCCCACGGCGCGGGAGCCGCCGGGGAGGCCGGGGAGGCGGGGAGGGAGCGGCGCGGCGATGCCAGGCGAGGCAAATGGCTGAAGCGCAGGGGGCCGAGCTGGCGGAGGGGCCGGGCGGGCGCGGGGCCGCGCTCAACCCCTTTGTTCGCCTGGCAGGCGGAGGGGAGGGAGGAGCGGGCACCGACCTGTTGCTGCTGCCGGCGGCGGCTCCCGGCGAGGGGCAGCCGCTGGGGCGGGAAGCCGCGGGGTGTCGGCGGTGAGGAGGGGCGGGCGGCGGGGCGGCCCCACCTGCTGAGGAGAAACTCCCCCCGTGCGGCGCCAGGCTGGAGCGGCGGGGCCTCCCTCACCTTCGGGTGGGGCAGTCCCTGGGATACCCGGGGTGGCGACGCTTCCCGGCCTGAGGCAGGGCCGGGGGCTTTGCTGCCGGAGCCCCGGGTGACCGCGACTGCCCGGGACAGCCCAGCCCAGCCCAGCTCAGCCCGGCCCGGCACCGCCGTGCTCGCTGCGGGGAGCGATGGGGAGGGTTCCCAGGCGGAGCCTCTGAGTTGTTCAGGTCTCTGCTTCGGAGGAACAACGTGGAGGAGGCTAGGTGGCTTCTGTTTGGGTGCAGTTTGTGTCAGGGTCCCATTTTCCTCTGCGCTTCAAAGATGAGACTCTCATCGGGATTCCCAGAAATAGACCCGCTTCTCAGTTCCTTTAAAACCCCGTCACGTTACGTTAGTTGTACCCCTGGTCTGCTCCCGACGCAGGCGGTGGTACTCATCCAGTCACGCCGCATCGCAGGCTGCAGTTTGATTTCTGCCAAGACAGCAGACATGCCACGCTATCCCGGCCTTTCTGAACCATTCCTGGCGCTGGGATGTGTCGTATTGCCATTGTAACGTATAGGTTTCCCATGATACTGCTACCTCCAAAAACTACTCATCTGCAGGTTTTCTCTTTTCTCCTCTCCACTGACTCCAGGGTCCTGTCAGACTGGTTCCCCTTCAGCTGCCCAGTGAGTGGTTCCTGGCCCTGGGAGACACTCTTGAGCAGACTGGAAAAGCTACTACCCCGTCTCCTCTCTCAAATTAACCTGACAATTAACTGCTCTGTGCTGGCAGCATAGCCATTGCAGCTCTATGTTCTTCCAGCTTCGTGGGGTGATGGCTAAGAGTGGTTGGGTGTCTTCATTTTGTCTCATTGCTCCTACTTTTTGACATTGGTTTTGCTAAAACTCTTATGTGTTGACTTAGCACTTAATAAACTAAAGTGCTTGCATGCAGTGTTGGGTAACTGTAACCACTTGAAACCCTTGGCTCCAGTCACGTTTTGCACTTAAGAGCAGTGCTTAACCCAAAGGCTGGTTATCAAGCTGAGGTCATGTCCAATTTCTACTGAGAGAGTTCAGCCTGCTTCTAGGTGCCATAAAACAGATAAGTAACAATCACACAGTGTCACAGGGGTCTTAGAGTAGTCGGTAACCACAATGTGTGGCTTTAGCCTAATTGCAAGTTTCCTGTTGTGCCCTGATTTGGGTCCTTTACAAGGTTAGACTGTAAGTTTCTGTACGTGGTTTTATTCCTGGCTAGCTGGAAGAAGTTTCCATGTGATGCAGCAGATCCATTAAAGCCTGCCAGAAATAACTCCTCTCTCCTGACATCAGGAATTAATCTTCCTGCTGTTTCATATTACTTTAAATACTATATATTTCAAGATGACACTGAAATTAGACAACTGATGCCAATATGGGAAATTATTTTCACTTTTAAAATCTGTGTTGTTCTATTCTTATGTGGAGGATTATCTCCCTTAAGGTGCCTGACTTCTGTTCACACTGATGAGAGTTATGTGACCGTGGTAGCAGTATATTATCTAAGATCATTTGAGATCACTCTGATTCATGCTTTCTGAATACATGACAGTTTTAACCACAACTGGATTTTCTTAACTCCTCTTTAGGTTTAACTGCCACATCACTTTCTAACCTGGGTGTAAACAGAGGTGTCTGAGTTATGGCTTCTGGAGACAATTTGAAAACGAGTGGTGGGTAGGAAGTAACATATTGTGTTTTTATGGGCCATATTTGCCCCTGCGGATGGAGCCAGCAGAAGACCTGTACAAAATCCAAGCTTCACGGAGCTTCTAGTCTGAGAAGTCAGGTAGCCCTTGGCTGTTGCAGACTTTATCCTCTGCTCCCACTGAACATGTCAAAAGCAGGTCCGGTAAAATGACGTCAATTCTGCTTTATGGAAGTTTAGCTTTGGGCAGCAATTTCCTAACTTCGTAAACCTCAGTCTACTGTCTTCCCTCTGAGTTTCTTTCCAGTCCCCTATGCCCCTCTTTCATTAAACCTATTAGTGAAAATAATTAAGAGTTGATGACCTCTTAGCACAACTTTTGCAAAGTACTGCTGCTTCTGTGGATCATAGGCTGGGACACTTGCCATGGAGATTAAGGCTGCTTGCTGCCTTTCAGTTTTTAGTAGAACTGGAGATGATGCTAAAAACTGGGACACTCATTGTAGAAATCATTTCAGTTCTAGTTGTTTGATTTCCCTACTTAACCTGAGTTCCCGAGACTCCATTTACAATTAATGTACAGGAATAACCATGTCTGAAGGGCAATTCTTGTTGCCTATCTTTGATATCTTAGGATGAGGTGAATCATCCTTTGGTATTTCTCATTTCTCTCCATTAGCCGTAAAGTCAGACTGGTACAGCTGCAGACAAATGATAATAAGCACCTAAATTACATGAGATGAATCATTGTCCCAGGATAGAAAAGACCCTGTCCTAAAGAAAACAGGTATCACACAGCTTACGTGATATAGAATTTGGTGGCTGACATGCATTTCTGTAGCCCAACAAATGTGACAAATATTCAGGGGGACTAATAGTTTTTCATGCTGCTACTGGCCATCAGGACTTGCTGAGATCCTGTGTTTGCAAGGAGCAATTATCCTGGGGTGACAATAATACGTAGCATGGAGAGTAAAGGCAGGAAGGGAAGCCTTTGCTCTGCTCCAGCTCAGAAACTTTAGTTAGCCCCTGCCCAGTCACATACAGCAGGCTTCCTTCTGGACATGCAGTGCATCCGGTCTTTCACATACCAGCGATGGTGTTCAGTAATAATAAGGGAATACAGTTTGGAGCAAAAGACTTTTATCAGGTGCTTCTCTAGTAAAAAAAAACCAAACCAAAAAAGCAAACAAACAAACAAAAAAAAAAACCAAACCAAAAACCAACAAAAAAAAAAGCCCCAACAAAACAAAAAAACCAACCAAACAAAATCACACACACACAAAAAACAAAGCCCTATAAAACAAACCAGATGAAGAAACAGGAATAGGAAGGTTTCTTCATCTTACACACCTTTCTGTCTGCTCAATACATATCAGCCAAAACAAAGTATTTTCAATTTCTTCTTTCTAGAAGGCATCAGACCATGATGTCTCTAGTGCAGAAATGGGCAATAGAGCTGAATGCCACTCTCATGATAGGGTCACTGATAGGTCCCTATCCAAAGCACATCTGCTCATATTTTATCAGGGCCGTGCTCTTACAGATAGAGGTCTTGCATTTTTCTTTTTCCTACTGACTGCATCAGCAGCTGCACTGCTGCCATTCCAAGCTTGGAGGCTATGGAGGATTGGGCTATCGTGGTAGCTGGAGCAAATGCACAGTTCCTCAGCCAAAATTAGCCAGCAAGTCACATCAAATATTAACCAGCCCAGTCTCGAGGGGTTGATTCTTGCCAGTGAAGCTACAGAACTTCTCATTTAAGGAGGTAAGGAATCATTTAACAAAATTGTTATTTTATCCAGATGAAATACTCAGTCCATGTCCTATGAAGCAGGAGGCTTTAAGCCTTTCTAGATAACAGAGTGTAGCTCACAGCATACACAGGCTAGCTTTTATAAGTAAGTAAGTAGGATCCTGCAGGTAGTGTACCCATGACAGCACGGAGCTGAGCATGGGTCCATGCTCAGTTATTTACCCAGATAATTAGGTAGGCTTTGTAGCCTTTGCTTGCTGAGGCCATCACATTGTGGGCACATGTCCAGCACACTGGGCAGGACTGGTAAACCTGCATAGACTAGACTTGCTCCCAGTGACTGTGCACAAGCAAAGCTGTTGGTAGGCTACTTTTAGTTTTGTTTTGCTTGTGTTTTGTTTGTTCATTTGGGTTTTTGTTTTTATTTAGATTGGTATTGTATTGGAAAAATAAATGTTACAGCATCAAAATTGTGGAATAGACATAGTTGAAACTTCTGGTATTCCTTCTGTGAATACTGGAGTATGAGATACATAGTGGCAGTAGCTGATGTCAGTGGTCCCTACAGTACCCAGACATATGGTTCATGGCTAAAAGCCAATATGTAAAACCAAAACAAAGAAAACCTGACTTCTTTTGCTCATCCTGTGTTTGACAGCTGAACGTTCCTATGTGAAATGCTTCTTGGTGTTGTAAAACAACAGCCTCAAGGACTGCCTTGAGGAAGAGACAAAATGCTTATTGTATTTCTGCTGAATAAAATACTTTTTTATATTTGCAATACAAAACCCATACATGCTGTATACATGTTACACAATACAATGTATACATCTGATTCTGAGCCAAGCTGATCTGCCTGTGTGTATTATTTTTCCCCCATTCCTGTAATACACCCAGATAGAATTGGAAGAAGAGGGCTGATTGCACCATGAGGGTTGGCAAATAGGACCGTAAGAGTCATAAGGAAAAACAGATCATAAAGATTTCTTCAGTGTTGGGTTGCCTAATTCTATGAACCAGAGGCAGATCAATATTGGTTATAATTGAAGAAAAAAGCAACCAGCATAACAAAAAAGGCTGTACTACTACAGACTTTGTCACATAAAAGTGTTCTGAATATGTAGAACAGCTTTTAATGAGGTTGAAAGCATCTGATAATGTTAAAAGATGAGGAATACACAGCATTTACTTAGATGAACAATTGAGAAAACATGCACTTCATCTCCTAATTTGCTAAAAATAAAATCCAAAATAATTTGGAAAAGGGAATGAAAGCCTACCCTTGCTCTTTACAGTGCAATGAGATTATCCAGTCAACGTTTCTCCCCATCCATAATTAGCTATGTATTGTCCCATCACCTGCCTCATCTCCATGCTCTACGACTATGGCTTGTGAGCAAAATACATTTCTGCCCAAATACTCTACGAAACATCACCATGTATCAGTGTAGACTATAACCAGCTTTGCTCACCCAGACAGCAGGGAAGGGACTGGCACATGGATTCCACCTGATACAGCTTCAGGGTGTGTGTCAGTAACCTCTGAAGTGCTCTTGAGTTCAGCAGTGTACTTGCATCTTAAGTTAACCAATGATGCCAGTTGCGTGTGATTGGGATTACGAGCATCGCAAGCTGCTCTGAGCAACATTGCAGAAAAGTAGTTGCACTTAAAAATCTTGGCTGAACTAGGGGTAATCCTCCTTGTTAATACATACAGTCTATGCTATCCAACCCTACAGAAAAAAATCTCTTTAGAAAGGGAACACTGAAAAGGCATTTAGTGTAATCTGGCAGGCATGTTCTACAACTTGAAATGCATACAGAGCAAACCAGAAAAGCCCACAGGAAACAACTTACACAATTTGATTTGGAAGGTGTGAGTGAATGCATTTTTTGTGCCCACATTCAAGGTGATCCTGATGCTCAAGTTGAAACCCATAGAATTTCTCTCCAATGTGGAATAAGAGAAAGCAAAAATGAAAATTCTGTAACTCTGTAACTAAGTTGTATCTAGTGTCTTGAATTTAAAACCTTTTTCATTATCTGCATTTGGGCATGTAAAATACATAGATTTCAGCGGAAATTAGGAATTTCAGTGCTTTGAGAAAACTCTGCTGGAGGCTCACCTGAATCTTTTGATGTCAAAATACCCCTCAAGATACATTTCTAGTGAATTCTTGAAATTATTTAACTTTCAGTGAATTCTTACAATTATTTCATCTCCCCCAGGGTGTGTCATTTTAATCCTAGGTGTTCTGGCTCATCTTGGTTGGTAAACACATTAATACTAACTGTGATTATCACTCGAGTATAACAATATGTACAACAGTAGAACTTGCAGTTCTGCTGTCACGGCCTGTTTTGCTAGAGGAAAAAAATAAATCCCTTTGAACACCTTTGAAGGTCATGCTGTGAAAGACTAACTGCCTTTATATTGTGGTTTATGGAGCTTGGCCAAAGCACTCAAAGTGCTTTTGGTCATATGTTGGCATTGTTGCATTTCAAATAGAGTCACACAGTAAATCTTCATTTGCCTAGGAAATTTTCAGATCTTTTCATCTGAAGCTGTTTCAGTGTTGCTTTGTTGATTGTTTTAGGAGGCAAAGAGTGTTTCTGGCAGTTCGGTAGCTGGACATGTCTTTAAAAAAGATGCTATGATCAAATAAGGACAAGTACAAGGCAGCAGCAAAGAAACTAATTCTCAGAATTACAAGCTAGATTTCTGAAGCTGAATAGCAGATAGATCTGGTAGCATGCACGCTACATTTGTGAGCCAACAGGATGTAGACTCTACATATGCCCTAAATCTTAAAGGTGAAGAAAGTAGACCAGAATTTGGAGCTGTAGGGTGGTGCAAGCAGCTGATGAACCATTCCAGATTAATTCCTTGTACCAACCTGGTACCTGTATGGTACACATCAAGTCTATGCTAGTAGGTATTTTTATCTCCTTACTGTAAGAGACTGGTCTCAAGTTCCAGACTGCTAGGCAACCACCCCATAGGAAGAAGGTTGTATGGATACAAGCTAGGCTGCATCAGTGTCATGAAACCAGAGGCAGAAAGACTATCCCGTGAGTAGCACTGCACAGTTTACATCCATGTACTTAATCAGTCCCTAAAATATCCAAGGTAAGTGGCTTTGTCAGCGTTGTCTGACTGAAGCAGCCCAGGCCAGGCTCAGCCCCAGCCAGACGCATCCTACCTGTGATCCCAGGTCAGTGCTCAAGCTGTCACCCTAGTCCTGGCCAGTTTACTTGCACAGACATTTTCCACAACCACATGTACAGGATGCCTGCAAGGAGGAGGCAGTTTAAAGGGCTAATCATGGGCTTAGAAAGGAGCAGTGACTTTAATCTGTATGCTTTTACAGACTCATCATATAGCTTCAAGTCAGCAAATGCTTTTCAACTCATTTTCTTCCTAGCTACAGATGATATTAATCTGCCTTCTTAACAGGACTATTATTATATGAAGTATTATTACTATGAAGATAGGTAAAGCAATCTAAAAATACTGTTATCAGCTCCATGGTATCACTCATTGCAATACTGATTAACTCATACAGAACCCTCCATTACAGCTGCACCTTTCAAGTGACTGATATTTCTCACCTCCAAATGCATTTTACAAAAACTAATTTGTCTTTATGCAGTTAGAAAATTAAATAGGACAGAAGAGAGAGGAACAGTGAAGTTTATGCACTGAACCACAGTTCAGGAAACCCTTCCCTATATTCAGGGCTCTCTCAAAGGAGCAGTAAGCAATTTTTAGCCTTCAGACTGCCACCATAAATAATGAGCTATAAATTCCCATTGGGACAGAATCTGCCTTCAGGTGTGCACATATATGGTATGCTGCACACATGCAATTTCATGTTTTTCAGCACCACATATTAAAGAGATGTGGTATAAAGCCAGGAGCAAAAGACAGGCTTTCCTAGCAACTAAACAGTTCTGAGTAACTCTTCCTCTTTGTTTATAACAGTGCAGGTACACCCAAAAAGGCTGTTGCTGAGTCTGATGAATACAAGTCTCAGTATTTAAACACAATCATGGGATTACGTATATATCCTTTAGGGAAGATTAATTAGAAAGAATTGCCCATTAGCAACTTAAAATTAATTTCCTCTGTTAATGCTTTGCTCTGCAGTGCTTTGAATATTAATGCTTCTCGTTTCTATGCAGCATGCATGCTGCCCAAGTGCTGATGCATGCTCCACATAGACAGCATAGTAGAAATTCTACTGCTTAGACACTGTTTGGGTCCTTGATATAGGAGTCAAACTTTATTAATAAATGACTGCATCATTTTCAGAAACTGTATTTCTTGGTGTTTAAATTGTAGAAATTATAAAACTAAAAAACCCATGTATCTTTGTCATCCTAATCACATATCCTATTTTCCCTTTCATGAGTCCATGAATATATATATTATTCATTAATGCATGCCCCAAATTCTAGCCTCCTAGTTAAAATGACAGCCCGAGATGTTCTTCTGAAGTTAATTTTTACCATTTTTTTATTAAACATTTTTCTCAATTTATACTTTGAACATAAATACACAGATTTTATGGCTCCTGTTACAAAAGACACTACTATGTGTTAGAAAACATATATAGAATATATTGTAGTGGTTATACTTGCTCCTCTCTTTTCATTTTCATAACTTCTATTAATTTAGACAAGCGGTATCAGAAAGCAAAATCCAACCTCCTAGCAGCACAATCTACAACAGCTATAAAGACTATTTGTGAGAGAAACTTTGGTTCCTGCCTGTTTTCATAGTAAGACCAGTAAGTTACATGTTAGGAAGAAACATTGCACCTTGTGCTTGCTTAGTTACTAAAAATCTAGTTCATGACAATATGTATTTTCCAAGACAGACACACAGCTTCTTTTTTTTCTTTACAGCTCAGTAAGATAAATAGGTATTTTCAAAATAGAAGAATGTAAATGAGGGACTCAGTTCCATTCTAATGGAAGTCACTGGCAAAACCCCAATGTACCTTCAGAAGAGCAGATTTGTATTTTGTTTCTACTGTTTTATTGATATAACTGAAGAAAATTACATTTCAGCTGAAAGATAGGATGAATTTCACTTTACAACTCTCATGCACTACAGAAAGCAGATCCTGTAATAACACCATGCTTGGATTTCCAGTTGAATTGGTGGACTCTGCTTACTGCTCCTACTGATAAAGATCCATGAGAGAGCAGATGTAATCCTCCAGTCCCAAAGGCACGTACGTGGAATCCCATTTTCAAGGAGAACACAGAATAAAACCTGTGGTCTTTTTACTGCAGTCTAGTAAAGGGATACTAGATTACATATGCTTAATACACAGAGGAATCTTTTAACTTCTTTTTCGATATACTTACATTAAACTGTACAATGTAGTACTTCCACACAGTGGGAAAAGAGCAGCTCCCAGGGCCATAGCTATGGAAGAGTGTAGAAAATGCAACTGGCCTTGATCGCTCAAGCCAGGTAAGCCTAGGCAGTAGGCCAGGCAGAAGAGGAAAAGTTTGGGAAAATGTTACCAGCTGCCTGGCTTAGAGGCACTCTGCTTGTTTTCTTTTTTTTTCCCTACCAGGACTCATGCCAACACGAAGCCCATGCCAACACTGAAAATACCCAACTGAAGTTGCAAGATACACAGCAAAGACACAGAATAAAAGCACAAAACAGTAATGAAGATTCCAAGCCTACAGTCCCATCTGCAACAAGCGTCCTTTGTGATTCATGGAAGTCCATGCTACTATGGCTCAAGAATCTTGTTCTAATCAGGAATGCAGGATGTGGGCAAAGCCTCTGAAAAGAAATCAGGATGCGTACCTGATTTTCAAGCACTTATTTTGGTGCCACCTACCAGGCAAAGACTGACTGCATTGGCATTCCCTCTGCCCCACACACTGGTGGTCAGGCAGCAGGGAAGACCTGATGTTATTCCAGTGTTCTGTCAAACTTGGTAAGTCAGCCTACCCACCGATTCCGAGGTTACCGTGATAGAGGTAACCCTTTTTAAAGCAGATGGACTGAAAATTTAAGACATATACAAATCTGCTGCAAAATTGAGAAAATAAATTTAAGCAACATTTTACAAACCCCAACCCTACTACTGTATTAAACAAAATACTTCAGTCTCTAGTACTGTGGACCTTGAAACAGCATGTGCTGGGAAACACTGCCATTACAGTTGCTACTGATTTAAACCAAACACACTGAAACAAAACATGGTGGAATCAAGCAGTTTGTATTAGATGTTGCAGAACTAATTTCAGGGCAAACCACACCCTTACTGGGATAAGAATGGTACCAAAGTAGCCATAAGTTTTATTTGATTCTAGTCAATGCATACATCTGACAAATATTTGACTTCAGATATACTTAATTTGCATTTCACTGAACAGATGGGTAGTAATAGAGTTCTTAACACACTCAACTGAAATATAATCATCCAAATTTCTCTGTATTTCAGTCTATTGATGAGGGAAAAGGATGTTCCCATAAACTGCTTTCAACATGTTATCTGTATTAAACAGATTTTGACTTAAGGATGTGCCTCATCACCATTTTTGGCAATGTCTTTATGACCTGAAGCCTTTGTCTTATATTTTACATGTGCAGAGACTAGTGCAAAGGGCAATTTCAGTAGGAATCCCAAATTCAAAAATTCCTTTGGAAGTACATTGATTCATTAATAAAACATCAATTAGATCTCTACTTACAGCCTTCTAACACTGCCAAAGCCACCGCCTGCCTGTCTCAGTGAATGAAGCTGTGCATGCTGTTTTCCCAACACCCATTTACATGACCATGCTTTGCTGAAACTGGGTGAAAAGAGGTGCCCACCACTCAGACATGACTATATCTCTGCTGTTGCTGTTGCCCTGTGACATTATTAAATGGATGTTTGCCTGAGGACACAGCACATGTAGGACCTATAATGATTACTTGCACTTCCTCTGGATATTCCAGTATTAGTATATTTTTTCCCAATTAATTAATTAATAACTTCATAATTAATGTACTGGATGTGCATGCCTCCTTAAAAATGGTACAGTCCATGTTTAGCTTTGATAGCAAGTTGCAAGGGGAGAATGTGTTAGCAGCTCTACAATGCACAGCTGTCCTGTATCTGTATTTTCTATTTGTCCAAGGCCATTGAATCCTTGCAACTTTCTCTGTATAACAAAGGCAAGAAGCAGACACATTGCACCTACCAAGAAAATTAATGTGCTTTTTGTACTGCAACATTTTTAATAAAACGGAGCTTTAGAAATTAATATTTTAAAAATCTGTGTTATATGTAGAAATAAACAAATACCAATCAATTAATGTAGCTGGTTTGGTCCTGACCAAACTGTGGTTTGCAGAATGATATTATAAACTATCATAGTTATTTCCAAATTAATATTAGCTTGCATTAGACTACTACTTGTTTAAAACTGTTTCCTAATTTGTTAAAATCTACAGTCCATGCAATATGTCACTTGGGAAAAAGAAAGAATAGCTGATTTACATTAGTAGAAATCAGCATGAGATATGGCATGTCTTACTTGCCTTCCCTAAGTGCTACAGAACATAATTATGATATTTATAAATGTGAATATAAATAAGGTAAGAGATTCTAAAACCATTTAAAGGTGCCTAACAGTTACTTTTTGTTCTAAGTATAAAGGACAGCACCAATGGCTAAACATTTTCCAGTACTCTAACCCTGCAGAAAGTTCTAAGTATGTGAAGACTGTCTTGCACCCTTGATCCTGTGATCCAAGCCTACTGAAATTGCTCCCAGGTGTATAAAGCCTATCTGTTTGGGTACTAAGATGCTGGAGAAGGATAACAGACTTTTTTAATAGCAGAAAGGATCCTGGATTAAGTTCAGTTAGATATTTAATAGTGGGATTTGCCAGACCATCACTGAAGACACTAGTTCATCTTGTCGCTGCTGCTTGGTCTTCTTGTTCACTCTTCTGTGCCCCTGACCACCAGAAATCACTAATATTGAACTTGCTTTCACTTTCTTAGATTTCTGTCTTTTACTTTTAAATGAGATATTTTGATCCTTCAAAAGCTCATAAATGTTGCTGTCCTCTGGTCTGTGTTCTAGGGAACTTGATCCATGAGACAAAGTAAGGGATCCAGAAGATGATGACAAGTCACTTCTTTGTGCAATGGACCCTGCTGAACCCCCCAGCCAAATTGCAGTGTCATGGGTGTTACTAAGGGAGGAGCCTGGTCTTTCAGTGAGCAAAATGTTCTTCTGGTCTTCGTCCTTAGGTTCTGAGCCAGGAGGCAGGCTGTTCCTCAATTTGTTTCTGTTCTTCTTGTTTATAGATGTAGCTGTTATAAGAAACTTGACTGGGCTATTGTGTGCATGGTATGACACCATTCCTCTTCCTGGAGCCAAAAGAAAAGACGCAATTAAAGATCATTATTTATTTGGCCACAGTGTTCCATCATAATTAGTTTATGAAATTTGCTCAGAAAAGCATAACTCTTAGAACCCTATTATATGTATCCAGTCTGTCTTTCACCTTGTGTGTACACTATTTACAGGAAAAAAAGAAGTACATAGAAATAATGTGTTATACCACAAGTGTTTTAGAACTGTACTAATAAATCAGCTGAAACATGGCATTATGAATTTTAGCTGACATACTTTTATGCTCTATCCTCGCAACAGTGTGAGCACAGAAACACTGCCAACTTCTCTTGGTTGGCATTGACACAAATTTAACACTCAGTTTTCTCCAGTAATCCACAAACAATCTTATTCTACCTCTGTACGTCTTCAGAATAGCATTAGAACAGACCCTTCCACACTATACAGCAGGAACTAAAACTCATCCTTCTGGATGGTTGTCTGATTACCATGATGGATTCATAAGGAAATGACTGAACAATTATTATTTTTCCTTTTTTTTTTTTTAAAGTATTTAATCAGTGGGATATTGGGAGTACAAGGAAGATTTACACTGTGCAAATCATTAGAATGTATGAAAAACAAATTTCATGTGGCCAATTCAGTAGCTGTAATATTATATGTAGCTTTTACAGTAAAAAAAGAAGAAAAAAAAAAGTAGGATTCTACAAAATAATCTGAAATATGAAAAAGAGCTAGGCTATCAAGAAGAAAAGACCACAAACCCTATAAATCACTATGTCAATCCCTAATTCCCTGATGCATTCCAGGTTATAAGAAAACACATTCTTTTACAGAAAGTACAATCATATAAAGATTAATTATCACAATTGAAACCACAACACCAAAAGCCACAATTTTTGAGTTCAAAATACAGTTATCAAAGACTAAAAAACAGGTTTCTAAATGTAATGTTACTAGATTTGTGAAATATGACAAATCTTGACCCCAAATAAATGCAAGAATACACAACATAAAATAAGAAAAACAGGAAATGGAAGAATGAGATTTTTTTGATTCTGAAACTATGCATTTTGTTGTATTGTATTTATTTTCATCTAACATGGTGTCCAGATTTTTTATGGAGCATTTATCCTGTGTCATACCACATTATTGCTGCGTATTTTGCTGAACACAGAGGATTTCATTTTCATTTTGCAAAGTTACATAAGCTTTTTTTTTTTTCTCTGAAGGAAGCTGCAAACAGCTTGCCTCATAAAATCTGCCAGCTTCCCTCCACAGCACAGAAGCTCAAACAGAATTCTGAACCCAAAACATTGGGGAAAAGCCCCTTTTAAACATACTTTTAAAATCTTGCTTCTGCTAGTAGCTTAAACATTAGTAAAGTGATACAGCAGCATTCATGCATTTGTATTTCAAATGTGGTACTAGGAAAGTAACTCAATAAATATATCTCTCCAAAATGTAAAAACCTTGATCATGGTCAAAAAAATGAAATATTTTTACTCTCATGTATTCGAAGTCTCCTGTTTGGGGGAAACCTGTCAGACATCATGCTAAATTTTCAGTATTTATATCTATATACCTAGTGCATGTATTTTCCTCAAATCTGAAAGAAAAACTGCATTCTCTTCTCATCCCCATGTATTTGACTGTATTGTGACAGGATTAATGCCTATCCTGCTCTTATGCCTTAAAGAAAAACCATTGTCTCAGCTCAAAGAACTGAGACAAAACTAGTCAAGTACTTGGATATACTGTAAAGCTGATGAAGAACAAGAGGAATTTCATCACAAAGCTCTGTCATTTATCTAAATAATACATATAATTTGCCAGGTTCACTGAAGTTACTGACATCAGAGTAATGGCTTCTTCAGTACATGAGACATTTGAGAAATTTCACTCACCAGTTACTTTGGGAATCCCCTGCAAGCGAGGCACTGGTAATGCTACTATTATACCCAGGTTTGTTCCCACCAGCAGTAAACCATGGCACACCAGGAGGCTGGTCACAGAGACACGCTGCTGCCCTGTGAAGTTTAGGAAGTGCTCCATTACTGAAGAGTGATGACCTTTGCTTAGATCAAAGTAACTTCAGGCAAACACAATCAGCTATACTGTCTCAATCAGCAAAGCACTCAGCACAAAGGCAAATATTCTGCTGGATTATGGATTGCACTTTACATACATGACAATTTAAATACTATTAAACTTCTGAAACATTCTGCCTTAAATCTCTAAATCACAGTATCTAAAAGTAGACACAGACTGTCTTTACAAACATGCTTTTATGAATAGGCTATCTATGTTTGCATTTTCCCAATAATAAAACTGAAAGGCGTATCACTTCACAATACTCAGCAATTATGCTGCCGTAACACTATATTCAGGAATCAAACCTGTCACATTACTTTTTTCTCCTAGTTTTTATTCTGTGAAACTGTATCAGAAGTGCTGTGTCCCCCTCTTTGAGTTTTGGTCCCCCCATACATGAAAGGCATTGGCATATTGAAAGAAGTCCAGTAGAAGGAGACCAAGATGATCAGGGGGCTGGAGAGATTAAAATAAGTGCTGTCTACAAGTATCTGATACCCAGAAGACAGAGTAAGACTCTATTCAGATGTGCACAGTGATATAATAACACACAATGGATCAAATTTGGAACATGAGGAAATTCAAATTTGGCACATGGGGAAATTGTATTCTAAGTAAGGAAAAACTGCTTCATCATAAAGGCAGTAAAAAACTCCAATGGGTTGCTCAGAGAGATTGTGGAATCTTCATTGTATCAAAAAATATTAAAAATTTGACTGGACAAGGCCTTGAACAACCAGGTCTAATTAGGCCTGCTTCAAGAATGATGGACAAGATGACCTCCAGAGTAACTTCCAATCAAAATGACTATGATTCTATGATTTTCTACAACATTATTTATGAGACTGCTACTTTTCTAATGAAAACAGTAATTTTTGCTTGCAATGCCTACTAAATATGTTTGGTTCAGTTCACATGGATTTTCAAAATGACAAGTTTTTCAGAAACGGAAACTATGGCCTGCCCAAAATTGTGCTGAAGTTTATGAGGAGGAGCATTTAAACTCTGCTCAAAGCCTTCAGGTTCAAAACGTACACACTCTTCAATTTATTATTAACTTCATATGTAGAGAAGTCATTCCACCCTCAGCATAGCTCTCAAGTTCAAGCTCTCAATTCATCAGTAAGTCAGGAATTTGGATTTCACGTTTGATATAACTTGAATGAACCCACACATTTTACATTTTGGAAAAGGACCTTAATTATGGTGTATCACAAATAATTGTCTTTTCTGTTTCATCCCTAGAAGCTTGCATCCAAGAATATATGAATTACAGAATCACTGGGAACGCACTGGAAGGAGCAGCTAGACTGTAGCCCAAACCACTCAACTGGAAAGCAGGAGGCAGAACACAGTTCAAGTCCTTCCTCACAGAACTGTAGAGAAACAAAGTATTAACCAAGCAATGGCGGGTTTTGAGAGGCACGCAGAGGGGGGCAGATCTGGAATCCAAGCTCTGCCGACCTAAAAGCACATTCTAAGACACTCAAAGGCACAATGACTAGGTCATCCTCAGCAGATGTAACAAGGATGAATAAGTTTAAAAGGCTCCATCTACTTGTGCAGAACTTAAGAGGCTCCTACGGTGTTATCCATAAACTATAGGTGTTTATGGTGGTAGGACTGCATCATCCCTCCTCAGCTAAATAAGCATGGATGGTCTATGTTGCAGACAAATTACAAGTCTTTTGAAGCTTGGTGTTTGCATTTTTAATGGATTTCTTGTTCGGTTGATTGGTGTTAGGATTTTTTTTTGTTTGTTTGTTTTGGCTCTTTTTTAGATATTAATGGGATTAATTTAGTTTCCAAAACAAAGCACACCAAGGCACTCCTTCAGCACAAACACAGTTCAAAAGTAATGCTCGAACACCTCTGTGTTTTGGAGTTTTCAAAAATTAGTCTTTGAATTCTGTGATTTAGAGCTCAGGCTCATTCAAATTATACATAACATGTGAGTCCTCTCCCATAACCCGTGCCACAGCAAGTGCAAGGTAATAACACGTTCCCTTAATCTCTCTCCATTTCACTTAGAGCTTCTTTTACCAACTACAGAAATAAATACAATTTCTAACTTTTAAAATTATCAAAACCTCTTAAGTGCACGGTTGTCTCTCAAACCCCTTGCAGAAGCAAGATGCTCATAGTTTTAAACAACAGACCCTTAATGCTTTTTTTAAGCATTTAAAATGTAAAATTACATGACTAATTTCATGCTTCAAACCTGAAGTAAGTTTTAAAATAGTAATTTTTACCTGGGAAAACTGGCAATACATGTTACTGTTTCCATAGGTGAGAACAGCACATTATGACCCAGTAATTTAGAATCTTAAACACTGAGCATAATCTAAAGCATGAACCAACTATAGGGAGGTCAAAAGGAAAATCCCTTGCTGTGAAATCTTGGAAAAGCAGGAAACATCTGCAACTGAAAAGATACTTTGAAATAACAAGAATCAACTAAAAAAATTACATACAGATTAAAAAAATAGTAATTTAAAATATTAATTTATCTTCTAGCCAAGGTTTGAAATCATATTTTTCTTTGTTATTTACTGACTTTTTCTTTTGATGTATTTCAAATTTAGAGGGAGACAAAAAAAGTCAAACTAATTCTCCAGAATGCATTATGCAGTAAGCACAGGAATTAACAAATTAAGGGAAAACTACAAACATAAATGCCAAAACCAATACAATACTCATCTTTAAATTGCAATAATTAGATCGCACTGTTCCAATGCAGATAAAACTGTTGAAATCTGTAAAATAATCTGACCAAGATCTTGACTTTAAAAAGAACTGAAGTCAACAATTTAGGTTATACATGGACAAATTATTTTATTGCCTATGTTCTGCTATGTTCACCCTTCTCAGGTCTCCATTCCAACAACCACCAGACCTGGGTAAATCCTCTTAGGTCTTCTGAAGTCAACCCCAAGTAGGTGTAAGGACATTGCTGCATATCCTCTTACTTGGCCATGCTGCTCTTACTATGTAAAAAACTAGCCCACTGTACAGATTGTTGGGCTAACCTTAAGTTTTCCCCAATCTTTTTATTATTTCCCAGCAGCATGATCATAAAGCAACTACATTTAATGGTCTGGCACCTGGTGGGTTAGGGACAAAAGAAAGCTCTAAAGCCTCAAAGTAGAGCTTGTTTTCTGCAGAGAGGAAGTGCTACATTTTTTTCCTTTGCTTTTCTCATCTGTTTCCAGGAAATACACATGTCATTAGAGGATATATGGATATAAACAGAATAGAGCAACTTAAGCAGAAATCACCTCTTTGTTGAACAGGTAACCTGTTATTGCCCCCATGGGCAATGAAGTATCAAGGTCACAGTAATCTCTTTAAAAAGACAAACTCTTATAGAGCTAAAAGCAAAAACATGTTTAAAGATGTTCTTGAATAATGAAAATACTGACTGTGACTATGAAAAAAACTGGACTGTCTATCACAACTCACACCAAAAAAATCATACTGTACATGAGCAAAGGCTGGTGAAAAACTGCCTTTGTTGATACTTCAACTACAAATCACAAACATTAAGCATAAACTTGCTCTACAAATGAAGTGCATTGAACTACTGAAGTGTGTATATTTGTCTTTAACTGTTAATAGATTATTTTTTTCTGCTGCTCAGTATGCCCTCTGTTCAGCTAACAGAGCTTGGCTTTGGCCCCCTAAAAGCAATTCAGCTGTACTGTGGATTACAAGACAGTGAAATAAATAGGTCCAAGTAGCTAAAACAATGAAGATGTTCTTTTCCTCAGCCATTCTCTACCTTTCTCACATGGCACTTGATCTGTTGTTATAGAACACAATCATGTTATACCTTATTAAGAAGTATTTCTGATGAGATGTGAAGTTCAGGTACTGCAGATCAGTCTGGACTAAATGTCTATCCCATGGTTGCCTCTGTGCCCCTGATTTAATTGCCAGTCCTGTGATCCTACACACAAATTTCCCAGCACTCTAGAAAGCAAGAGCCCTCTCACCTCCCCTCCTTGTAAGTAGACTGCCACAGATTTAAAATGACACGCAGCAAACAAAAGATTCTGCCAGACACAGTCTGCTTTTTTACATTACTAAACTTTGCCATATTATAGGGAAAATCACCTCCTGTGCCATTTCACTCCTCTGATTCTGTCCTGCAACTGTGCTGCAGAGTTTTCTTCCCTGAAGCACACAAGGCACATCCTTTACAAGGAGAGCAGGCAGTGATATTTAAAGTCATCTCTTCCTAAGAACAAAATTGGGAAAATCTAATGCTATGAGAACTCATTATTGAGGTTATGAGACCCTCCTACTCCCCTATCTTAATTAGTTACTATAGCTGTCTTTTAAGTACAGCACTGTAACTCACAGTAACCATTCCTGACTAAGCTTTTCTTTTACTTCCACTGTATAACAACAAAGTAAGTTCATTAACTTCATGGAGAGACATTTATCACATTTACCTTACTTGAAGTGAAGATGCAGATGACATCTCCAGGCAACCTATCGGACAAATAGTACATATTGCTCCTACTAAAATCCTGGGAAAAGAAATCCAGCTTCTTCAGAGTTATACAGAGATCTTGACTTTTTAATCTCTATTCTTAAGACCTTAGCAATATTTTTACACCAATTTCTTCTCTCTCATTTAAATATCTTGAATTATTACTTATCTCTTATTTTTGCATTTTAAGGAACTCCTTTTGGATTTCAGAAAACTAACAGCTTTTTCCTTTAAAACTAGAAGTCCTAAAAATCCCCAGTGAAGGCAAATACATATACTGTAAATACACAGCTATTTCACGGTGTTGTATTTCACTGTTTCACTTTGTTTTTTTTTTTTACTTTTTAATCTCAGTATATACTACACAGAACTTGATTTATTCTTTAGCTGCTTTTAGTTCCAAAAGGTCCTTACTGCTGCTTTATTATGTAAACCTACTACTCTGTCTTTCAGCTTTTGTTGTTGCAGCATTTTTGAGATCATATAAACAGACCCAAGAGCTACTGCTAAATAATTGAAATTCATTTCATTTTTAGAATGGATTCTCCCTTGGAACATTTGCCGTAATAATATTCTACTCCCAAAATAAATTTCCATTTACATTCATTGGTGTGCTTTTTGTGAAGACACTGAGGAAAAAAAAAAAGGAACTAAAATGGGTAAGAATGACACCAAGGAGATATAATTAGGTAAAAGTCTTTTCCAAAAATAATGGTATGTTACATCAGCAGTTTTATTACCATGGCAGTGAACACAAAGTTAAATTTTTGAAGATTTTTTATATGCAGAAAATATGAGGCTTTTATCCAAATAAAAAAGAGAGGCTCTACTTCCCTTTTTTCTCTCACTATAAACAGCAGAACATGTTAAAAGTTAATCTTTTTACAACTAACCTTGATTTCTTTGTGTAAATTGATAAATTCAATCAAATGATCTATTTGGAGGCAGGTTATTTGCTGCTGTTCAGTGTTGGATCTACAGTCAAATACCACTTGTAAAAAACACTCTGTCTAGAACATGATAAAAACAGACACAATTTATAATAGAGCTTTATTGCAAAGCTAATGTCATCTGAAAGAAAACACGGTAAGAAGACAGAGTCCGAAGAAGTGAAACATTTTTCATGTAAGATTTATACCTAACTCCTGTGAGAATATATACATAATCTCAGTGTGGGAAGAACTGCTTTCTGCTAGAAAAACTAAGCAATAAAGCTGGCACACACATTGCCCATAAAAACTGCAGAAGCTTGGTCTATTCCAGTCTACAAACAGGGAAAGACAGAAAGAACAGCTGTCTGTTACTTCATGCTCAGCCCTGCCAATACCACTTTTCTCTCCATCTCTTCTCCCAGCACTGCCACAGCTCCCACCTGACACATTTGCTGATGCTGAGGTCCTTGTCCCTCACTTGTTAAACTGTTACAGGCCAGAGCAACTGCCTGTGACACTGGGGGGCGATTGAACAGCTTCTGTCTTCAAACAGTTCAAGAGCTGTAAAACTTTATCCTAACAACCACAGGTTTCATCTTAACTTATAAGACTAATTATTTAAGTAAACAAATTAAAGCTCCAGTCAGCAAAACACTGAACACACTCTGAAATGGCGGCTTGTGAATGGTTCAGCTGAGTTCACTGGGACTACTGAGGTAACTAAAATTAACCAAGTGGTTTTCTGGTCCGACCCCTAGGCAAATTGACTCCATCATGTACTTGATACTAAGTCCCAGAAGCAAATGCTAATCTCTGCAAAGTAAACACATTTTCATGGCAGATTACATTGTCCAACTGCTTTACAGTCATACACGAAATATGACTCAACAGAAGAATCCACTGCTTATCTATATAATTACCTTTATAACCTGTAAGGAGGAGAGTTGTTATTCAACCAGCTCACTGCACACATTATTTGCCTGGGCAGGAGATGGACTGTGACTTACTAAAGCACATGGTCACTAAACCATTATCAGACTCAAAGTCCAAGATGAACCTTCTGATTCTGGCCTAATCTACAACACTGGAGAATGATGGTGATAAAGACAAAACAAAAATGTTATCGTACAATGCAATTCAACTACCTGGCAACATATTGTGAACAGGTGTGGCAATGTTAACATCCTGGAGGTGTTTCAGTGTCTCAGTGTGGAACAGGCGAAGCGTAGATCCAGATGTGAAGGCAATCCAGACTCCCACTCCAGCAACAGCCATGTGAGAGATTACCATCCCTTCCTCTTGGTGGGCTTCAAATTGGTTCTGCAAGAAAAACAAGTACTCTGTGGGGAGATGCAGCTCAAGGACATCATTCAGCCTTTCTTACCAGCTTTTCAGCATAGGCACTGTATCTTCATCCTCTGACAAGGACAAAGCTAGCTTCCTCTGCCTATGTTCTGACAACTGCATATGACATTAATTTTCCTGGGAGTTTTTTTTTTGAAAATACATTATCATTAGTATGGAAGGATTCTCAGCTCTTGAGCCAAAATTCCACCTAACAACAGAGTAACTCAGATTTTCTATTTATTAGAAATATTGCATGATAGGGGACAGCAAGCCCAAAAGAGCTCAGACTTAAAAGGATTTTGCATTTCTTTGTCAATAGTCCTTTGGGAAAACTACCACAGTTGTACTTTTATCTACAGCAGAATTTCTCTTTCAACAATAAAAAATACTTTTCTTCTGTTCTGTCAGGGGTCTTTTCAGAACAAGAACAATAAAATCAAATAAAAAATCATCTTTCGAAAGTAGAGTGTTTAAGAATACAAGCACACAATTATTTGCTCAACTCCACACATAGCAATATATGCCTTAATATTGTGGCTTGTTTTTTGATGATTCTGAATTTCACAAATATTAGCTATTTTGTTTTCCCACCTTTCAAAATATTGATGCCTTTTATTATAAAAGCCAAAATCCTCTTTCTAAATATAAGTAACACAACAGTTTGAACACAGACCTTTTTCCTTGATCTAGAGCCTTCATAGTTACAGCTTCTACATGGCTACGGAAGGCTGAAACCTCTCTCCATGTCCCTGTTAACATGTACAATACAGCTGTAGTGAAGTTCTTTAATCATTAACAAGAAGGAAGCTTTTTTTTTTTTCTCCCGGTCTTGTCTTCTAAGTAAGACTGTCTCTGAAGTTAAACACAGCCTTTTATTGTTGTGCCAGCTATTATCACAAAGCTAGTCTGATAAACATAAAACTTACTTGGCTAAATAAACGACAAACTGTTCTTTGGATAAAAATCTCTCTCTGAGGAATATGGAAGTAAGTAACTGCTCTAATATTCACTTAACATATTATATACTCTTCATAATGTTTGCAGATAAAATGCAGAAGCAGTCTGTTTCTCCTTGTAAAGTACACTAATTTTCCAGGCATTACAATTAAGACTTACATTTTGGTAATTTTTTTCATCAAAATCTAAATTTAGCAGGGTTATAGATATATAGTTCAAATTTTCCATCCAAATTCAACAAAAAGGCTAAGATTAGATACAAAGGATAAAAGTTGGGCTTTCACAAAGCATAACATGGTATTATGCTTAGTAAGCACTTAATTTTCTTTTCATACTTTATTGCTGCATAAATTAGTATTTTCACTGAGAAATTTGTCATTTAAAAATAATGGGAACGATCTTTTATGTGTTTTCATTTCTTAACACCATTCTTCAAATGTTCAGTTTTCAGTAAATGAAAAGAGAAGTTTTTCTTCAGCTAGGCAGTGGCTCAATTTTTGAGTGTTATTGTATTACCTTTTGACTCGTAAAATAACAATACTACAGAATGCAAGGTAAGCAACTCTGGCAGACACGTTTATATTTACTGTTTTCCTCAAGTAATCTCCATTCAATCTTTACCAAATGATAAATACAATTTGAAATCATACAATTTATTCAACAGAAGAATTTATTAAAAAAACCCACACCTTTCAAAGTCAGAAACAGCTCTTACGACTAGATTTCCTGATATACTCATCATGCATGTTTCACTGCAAATAGGATTTTAAAATACTAACTTCTCTTTACAGACTGATACATCCCTACACTGATTGGCTTTTGAGAACTTCTCAGGGACAGATCCAAGGCCGCTGAAGTGAACCTGACCAGCAACTTGCACTGTTTGAAATTAGAAGAAAAATAAAGCAGATTGTAAGAAGTTAATTCTTTCTGGAGTGGTCTGACCACAGCTGAAAACTCTCTTGGTGCCACTGAAAACAACTTACACACGCATTTTTGTCACATTCCATTTTACCAGCCAATTCATTATACTCCCACTTAGTCTGCCCTGCCATTCGTGCAGCTATCTGCTGAAACACAGACATATTTAAAGTAAAACTGTAATGATGCAAACACCACCAGAAACCTGTAAAAAGAACTATTCTTCTCATTGAAAGGGTCTTCAAACAGAGAGAAGGAACATATCCCAAACCTGTACCTTCTTATGCATAAATTTTTGTATAAAGGATAGCTTTTGACATCTGTTTTAATAACATGTCTATCTGAAAACTAATAGCCGGTCTTTTTCTTCTATTTTTTTTTCTTTTCATAACAAGAAATACAGATACAAAGGAACAAAGATGACTTTATTCTCTTTGTTATAAAAGAAAAATCTAACTTAATTTTTCTTTTTTCTCCTAGTTTTCATATCTACATTCCTCTCTATTCAGAGCCTGGCTTTTTCCCCCCTCAGGCTTTCCTGTTCTAACTCTATAGCGACACAGGAGCTGCAGAAAACATAGTGGATGCCTCAGCTCTATGCAGCTCACTGTGTTCCAGCTGTGTGGGCATAGATGGAACACTTCTTTGAGGGGTGCTCACTTACACCAAACAGCTGCACCAAAAGCTGAACCACGACTTCTGAAGCTTCATGAGAAATCCATAATGGGCATCGTCTTCAATGTAAAACAAATGATTTTCACTACTTTAAAGAAGTTATAGTACTCAGGGATTTTAATTTGGTTTATTCAGCTGAAAATTTCAGTCCTGTATAGTCAGTCAAGTTTTAAAAACAAGACAAAACAGACCAGGATGTAATGACATCAATTGGTGACTTTATTCTTTTAAATATCCTGGCATTTTTTGAAGTTTTTAAACAAACACAAACTGCCTTTTCAGAGTGCAAGGGGCTACAAGCACAGTGAACACTACAGGATGTAGGTCTATATCCAACAGCAACACAACTGTCATATCTATGGTCAAATCTAAGTAACAAAGTTATTCCTCAAAGATAGAGTATCAGAGTATGTAATTCATATATAATAGCAATTGATGCATTTCTCACATGTGCCTTGCCAGGGATCTTGAGGCATTGTGCCAGTTTGGGGCATTGTGCCAATAAAATACAATACCTAAAACATTCTATTACAGTAACATATCATTAGATGGTAACATATCATTAGAACAAGTGAATAAGAGAGTCTTATCCATACCAGGGGTGTGGGGGCAGGGGGGAGGGGAAGGCAGGAAAAGAGAATATTCAAACCCAATATACAGGATGCCAAACCTGCTTATTGACTAACAATTGCTAAATAAAGAAAAAATCTTAAATAAAAATCTAAGAAAAGCAAGGAGGCATGGAATGAGATTGTTTTCAAGGATAATGTACTTTGCACTTAGCAAGTGCACAGTTAAGCACATGATACCTATGAAGTAAAGAGTGGCTCATACGGACAAAGTTTACAAAATGGTCTTGAATATGGGCTTACATCCTTAAAAACTAGTCAGGGACCTTTATAGATAATGTACATGACACAGAGCACACAGTATGTATGCATAATAGCAGGAAGCAGTGAACTAACAAGCATCTGTATTAGAGTATTTATGGAGTATCTCCACACTAACTAAATGGAGATATAAAGAAGTTCAGTAAAGAGGGAAGAATAACAGTTGAGCACTGGATTCCTGCTGATAGAGCAAAGATTAAGTTTATGCAAAAGATCTTGAGTCAAATCATTACTACTAACTCTCAACAAGAGAGAGCATAGAGGAAGAACGAACATTTCCTTGTTGCTGCTTCCCTTCATAGAGCAAAGCTTCTGCTTTTTTTACAGTAAGGAAAAGGCAGCTCAGATGTATATTTGATATAGAATATAAATATAATTGTTATATTCTATAAATATTTTTATATTTTAATATTATTAAATATTTAGTATTAAATATTCAATATAGACAGAGTTTCAATTGCCTTGTATCATATAATATTGAAACAATATTGCCAATAAACATGGCAAGGATCACTTTTGGAAATGTAGCAGATCACTTTTGGAAATATAAGCCCAGGAAGTTATCAAAAGTCAGGCAACTGAACAGGCAGCAATAATGAAAACAGTGAGCTATTTAATCTGGGGAGTTGATGAGAACAAGATCAGTACTTGCACATATCCTAAGACCCATAAAGAGGCAAGAAAAAAATCATCATTTGCTCACAGTTCTATGAGGAAGATGACATACTGTGGCATGGGTATTTGTGTGACTGATTGTCAGGCAGACACACAAAAAACCATCACGTTCTTGCACAAAATTATTTATGTTGAAAAAACTTAACTCATACACACCATTTCCAGTTGCACCATTTCTTATATATTGTTTGTTGCAGCATTCACTGTGTTTATATCAATTATAGCTACAAGAATCAGTAGGCCTGTAATAATGTGAGCTCTGAATACAACAAATGGGTTAGTTTAGAAAGCACCCCAGAAATGAGAAAAAAATCTCCTGTGATGCTTCTGTAGGAAAACCTGTAGTAACAGCTGAAAAATGAAACTGCCATTTCTAAGACAGATTGATACAATATTTGTAATTTTATCTCTCTGAGCTTCTGTTTTCAATGCTGCAATCCATGCAGCTGTACTGCATTATGACAGAGGAAGCTTTAAACATTCTTTAATGCTCAAAGCTTGTTTAATTCTGGGTTTGTTCTCCTCTGCCAAAACAGCCCAGAATAGCCCAGGCTGCAGCCATTCCATCTGATCTAGGGAGAGCTTTGTGACAGAATTAGACCAGGATTGCCAAAGATTTACCAAGATCTGGCTGTGAATATTCAGCCCCACACAGGAACAATCGATCAGTGATCTCTTCCCATTGCTATGTATTTCCTGGTGCAAATCAAAGAGATTTGTCATCAAAATCTGTTGAACAGTAACCATGTGTCCCAGAGGCTGTAAAGCTAAATAAAGTCCATTCCAAGCACCTCTCCAAATCACTCTTCAGAACTCTTTCCCTAATCATACCATTCAAACTATCAACCAAACAACCCTTAAAGAAAAACAAAGTAGAAAAATATGTGATCCAAGCATCTTCTTGGATGAAACAAATCACCCAAAAACCACAGAAAAAACCAGAGGAAATTAGGATGTTAGTTATTTCCCTGCAAACCCATGATAGTGACTCATGGGTCAATTGTACCAAATAAACAATTGTTGGGAGAAAACATCATCATCAATGAAACAAAAAAGCAGCAACAAAGCACACAAAGAAGAAGGCTGTGAGCTCATCACAACTCCTGTTTGAAAGAACTTTATGGCTGTAAACATCATGCAATTCAGTGACACTCCATTGTAAGTTGAAGCAGACGTTTAATTCCTGATGTTTTATCAAGTCTTAACTTTTGACCACTAAGATGTTCTTTTGGTGGAAGCTGCAATTTTGACAAAAATAAGAGCTCAAATTTCACAACTTAACACTTTCTGGCAAATGTGGTCACAAATATGAGATTGAAACCTTAACACTCTTCTCTCATTCCAGAAAAGATGGCTTTTGTATGACTATTCATTGGAAAGTGCTCTCATGCAAATCAAATTTTTTTAGGCCACTGAGAAGCAAAACTCTGAATGTTTTCGGAGTTTTCTTATTGTATTACTGTATTATGATATCCCAATGTAAAAGTAACATCTAACTATGTAGAGGCAGTCCCTTAATTAAACTTTCTTCTGTAATTTAAAAAAAATTCCTATAGACACTCACTTCTTTGCTGCCTTTCCTCAGATTCTGTTTTTAAGAAAATCTCTTGCCCCAAATATTCTGAGTTCAAGCACCTTATGGAAACCAGCAGGCAAAAGGAAGCAAAGGATAATGAGACATCGGCAGAGAACTGAGACCATGTTTAATAAACCATTTCTTAAATCATGAAGCTTCCTAAACAGATTTTAATCTTTAAAGTTTCACCACTTATACCCTGTAGCATAATATGTGAGCAATGCTTTTAAAAGCGTTTACCTCTATGGAATGCGTCACAGTGCTGATTACAAAAATTTGTCCACCACATGCAGCCCAAATGGTCTCCTCCATCACAAGCAGACTTCTAACAGGCAGAACCCCCAGTTTAACTATCTTCTGAGGTTCTGTATTCCATGTCCCATCTTCAATAAAAAAGAAGAAGAAAGGTTATACACAACCAAATGGTGATCTTTGCTTTGAAACAGTTCTGAAAAACCTACTGTTTGAATTTCTGGCAGTTGTCATTTCAAACTACACTGCGATTTACATATGGTTAATTTTAGCTTTCAGGATAGGTTTGTAAGAATAATACAACACTACAGGGAAAACCCAAATCCAAGCACTCATATATCTGTCAACTGAATAAATTTGATCTAGATTAAATGATAATCCAGGAATCCCAAATTGCTGTTCTGATACAACTGCTTTTCTTTCCAGAAGAAATACAGCCGGAAAGCCATGGTTGACATAATTGCCTTCAATTCAGAAGGAGCTCACAACTAACTTATTTCAAGATGAATCAATTTCCAACTAGCACAGATTCATCTTTCATGTGAAAAGTAGCCATCCAGATTTTTATGGTAGGCTATAATGAGTTCAGATGACTCTCTAAGAGCATATTGACAGAATGGATCTTCCTGCTACTGCATGTGTCATTTAGGAAGGAAATTAAAAAAAAAGAAACTAAAACTTAGTCTCATGCCCTATCTTCACTTTTCTTACTTTTTCCCCTAACTATAAAACCCAAAGTGTTTTATTTGGACTGCATTTATCAGATCCAAATTACATTTTGCATGTGTATGTGGCACAATCAGTTATTCAGAGAGCTTCTGATTAGAAATCCATTTCACTACTTCCTGCTCTGGTCACTCTCACTTGCCATCTCTTTGAAACAAGGATTAGGAGATTATTTATCCCCTAATTTAAAAGCCAGAAACATATGCTTCCTGAAATAGTTGTAGCTCTTTTATACATACAAATTTACATAGTAAATATGACAATAATAATTTTAATGGTTTCATGTCAGTTTATATATTGTAAGTGCTCACTGAACACAGTCTCAAAGATCACATTTCTATATATTATGATTTATTAATAATATAAAAATCTGTTAAAGCATCTGGGTTTTTTACCCTAAGATAAAATATATATTAAAAAGCACCATTTCCTCACTTTAAAGCTTTCTTTCTGCACAAGCTGCAGAAAAGTTGACTATTCACACTGGTTTCAACTCAGTAACCGCTTCAAGTTTGATAGATGAGATCAAGGTAAACACACCTTTAGAGAAGCATTTAATTTTTTTTTTTCCCTCCTGAAAACAAGTGTATCTTTTATTATTTTCTTAGGTAAAGGGGGTACAAAATTTCCTTCTTCACCAATAACAGCAGCAACAATAATGAGAAGGCTCATTTCTGGAGTAATTCTCAATACTTCTGTCATCTGTATGATACAACCTTTGCTGAGTCATATTCAGGATGTGGATCTCTTCTGAAAGCATCTTTGTAAAAGTGACATTTAGTTTTGGACTGTCAAAATAATTTTCATTATTTTAGTTTGCATTGAGAAGAGTGCCTCCAGTTATTAGCGTGCAAATTCTCCCAGCAATGTCATTCTGTGTTCTTTGTGACTCATATGAACCCTTAGTAATAAACAAACTTCTTGAAAAGTTTTCATTCGCTAGCAACCACATTATCTTCAAATTAAATTCCAAAGTGGAGGCTTCCCATACTCTATTAATGCCATAACCACTGTGGGCAGTGCAAAGCCTTCAGAGAGTCAAACTGCACATGTGTGTGGCCCAACTTTCATTCTGTAAGGATGCTGACTGCAGAAGTTGTAACAGCATCCTGTACATAGCACCCTTTTTTGGGATAAGCCCAGCATAATTCTAGTACATTCTTGCTATCTCTTCTGAAAGATAAAGACTATGAATTTGGACAAAGTGCAGATATGCAGAGGAAAAAGATATCTTTTCTTTTGTAGTTATACAATACTCTTTCCTGCCTCTCTCTCCAGATCTCACCAGATCCTATTCAACACCTGCCTGCACAGACTTCATGTTTGATGCTGGCTGTTTCATCTCATCTGTCTGATCCAATGTTCACTGCTTCTAAAATCTAAGTGAAAAGAGGCAATATTTCTATTCTATTTGTGTAAACACCTGCAGATTGAAGACATACTTATGTTAGCTCCAACAACTGGAACTATCCATGTACTTAAAATTAGGCCCAGCACTTTCAAAAAGATAAGGAACAGCCTTGTGTGATGCTGTAAAATCCTTGGTTAGTTACTGACTGAACAAATTTATTTTTTTGCTAACAAAAAGAAAAGAAGCAAGAAATAGTAGCAGAGATAAAATTTTTGCTGACAAAATCTCAAGGCATACAATAGGACAACACCGGTGCGAGGACCTCAGCAAACTGTTTTCTGAAAAGCAGGAATTGAGCAAAAGAAAAACAAACAGTGGAGACGTATACAGAGTGGTTCCTGGAGGCCTGGCTGGAGATTACCTGCAGGAGTGCTCACAGAAGTGTGGCTTTGTCTTAGAATTCTGCTCAATCAATGCCTTGCTTCTGTTCTCTAAATAAGCTTAATTTTAGTTTCAGAAAGATGTTATGGTCACTGCTGTCTCTAGAATGATGAAAAGCCACAAAAAATAAAATAAATTTTTCTTCTACCTATGAGGTAAATATATGGAACCAAATGAGATGTGATATGCAGTACATATATCCTATAACCAGAGGCCAGTCTTCTGTGTAAATCAGACACCTGCATGCTGAGCAAATACAAGACCAAAGCCTGACACCTGTGGTAACATGAAGGAAACTGTGGAAGAAGAGAGAGCGATTTTCCTTCTGCTTTGTGAGAAAAGTCCAAACAAGTACTAACAACAAAAAGATTACTGTATGATTTGCAAGTTTTATTTGACTTTGATCTTAAACTGGCCTTATCAAAGCAGGGGTAGACTCTCAATATAGATACACCAAATGTTTGACACCCAAGATACAACAGCCTCTGTTAGTTTCAATAACATTATTGTTAATAGAATATAAGCATCTATATGAACTGCAGGTACAGCTAGTTGCAGGAATGAGATGCATCTACAAAATCTGAGAACAGGGGCAAATACAGAAACTAATCTAGGGGCTTCTGGAAATTAGATGTTGTATGTTTATGTTGTATATAAGATGTCCGATATCTACAAATTAGATGAATATTTTAAAAAATAGAAGACAGTTTTTATACTAATAGATCTGTGTTGTGCCATTATTTTTAATACTCTCTGTAAGTTATATTTCTCAAGTAGTGATGTGTCATAGTTTATATCCCAATGTTGAAGAGTACCTTGCAGTGCTTTTATCAGGTTATTTAGCTGAATCAAAGTCAGATATCTCATGTTCATAAAATATTTCTAGGATTTTAATGTATAAGAACATTTCCACTAGTTAATTTTGTTATACATCTTCTGATTTTTATGAGTTTCGGAAAATTAGTTATCTATTCACTCAAATTTAATCATATAGGAAGTTTTAAAACAATGTTCATTTTATAGGAGAGAATACTGGCTATTTTTTCTTTCTGTGGTTTGTTTCCATAAAACCCAGTGAAGGAAGGTAATATTATGTTACAGTAATTTACAAGTTCCTTATGATTTAATTTATAAATAATTTCTTAATATTTTGTATTTTTAATAATTTTAATTAGTTGGCAAGCTCAAGCCTTCATATGAGGATAACTTATTAACGTTAACATATAGTTTATTTCCTCAGAACGTCTTTTCAAAGTTTGTAGTAGTTTTCCCTTCCTTCATGCTTTCAGTCAAGCTGAACCAAACGTGCTTTTTTGTTGACAGCTTCCTCTCTTGCTTAGCAGCACTATTGATGATTTCAACAGAGCTGCCAACACAGCCCTGGGAACAGCAGTTCTTGGTTAATTAGTGCAGTGGAGCACAAACATTTTTTCCATCACATGGTACATAAACCAGCACTGTGGAGGAGTAAAATGGTAGCTATAGAAGTAAAAAGTTTAGCACATTCCTTACCAGTTGGAAATAGGTCTGCTCTTCTAAAAACATATAACTAGGAGTGTCCTATGCTATACATGCATAATCATTTTTTCTACCACTGCATCAAATTCTTCATGCTAAATAGCTGACAGAGCTCTAACGCTATAGAGGGGGTGGTGCTGGAGGTCCCAGCAGGAGATATACAAGTAAGAGCGACAGCAATGTCAGTGTATTCCTGGTAACGGGTATTATGGGATACTGCTAACAGTGACAATGCAGTCAAGATAACAGCATTTATTTCCATATCACTGCTCTAGTCCTCTCCCTAACAGCTTAATACCACTTCTTACTTTTCACAACAATATCTCTCACCATGTCTACTTTAAGTGGCAATCACATGCCAGAAATGCACTCTTCAGACAAGCTGAATCATCAATCCACTCAAGCTCTGACATCAGTGCTTTACATTCCACATATTCCTCCTTTCCTCAGTTTTTTTCCTCCCACAAAGGACAAAAGTGTCTTACCAAATGGATCAAGGAATCTTGCCAATAAACTGACTTGCTACTCCTTCACTGTTGTAACGGTTTCCCCTTACTCTTATATTTCCTTTCAGTTTTGGTAATTTTCCGTGATATTAATCCTCTGAAAATGCTCACTGATTCGTGTCACGAGGCCTCTTTGGACAAGTAAGTCATGTTCAGAGATCCCTAAGTTTTTACTGGTGAAGTCTCTTTGAAGAATACAAACTTCTGTTCTGTGCATGGCCAGAATTGCCTCAGCTGTTGATTGTTTCACATTCAATTGCAAGCCTCAAAGCTGAGCCTTTCTTCTTTTCATAAATCTCAGGGCCAGAACCTAGCAGCATACACCTACAGGAACAGGCTCCACAAAAACCTATTAGAAAACACAGCTTTTGTTAAAATATGCAAGAGTTTTCTCTTATGGGTATGTGGGCTCAGTTCTCTCTGTGGCAAAAGACTACTCTCATCAGTATCTTCAGGCTTCCGGAAGAGACCTCTAGCTACCCAGCTGATAGATACTTGGTTTGGCAATGGCATCCCTTCTCCATGCTCTTGGAAAAAAAAGAATTAAAGACTGGGTGAGAGGCAACAGTGCAAAAGTTTATATATTAAAGAATCATTTGATGAAACAGAGGTCTCTTCAACTGAGAACCTAGTGTTTTATCCATGAGGATCCTATATGAGAAATTCTATGTCCTTTTTCTCCTAGCCTCTTTCAAAAACAAAGCAGCATGATTGATCCTCAGCTTGAGAAACTCAGCACAGCTGCAAGCTCTCCTCTGTGAAACACAAGTGGCACTTCTCTAGCCCAGCAGCACCTGGAAGTAGGACGACATTAAGAAATGCCTAGTTTCAATTTCTTAAAGGTTTCTTTGGACATCTCTCTACTCAGGGTCACAGAATGGCTGAGGTTAGAAGGGACCTCTGGAGGTTATTTGTTCCAACCTCCCTGCTCAAGCTGAGTCACCTCACGCTGGCTACCCAGAACCGTGTCCAGATGGCTTTGAATATCTCCAAGGTCAGAGACTCCACAACCTGTGTTCCCTGATGTTCAGATGGCACCTGCAGAGAGGTGGATCATCAAACATGCCTAATGCTGTGAATTTAACTCTGTGAGTGAGCATGCAAGGACTTGCTCTGTGTGTTGTACACACCAGTGAGAGGCTACACATACCAATCGTGCTATTGCAATCAAAGCAGCACATCTGTTTTATGCATCTGCTCTCTCCCATCCTAACCAAACTCTTTCTGAAACTACTAATATATTAATTCTTCTACTCTCTGCCACAACCATTCTGAGTTTTTATCTTCTTTTTCCTGTTTCTCTCCATACTCTTTACAGGACTTTATGGAAAGGAAATGTATATCAATGCCTAGAAGAAAGGAAGTAGCTGGAACTGAGTACAGTATATCAGGAACAATACACCTATATTACATAAAGATTGTGATTTCCCTTTGCTAAGATACTTTTGTGAATGGAAGTCAAACACGCACTGACCTTTTTTTTGCTATTACATCACTCAGAAAACACATCTGCTGGGCTGTCTGCAATCATTACAAAGGGGTTTTGTTTGTTTTTTTTAAACAAAGACAATACAATGTACTTTTCCCTTAACCTCTTCTAGAAGTGCTTTGCCTGGAAATATTCCTAATAATTCAGCCCAAGACAAACACTAAATGCAGAATTTTTCAGACTGATAACTATGCAAAAGTTCATTGCCCTGTAAAACAAATTCCTAACAGACGAGGTATCAGAAGTTTTGCAATCTGCATCACTCCCATTCCTATATACAACAGCATTTAATACATTAGCTATTTCACAGTTCCCCAAAGTAGTCTTCCCACCCATATGAAATTAAGGATTATTGATGATAATTGATGATTATTTTTAGAATTAACATATTAGCTGGCCTATATCCTCCTTTTCTGTGACATTTTCACAGATCATCATGTTAGAACATATTTGGAGAGGTGAGTAGATTTTATGATACCAGCGCCTCATTGACTTTGCTTTTTATTTATGTACATATAGAGTGAGGCTTAAGTACTTTTTACCTCTTATGTGAAAATACATAGATACAGAGGTGTCTCAACAAAACATGACTACCCTCCAGAAAGGAAGAAATCTCACTGTGCACCTCCAACCTCTCACTAATATGGCACTTGTTCCTCAGTTTACTGTACATCTCAGTTTCCCTTTTATATTACTTCAAGACAAGATTTGCTGCAGCCAGAGAACATTCTGATTCTGTTGATCTAACAAAGCTCTCTAGTGAAGAAAGTCAGAAGAGAGCACTTGCTGTTGTAAACAAGCTGGATATTCACATGCATTGAGCCACTTGAAATCAACAGAAAAAATTAGAGCTGTTTGGGTACTGAAAACCAAATGACAGAAGTCATGGGTCTTTGACTACCTACAGTAAGGCATCAGGCTTCAGTAACTGAACTGATCCACCACACTTTCTGCCTAGGGAGGAAGAGAAAAGGATCACAACTCTATCAGAAACCATAAGGCACATTTTTATCCTAGAAGAAAGATTATCCTTTTTCATTCATGGAGTTGCACAACAGGCTACACAACCACTTTATCTGTGCATCTCATAGCATTTGTCCTCAGGCTTCAAATCAAGATGTATTGAAATGCACTGATATATTTCATGTTTGCTTTAAATCTTTTCTTAATCTCCTTAATGAAGACAGACCAAAACCCACGCTGAAGTACATGGCTGGAAAGTAACCCCCTCTGCAGAACAGAAGGCGACCCTGATGAATTGCACAAAGCTCCTCAGAGGCTGCATTCCCCCTCCCTCCCATTTCACTGCTTGGATTCCTTTGTTTGGTAAAATAGGTCAGTGCTCATAAAAACACCCCTCCAGGGCTGACTGCCTCACATAACCATAGCAGCCAACTATAAGGAAGACGGATGCTAACATGGGAGCAGCTGAATCCCACAACTTCCATGGGGAACTGAAATAACACACACTGACCAAGATGTAAGAAAAGGAACCACCAGATGAGTCAGAAAAATAGGATTATTTCCCATCTCAAAGATTCATCAGTCCTGACCTAGACTCTGACAGTCTCTGTTAGTATTGAGCTGCACAAAACCTGTGTCTTCAAAAGACATAAAATAAACAGCGAATGCTGTGATCCTGGTCGATGTAAGAACCTCCAGTTTGTAATGTAATTCAGTCTGGTTAAGGGCTCTGCCCCATCCTTAACATTTTCTGTAGTAGATGTGCAACTCACACATCTTTTCTTAGCTACACTGCCAAAGATGTCAATTGTCTTTTCTGGAAGAAGTTGAGTTACAGCAATTGCAGCCTTAAAACAGCTTAAACTCATCAATCCCTTTCAGAGAAGATGACAGATTCACTTTAATACCCCTCCCAGGCATATACAGAAACACCAAAAATGTTATGAGACTAGGATCAAGACCTCACTCCTGTGCCTCCAAAACCAAGAAAAAATTGCTATTCAGTGATGAAAAAAAATTTTTTTAAAGGGGACTGACATCTAATGTCTGGCTTCTGATCAGAGTGTACAGCACAACAGGAAAACTACTGGGTTAAAGATGACAACTGGACAAAGGAAGTCTTTTTCCCAACACATTTTTCCCTATTCTTTTTTGCTTGGAGAAAAAGAAAAGCATCTTGTACCTTTCCCAAGCAAAGTCTTTATATGATCTAACAGTGGACATGTAATTTGTTCCAATATTCCAGATACTGAGCTTGGTTCCTCAGTTAGAGACTTGTAGGATTTAGTAGCCAAGGTACAGTGCCACACAAATGCAGCTGAACTTACAGGGCCCACCTCATTAGAGAAGCATGACAACCACTATTATGCAACTTACACAAATAAGGCAGACCAGATCTCTGCTAGCTCTGCACTTTGCAAGGTTAGGAGTCTTTGCTAACATCTCACTTAAAAATTCAGGTTTCAAACCCTGAGTCTTGCTGTCTTTGAACTGAATTAACTAGATGCAAATGCAGTACTGCAGGAAAGTAAGTGAGATATACTGGAGTATACAGACAAGTACCTGAATCACTTCTGGAGAAGACTGTTCTGGTTTAGATGAACTACCTGGGATTCTCCTTTATTCAAATTATTTTATCCAATTATTCAGCTAGACACAAAACAACCAACTGTGATGCTAATAGAAAAAGGAGTCCTATCGCGAAATACATGAACTGCACACATAGGAAAGACTCATCCTATCTGTACAGAAAAAATGGGGTTGTCCTTTTAAATGAGATATACAGAAATCTCTACCAATAGGGAATTTTTGTCTTTCATAAACACCAATACTGGGTAGTTGAGTGGAATTAGCATTGTGCTGTGTAAAGTACAATATACTGCTTGTTAGTGTATAAACTTTTGGATTCTTGCAACACTGAAGACCTCAGGGTTTAAGCTAAGGGAAAAAATTAGTTTTCACATGCATGAATGGTGAAAGTGGGAACAGTATCAAAGTTTCTACCATCCTTCAAAAAGAGAAAACAAGTCTCTTCAGCTGTACCGGAAAGTCCAGTAACCTTAGTTCAGCAGTTTTACAAAGAATTTTCGGAAAACATAGTAGTGGAAAACTACTTTTGCCAAAATACACTGACATGTGAGTTCCTCAGGATGCCATCAAATCATATCACTACATTACCTTCTGTTTTTGTGTAGATTAAGATGTTTCCATTTACCAAGCCAGCAAACAAGTATTGAGACCTATATGTTAAGCTCATAACAGTTGATTTTTCAGGAGTGAAGAAGTGCTGAAGTCGAATTTTCTTTGAGCCTTGGCAACTTTTGTAAATAGAAATGCTATAAAAAGAAGCAAGAAAAAACAGACCTGTGAAATTATGCTTTATGTAGTTCTTATTAGAATATGCAAATGAGAGCTTCACAATAAAATATTGGGGGGAAAAGATTTTCTCATTTATTCTTGACACTCCAGAATGTCTACGTAGACAATTTGCAATTACTTAACATTGACATATGACAACACTTTCATATTATCTTGTCTGAAGAAGCATTTATTCAATGAAGAGACATAATAGAAATTCTGCTCAAAGTCCTCATTATGAGTCTATACAAAACTTTTATTAATTAAAAAAAAAAAAAGAAAAAAAAGGTATTACCTGGATAACTAGGGACAAGAAAAACTCACTGCCAGATATCAATTATACTTAAAATTTACAACATTCTTACTGATTATTACCACGGGTATGTTAAGAATATTCTGGAATTAATTGCACTAATTTCTGGAAACATGGCATTTTCCTTAGAGAATTTTATTCTTCTCTTAGACTGGTTAGAAACATCTTCCAAAATAACATGTAGTTACGCACTTATGCCCTCACTAGCTATAACCAGACCTCTTTGGTTACTGACCTAAAAGTTTAGAAAATGGAACCTTGTTCTTCAATGTAAATCAAGTGATGAGTCAGTACTTCAAACAGAGTAAAATAATTCATGTCAGTACTAAACAGTAATATTATCTATTCACATGGCAAATCCTGCATAATATCACAACGTAGAAGGTTAACAGATTCCTCTTTGCCATTCTGAAAGTTTTACAATACTTGAAAGATTATCTTGTAACATTACAAAAGTAATATTTATATTTTTCAGATACGATGCACAAGGAATTAATCCTCTTTCATCAGAGAGATGCATTGCTTTAATTTCAAATACTACAGGGTATATTTTAAAATAATGTAGAGTGTATTTTTTCCTTGATTTAAGTGGAAAAGATACATTGAGGTCACTGGGATAACACATGGATACTTCTTAAAAAAGAAAATATTTTCTTGGAATTGACTCTGAGATTAGCTCAATTGGTTAGAGTATGGTGTTAATAACACCAAGGTTGTGAGTTCAATCCCCACACTGGCCATTCACATAACTGTTGGAGTCAATGATCCTCATGGGTCCCTTCAAACTCAAAATATTCACTGTGTCTATGAAGTGTATCACACAATTCTGCTATAGAATAGTAAACCTAATGAATAAATCATACACATTACACCAAAAACAAGAATCACCTTCCTTCTTCCATGCCAAGGCAAATAGTAGGCACATTAGAAGTTTTTGCAAGAACATTTTCAGAGTCTAAAGCTTTGTTTTGCTCTTTCAGCTTCTCCTCCTCTGGTATGTAGACCATGCAGAGAATCCGTGATTCCACATTGAAGCACTCAATAACCTTGGGGCTGGAGCTTTGAAATGAGACTATTGCAATCTGGCCCATCTGATTAGTACAACTGCCAATCTGAATTTGAAAAAGGAAAATAAAAAAAAAAAATATACGAAGACTGATAGCTGTCTCCAAGAAGATCAGCATTTACAAGCAGGAATGACTGGAATATTAACTAAGAGTGCATCTCAAGTTATATGTGTGAATATGAATTTTCACACATTAAGACATAAGAAAATAATTCAGCACAAATACAAGAGATGTCAAAATATTATGTACACAAAATTACCTTGTACACTCACAAAACCAGTTCTTTATTTTTTGAAAGTAAGAATAACATTATGGCCTATTCCGATGTCTGACTCAAAAGTATATACTTTATGTAATGCCATTACAGTAAGTATCTGTGTAATATTTTAACAATGGGTGTTCTAAGTTATTTCAGGTTCTCTTAAAACAGGTAATGCACCTGAGGCCTGTCCTTTGCACCGTAACAGGTCTACAAAGAACTGCTCTGTGCCAACAGAGAGATTATATAATATAACATAATCCCCGTTGTAAACTTGCTGATACAGGATCCTAAATTTCAATTTGATGCAGAACTAAGTATCATTAATATGTACACAAATTTGTATATTTTAGAGATCAGAGAGACGTAAAAAACAAAACAAAACAAAGAAACCCTACCCAAACAGAAGTAAATGTTCTATGTAGTTACACTTTATGCTTGTATAAAATGAAAAAACACAGGAAAGAGAAAGAAAGAATATTTTGTGGCAGTAGAAAGTTTTAATTGGCATATACTTACAATCAGCAATGCAAAGAATTATACGGGTCACCTTGAAAAAGACCACCAACAAAAGCTATTTCTAACTTTTCATTCACAAGGACTACCCTAAAATTGTAGTACTATGGTAACAAGAAAAGTTCCTGAAATCATTACCCTGTTTTTTTAAAAAAACCCCAAACCAGTATTGGTTACCTCACTTTGTCTGCTGGAATATCTGCATATTTGGGGTCATAACAATCTGCCAGAGTAATTTTTTTACTATGTACAGATTTAAACAGATTATTAATGGCTGAACCATTCTTAAAATATGAAAACAGACAGTAGGACAGCATGAGCTCATATGGGTTTTAGCAGCCTTCATTATAAATTAGCACATAACTCCCTTCTGAATGTGCTCAGCTGTCTGGAATCTGTTCTGTGGTGCACTAACAAATCACACACACGTAACTGACTGCCTAAACAGAACAGCAAGATCACATGGACAAATTACTAGCGATCCTTTATAGACATCTATCTTTAAAGAAACAAACAAAGGGGGGAAAAAAACCAGCCTAGTTGTTTTTTTTTTTTCAGATCTCTATGTTGCTGAGAGTCACAAAAAGCAATGGAGAAAACCAGGAGACAACCCTTCAGCTTTTAGAGATTACACTTACCCAAAGAAAACCATGTTCCATGGCACAGGAATCTGACTCTGTTTCTCCAGAGAGGTATGGCTCCGGATTATAAGCTGCACATTCAACCTTCAAAGAGAGGAAAAGAGAGCTGTCACCACATTAGAAAGATATGCCTGTTTCTGTCTATTTTAGGTTGCAATTAACTAAAATGTTTAAAGATATCAAAGGATCCCAAAAGGCAAGGAGTAACTTTAGCCCATCCAGCTTCCCATGGGCAGGGTCAGCTCCATAAGTATTGTTCCCAACATATTCCTTATCTACTCTTACAGACATTCAGAGCCATAAACTACACTCTCCAGCTGATCTGCTCAAATGCTTCATGATTTTTATTAAGTTTTTCCAAATACCAAACTTAACACCATCTTTGCTGTAATCATTAGCCTGTTCCCTCTCATCTCAGCCATCAGGTGCTTCTTTTTCTGCAGTGTCCTTTTACACATATGGCTTATATATGTCATGACCTTGTCTGACACTCTTCTTCATTAGGTTAAATTAACATTATCACTTAATCAATTAATTATTTTTTTACAAATAACAGATTTTTTTTAATTCTTGTTTTTAAAATTATTATCATCACTTCTCAAACTGGCATTTCTGCAGTAGATGTATCAGCCTCGTATATCTGAGAGACAGAACCTTCTCATCTGAACATGCCATTCTAGCAGAGCTGCGAGCAGCACTACACCATGGTTACGTCTTCTGAAGCCTGTTTCTTCACATCTCACTGATTGATTGTGCTTTGTAACAGTATTACATTACTATCCAATCCTTAGCTTGCTGGTCTGTTAAAATTACTTTAACAGACCCTTCCACTCAGCCACTTCTTCAATCTGTACTTATGAAATTCTTAATTTCTCCCTGAGAATACCATGTGTCTGTCCTGCTGACTGTCATCCCTTTTACTTTTTTTTTCCCTCTCAAATTATTTCTCCAGGTGCTTTACTCATTTTGAATGCTAATGCTATCTTCCCTAATACCCATACTCCATCCCAACCTCATGTCATCATCTTACTGTCAGTAAATTAATAACCATACTCATGATTTTATCATAAAGACCATTTAAGAAAAACCTCAAAGCTACATCAGACTCAAGATCTATATTTAAGTCCATCCCAACTCTGAAGATTATTCAAGCATCAAGGGTCTGAAGAGGACAGTTTTATGACCAGTCATGGATTTCAAATTTCCCTAATATCCATGGCAGAGTTCCCTAAAGCTTGGTGAAACAATTCAAAATATATAAAAGGAATTTGTAACTGTGTATATAATCAAAAGGTTTCTAATGAGGTGTGATACAACATTTTTATACAAGGTTCTCTGTAATTCCCACTAATGTTCTCACCTTGGACATCGTTGTTGTGATTATATTGCAGTACTAAAACAACTTGGTTAGTATGAACTTAAGACAACTTCACCATAACCTGCAACATCACCTCTCAACAGTGAACAATTAAAATTAAAAAAAAAAAAGAAAAAGAAGCAGGCAGTTAGGAGTTGTAAATTCCAAGTTTACTTAATTTTCCAAAGTGCAAAGAATTTCACAAATCTCCCTTTAGTCAGCAGGCTTTGGGTGATTAGCCTGTGTAAAAAGTGATTATCCTTAGTAAAAACAATTATTTTTTCACCAACACAATTCACTATACAGATAAAAGACTGAAATCAATAGATGAGCAAAAGAAAAAAAAATAGAGCTAGCCGTGTCAGTCTTGGCATGTCTGATTTACCACATGCTGAAGCTATCTACTCATTGTGGTGACTTACAGTTGCTGTGACAATGAAATACATCACTAGTGAAAAACAAGATAGCCTGCATGCTATGTATTTCCCAGGCTGCTTGTTACATCTCTCTGTCCCTTTGCATCTAGGCAAAACTGATGATATTTTTTCATCCCTGGTAGTTTAGCTCTCGATCTTAACAGATGCTGGGGTTTAAACTTGCTCTGATGGGAGAAGTTCTTACAGGCTTCTTGCACCACTGGGCAGCCTGAGCAGCATAGAGAGCTATCAAGGAGGATTAGCCAAGCAAAGGGTCTCTTCCCAGCCCCAAGACCTGGTCTGACACGCAAACAAACCACCAGTAATACTTAAATCATATTTTCTAGTAATGTCAAGGACTTGGAAGAACCAGACATGACCAGCTGGGCTCACACCCACGTTATCTTTAGGAGGTGCAAAAGTGGCAAAGTTGACCCAGTGCTCAGGCCAATGCTGTCACACGCTGTACTCTCCTGAGGTACCAAGGCAAAGACCATCACCCAGCTGTACAGGTAACATCCTCCTCCTTCCTTTCAAAACAAAGATCCTGTTCTAACTTGATTACAGAAGTTGAGCATGGGCCTTCATGGCTTCTGGCGTGGATCTTCAGGACTTACAAATGCTTAAGCTCTAAGGAAACACATGCATTTCAGGTTTCTGCAAAAAATTAGCTGTTTCACCAATGGTGACTTTATAAAGTATTCAATATAGAAAAAGCTAACTGTTTAATAAGACAAGAATTACTATGGTTGTGCGGGAAATTAAAAAATTTCAGTAGTCTAAACCAGAGCTCTGCTCTGAAAACCCGTATCATAGGAATGGGTTATTACACATTTTCAACTGCATTTCTAACTAGCAATTATTCTCCCCCAACATCCAGGCCTGTATACCCACAGTCAGAGTGAAGCTGCCAGCTGCACTCCCCTCCTGGGTAGGCTGTCATACAGGGAAAGCCTGCAGACTTACCTCTTTAAGCAGTGTCCATGCAATGACATTAATTTAATATTGGGATTCTGGCCATACATACACAATTTTATTTCCATTAGTGTCTTTGCACAAGCCTAACTGACCAATGGTCAACAAGAAATCCTGTTGATACACAGGAAAAAACCAGTATCCAGCATCCTTCCCTTCCATCTATTGGTCTGGACATGCTGTACTTATCTTCTTCATTAAAGCCAGTGGTCAGTATGACTTCAAACTGATGTGTTACTTTAGGAAGTCAACTATTAAGACAATTGTTCAGAACAGAATTACATTTTTTTATATGATGACATAAAAAAAATTTTAAAACTATTTTAAAACTATTGTTCTCTGTGCACTAATGACAATCAGAAATTTGAGGAGGATTCAACACAGTTACACCCGTAAAGGACAGCTATCATGGAGATCAGATTCCTGCACGTTGTAAACTTTAGGTTACTTCCAAGCCCCTAACACACACTTGGAAAACTCAAGACAAATTAAAAATTCCCAGCAGAAAGCTGTATTTACAATATGGTATTCTTTAGCAGTTATATCACACAAAAAAGCAATTGTAATCTCATATAAAAATACTGTTCACCTTAAACTCCTGTTGCTTGGCCATCATCACTGGCATATGTCTAACAAGGAGAGGATGTTTCTCTTTTTTTATTTGATTCCCATCATCTTCTATGCAGAACCAACCTAGCAGGTTATCTTCCACTGCAATGGGAAGAACAAACAATAAACATCACACAATACTTTCACTGAATAATCATTTTCAACTCTCCACAGGAACAGAAAAGAACTCTTAGGACTAGTCAATACTGATCAGGCGGTTCTTATGCTGTATATGTTTAAATGACAACACAAAACTATGACCAAAAATTCCACTGAGTAGATTATATACATATTGATTATGCAAAAAAAAAAATAAAATAACACCTTCCTAATGATCTTGTCAATTGGTTATTGAAAGAGGAAAACACACATCAAACTTCTCCTCAGACTCTAGGAAATCTCTTTGGCAAACAGCATTTCTCTGCCTGTGTAAGTAACACTACCAACTAGCATGGTGCTAAGAACATCAAGGTTGTGGGTTTGATCTCTGTATGGGCCACTCACTTAAGAGTTGGACTTGATGATCCTTGTGGCTCCCTTCCAACTCAGAATATTCTGTAACTTCTGTCTACTATTTATCATAATTGTAAGGATCCTCCTCCTGGAATGATGGACACATCCATTCTCTCTTCTGTTTTGTTATTTTGCCTGCCTTCACTGCGACACCATAAAAGCACTCTATTTTAACAATATGCTGGTGAAATTTGCTTTGTAGCAAGCTAATGTTTCTGAACTTAGACATTCAAAATGCCATGTATCTTTGAAAACCTATATGCCTGTGCAAACACAGGAGATTAGTAACATCACAGGACAGCACATTTTTTACTGGTCCCACTAAAATCAGGTCTGCTGATGTTATGTTATGTAGTTATGAAAACTACAGTGTTACGTTAAAAAAAACCCAACAAGAACAAAAAACTGGACAAAAACCCAATTCCCTCACAAAGTTAAGTTTTACAGATCCAGCTATAGAAATTTTGGATTAATAAAACTACATCCATGGGTTTATAACGCACTTAGAAAGTTAACAAATGAACCCAACAGCCTTAACTGACAACTCCTAGCTAGAATAATTCTGAGCTAAAACTGACAAATTTGAACCTGAATTTCAAAGTATAAAAAGTTCATAAGGTCCAAAGAAATATGTTTCTAATCAAATAACTTCCTCACCTGTCTGTCCTGTAGTTTATCTCATTCTTGTTGATTTAGATGTAACAATTAGTAAGGATCACCAGACCTCATTAAAATACATTGCTTCATAATGAATGCCCCATCTTATCTATAATGTTATTATTTTATAGTGATACACAATCACTACTGTTTACTGCATTTTAAAATATCTGCAAATTTTCTGCAAAAATAAATAACCTCAAAAAATAAAAATAAAAAATTAGATTGTACATTTAGAGCTATTTTAACTTGATAGGAAATCTGAGTAACAAAGAATTACCAAGGGCCAGTTTAGCCATTTGTAAATTGTTGATCCAAGACTGTTTGATGGCAGGGGTAAATGTATTGAACACAGCTGTAAAGAAAGTTGGCCTCCCAGACCTGCAATATATAAAACAAAAACACAGAAAACCACCACTACAAATGCACTTATTATGAGATACAGCCAAGTCTAGAAATGTTGAGCATGATAAAATTTCATTATTTTACAATACTAAGACACAGTTCTGATATAAGCATATAGGCTTTGATACACTATACATCCATTTTTCTACTCTTTACATGAAACGGTATGAGAGAAACACCCTCCCTGGCAAAGGAATACAAAAGTGGCTCTATTAGCTGTCACTGCCACAATTCCTCTTTTGTTTCTTGCACCTGGAATGCTGGGTTGAGGAACAAACTGCTCTGGAACATTCAAGCTCCCAACATTATGGCATAAGAGCAAGAGTCAGCGGCTAACCACAGAGACAAAAAAGAGGGAAGAGCTACGGATTCCCAAATCCTCCCTAGTACCTCTATGCCTAATAAATAGGCCCATTTAGAACGTTTCATAATCAAGATTTCTACTGACTTGTCCTGTTTTCCTGGGAGTTGCAGCTGAATTCTACAGCGATCTGCTGCTCTGATTTCATCTTCTTTTTTCAAAATCAGCTTTTGTAAACCTGAGGTCCAGTCATGGGCTACAGATTGGTTTAAGTTCTGAAAAATTAAAAAAGCTAAGATTCAACACCAGCCTACTAGTCTATTTCCAACAGACTAGATAAGGTGATCTCTGCATATAACAAAATTCCTGGCACCGAGGCTTCAATGAGTCCACATTCTAATCATGGATAATTTAGCCACATTTGTAAACACATTTCAAAAATATCTTTAAAACTTTCACTAACATATTTTATCTGATGACTTAATCTCACATTGCTCAGTTTGATGATACACAAATGACATTTCAAAGCATTCACCAGATTAAAAAATGTAAATTTGCATCAGGTGTACCCACAAGCCTTTTACTTTATTCCAGAATCCACAAATTCTGCTTCTAAAGAAAAGCTCACGAAAACATCTACAAATCATACCGACAATATGTTTTTGTTCACATCTCTGAGCCAAAATGTTTTCAGGGCCATCAGCTCTGAAAAAACAGAAAGCTGTCTGTGTGGTCTGAATATCTGTTTGAGCTGCTTAAACAATGACCTACTGCAAGCTGAGTGTTTTGTCAGAGAGGGTAAAAGCACACCTGAGTGACACTTTAAGCATGAAGACTAACAAGTACACAAAAGAACACACATGTTCCAAAGGCAGAACTGTATGAAAATTTAAATGTTTTTCAAAAATACAGAAGCTGACCTCACTCCTCAACTTATCCTTGTAATTATCTTACACATCTCTACCTGAAAACACTGACTTAATTTTAAATTTTCAAAATTTAGTTGGCTCTGACTGGCAGTAGAAAGGTTTTGTATATGTTAATGGTTATGTTAAATGTATATGTTAATATGTTAATGTCTTATGGTACCTGTGCTATACATATTCCCAATTATGGAGACAAAATTCACCTTCAAATACTTGTGAAGCTTTGTCCAAAAACAGTTTCCATAAACTTCTTTCAGACTACATATTTTCACAGAATGCTATGTTTTATTTAATGCCTTGACTCTGAAGCCAAGATATTCCAAGAGAAACTCAGCTTTCATATATTCATACACACACATACATATTTACAACTTGTGGTAGCAGGTAGGAGTTAAAAATTGTGTATAAGCATACATATAAGCATACAACACAGACAAAAAAGCAATTTTTCTAAGTCTCAAGACAGTGGACAACTCATTCTGAAATGTGTTATATTCGTTATATTCGTATGTGTACTATATTCGTTTGCCAGAATACAAGCTAAATCAAAGGGCTGTGAACAAAGCCAAAGCAAAATACTTTCAAAATTCCCCTAAAAATCCTGTTTGTGATTTACACTCAGTTTTAAGCAGTTTCCCCAAAAGCCAGGATTATGAGCTTGGATGGGCATCAAGAGCTTCCTCCAAGCAACCATCCTCCTGCTACCTTGTCTAACAGCAAGAATACAACTTCTTAACATAAAAAGGTAATTCTGTTTCCATAATAAGCTTATGAGCTACTAAACAAATGCAAACACTTGTAGTATCCACCTACACTTAAAAACAATAAAGAAAAACAAGATTAGAAGGACAGCTGTAATCTATTTATAATACTAAACAGTTAACAGTAAATGCATTACCAGAGGTAAAAATTATTCCACTTTGCAGAGACAATAAAGTATGTCTCGCACAGACCCTAGGGAGAGACAAGTATGCTACTTTACAACAGGAACAGACTTGAAAAATAAATCCAGCTTTGCTTATTACCTGATAGTTTCCTTTAAGGCTGCTTATTAATTGACTAATTTGACCAAGTACGTTCAAGTCATGTAAAAGGTTCTGCAGATCATGGTACAGTTGCCCTGGTCCCATATAGAGCTTGTCTAAAATGAATAAAAACATAAGGTTATACATAATAAAAAGATGCAATTCTCAGTTGAAGGAGGAAAGCATGACAAAGATAATAGTGACATATATCATGTCTGAAAATCAGACTTGTTTATTTGTATGTATATCATCATTATTTCACTTTGCTGCTCCAGCTACTTCTAATATTCTTGCAGACAGATAATTGTGAAATGCATCCCAGAAAATTATAGGCAGTAGTTAGCATCACATATTAGCTTTGCACATACAGGCCTTACCACTGGCATTTCCTTTTAGCTCACCTTATCATTGCCTTTTTAGCTACAATTAAGATTCAAGCTTGTTCATCTAGTATGACAAAGAGCATTTTGTGCAGTTTTAATACTACACACTAGATCTGTAGCAAATATCAAAGCTTCACTGGGCCCAAAATTTCTCACTGACATGGAAGTTTTGCTTAGCAGCAAACAACAGACTTGCTGTAACACACTAATTTAAACATCTTTCCCGGAGGTTGTTTTTGGTTACACGAGAACACAAAAAATATATTTGCAGCTTTCCCTATGGTGTTTTAAAGCTCAAATTTTGCTTAATTGATCATAAGACAGTTTTGAATTATATATCCGTATCCTAACTCATTAGCAAGCCTGCAATTTCACTGAAACACTTGAAATTTTATTATGATCACAGTTAAGTCAAAAAAGGATCTGCACTGAGATCAGCAGCAGAAATATTTTGCTCTAATCATCATTAAGAACATAGTTTCATAAGGTAACACTAACTCAGAAAAATTGATTAGTAGGATAAGGTGTCTATCTAAATGCACAAAGCTTGCAGAACCCTGACAATATACTCTGACTCCCACACATGATTTTAGGAGTGGAATGGCTGTGTAATTCTTATGGAAACAACACTCACTCTCCCATTAAGAAAACCCACCCTGTCCCATACAGAGTCAGCATGCTTCCCTTTGGCTGAATGACAGGAAAAGGGCTGAAATATCTTTACAGGAAACTCCTGCAGATTATTTAGCTCATGCAGTGTAGTATCCAAACTATGGATCCTTCACCCTTACCACAGCTTTGGAAGCTAGACTGTGGGCAGTAAATGCCCCTGGAACAGAAGGATTTCAACTGTATGTTGGCAAGAACACAATCTAAACACAGTGTTGGCTGCTGGCTCTGCACATGGATCAAGAGCATGGACACGAGCTATGCCACCTGGCCTGGCTGCAACCCACACACCAGCGGCACCTCCTTCCCTCAGTCTGCTACAGGGACCAGTGTACAAACCAAAATGTGTCAAACCAAGCACAAAGCTGTCAAAACAGCCTAAGTCAGAATAAACATGAAAAATAAACATGCATGAAACAATTCTACTTAAATCATTAGTATATTTTCAGTTAGGTATCAAAATAACTATTTTGTATTTGGAGACATCATACTAGCAGAGGCCACAACTGGATATTTTGCTTTAACGCAATTCACCATATTAAGGTGGGGAGTCTGCCTTTAAGCTTGAAAAGCATAACATTTCCAAGCTCAAAGAAAATATTAATGGCTACTTTATTTCTGAATTCTCCACTTCACTGCAGGAAAATGCAAAATAAACCTGAGATATTATACATTCCCATAAATTTTCAAATTACTGTCTTGCCTTTAAATCTTTTGGTAAATTGAATCAATTAAAGAATTTCTGTGCATTGCATTTGGGCACCAAACAGGGGAATGACTGCACTTACTATTGTTTACCCACCCAGATAATAAGATGCAACTTTAATCCACCCTTCCTTACCTGTTATGAATGTTAATTAAAAGAACAGTCTAGCCTTTCTTACCCTTAAAACCAAATCAGTCCATAAGAAAAGATAATTACATTTATTGTACACAATGAAAAGAAATTACTGCAAAGTACACCAAAGAGGAAGAATTTTGAGATTATGCTCAGTAGAGTACAAACACTTTTCTGGAACTGCAGGCTCTCTGTTTTCATTAAGCTGCATTTTCACTTTCTTCAATCCAAACACTTGAAATATCAGCAACTGAAAGACGGAAACACTTCTCTCCTTGCATCCCTCTTCTGCTAGCTTAATTTTTTCTTAGTAATGTTTCCAATAACTGTAAACTAATGTCTACAATAACTGTTACGCACCAGAATTGCTACTTCCTAGACACACCAAATTATTGATTTTGATGGGGCTACTTGCAAAGAAAGGAGCAGGTCAGTGTTAACAGAAATCTGGTGAAACCTAGACAGAAGCCATCATAATGTGTTTGGCACTGTAAAGAACACAAGTGAAATCATTCTTGCTCCAAATGTCCGTAATAAAAAGATAACTTCTGCAAAACAAAATTTACACTGATTAGAAATAATTATCAGTTTATTAAGTTTTTGGCAGAAGTTCAGTCACTTACCTCTAATTTATAAACTCCACTACCAAACAAAACAAAGAGCTGCACCGAAAAAAACATAGTACAAATATTTTAGAAATTTCACCTTGTGGGTTCGAACCAAGAGAAAATTTACACCTATCAGGCTGTGAAAAGCTGAAAGTTTGTGAGGCTTTACTTGTATAGGATGGATATCTTCACTCAAGTGAATTACATTCTTCTTAAGTTTTAAAAGCCAGGGTCACTCTTTGATGCTTGATAAAGACAGTTACCAGATATTTTATTATTGTCTGGAGAATAGACATTAGTCCAACATATAACGCAGCACTCAGGCAACTCTTAGATGCTGAAGGATTTTATGCCATAGTCTTCAACTGAGGTCATAAAGCCAGCTTTAACCGCTTACAAAGATGAGCTTGCCCTGTGCAGTATATACATCTACTGTGCCTGAAAACAGCTGTCCCCTATAATCCTCTTCCTGGAACTTCAAATAGTCTTATAAATATCCTTGTACCAGCCTTGAGAATAAGGCATGAATCTTGAATTTCATTCAGCAATTGTCACCTGAGTCTATTTTTTCTGCATCATGCATATTTTATAAGCTATTAAAAAATGAAGATAAAAAGAATGCAATAAGAATGTCAAAGCAAACAAACTAACCTGGCATCTGAAAGTCTGTCACGGAGAAAAAACAAATGAAAGTAATTTAAGGTTTATTTATTAAAGACCACATTCTTAGCTCAGGAAGGGAAGCCAAAAAGCAAAACAATAAATAATTAATGAGAGCCTGCTTCCATCCTCTGATGTTCTAGAAAAGGCAAACGGCCAATTTAATAGTCAGTCAAGGACTAGATCAATAGTCACAACTAATATCAGTCCTTCATGGAGGTCCTTAGTGGGCACAAACTGAAACATAAAAAAGAAGTGGCCTTCAGACATCAACAGTGGTGGACTCATCAGAAGAGAGTTCTCTGAGAACTGACCACTTGGACTGTGTCTGGATAATGAGTTACAAGTTACAGCAACTTCATTTCTGTACTGGGATTAAAAGACTTACAATGTCTTTTAAAATAGAATTAGTTTCTCAGTGGTTAACAAAACGTCACCTACCAGTTGATCTGGCTGAAAACTGTCTGATGCAGGGTTTTTCTAGTGTGGAGGTGGTGGGGGAGCACGCTACTCTGTTCATCAGATGTGTTTCTCAGCTCACAGCCAAAGACTGGCTGTTACAGCCCACACATGTTCCCTGACCGTTCAATTGCTGGCTATTTAGAGTGGGAGTTCTCTCTTTCTTTTATCCATAGAGAGCACTGAGAAACTCTTGGCTTCACTCCAAAGCAGATACGTGGTTGGTTTCTTTTGTACTGTGAAATGTTTCACAAGTGATAAAGACATTTCCTTCTCATTTCTCAGCCACTCTTGTTAATTATCAAGCTCCAAAACAACTTATTTTTCCAATGTGAAAAAAAACCTGTCATGAGTTTAGAGAATGTTCTTCCTAACTCTATGCATTCTACGTGTTACAGAGGACAGTGTGCCTGGGCAGGAGAGAAAGCAGCATGCTGTAACCAATAACCACATATGGAGCTTTGAAGGCAACGTTTTTTGCATTCCACCTACAGATCAAGGGTGAAATCTTGGCCACGTGTAATTTGGCAAGAATTTGTTTCATCAACTCCTTTGTTGCTAAGATTTTACCAGAGGAATTCATGCCTCCCTGCAACAAGCAAGTTTACTGCCAACAACCAGTAATTCATGCAAAACACCTAATTCCTTGCTCAGCATTTAAATGAAATATATCCAAGGTTAAAAAAGAAAAAAACTGCCACTTGCCTTAGAGGGAAGAAAGGAGGTTAAATTTTAAATCGATTTTTGCTGCTATGCAAAATTGAGGTGGGAAGATTCTGCTTTATGGAAAATCAATCCTAGCTGAGATACATTTGAATACAATACTAAACATTTATTTTACCTTACACATTTCCCAGTGTTAGTCTCACCACCACAGCTTTAAATTAATCAATTTTGCCTAGTTTGAAGTAATTTTTGTAATTAAAATAGAAGCAATTTGACCACATTTACATCCAGGCATTTTCAAGGCCTGCAGGAAACTCCTTGGGTGTGGTTAAAGTCAGTTTAACTTGGCTCAGGCAAAAGTAGAATCTGGAAGGTTGTGCATAAATATACACATGCAAGAGAAGTGTTTGTGTGCTAGTGCCTGCGTGTGGGCAGAGGGGGAGGATTCCCACCTCCGGCAGAAGGCTGCATTGCTAGGGAGCACAGCCAGCAGCCACAGCCCTCTCCCTGCACAGCCAGCACAGTAGCAGCTGTTTTAATAGGTGTTGGCACAGAAGCTGCTCCCTTGGGATTCTTGTCCATCTGGTTCCTCTAAATTTTCATGGGCACCTCAAGCATATTGGACATTATAATCCTGAACTGATCACACCCTATTCTTCTAAGGGGCACATTTATTTACCATGGTGATTTATTACCAGTAGACGTATTCTACTACCTCTTGCTGTGTGTTCTGATTCTCATTTGTGAATTACTATTTTAGCACATATTCATGCTACTAAACAAGAAGAAGAAAGGGTTGCAATGCTTGAAGTAGATGCAGTCACCCATAATTTAAACATCTATTTCTGGGTAAGCAAACATGATGGCTCAGGTGGTCCTTCCCATACTAAACTCCTGTTTATCCCTAATTAGGAGGATTTTTGCCAAGTAATACTATTACATTGTCATGCAAATAAATGAAAAGCCTCAGTCAGTATACGCTCAATATTGCAACTACTTTTGCAAACATTTCTGTGTTGTCTATCATGTTGAAACCAAAGACTATTAATAGATGCACTGCTGGGTATCTCTCTTACTGCAAAGTAACTAATATTGACAACATCTGCCTTGAGAATAATCATAGTAACATCCTTTTCCCCTCATGGTTCAAACCCACAATACGTCAATATAAATTGCCTTGAGAAAAACCATATTGACGTGAAGTGAGAACTTATGTGTCATGAAAATTAAAGGTCCTTTTTTACTTTGCTTCTGAGAGACGCAGAGCTCCAAAGTCAGACTAGGCATTAGATGAAATGGAAGCTCACAAATGCTCCCGTGCAGAAACCACAACTGAAACAGAGAAAAGCTCTTTTCCCAGCTATAGTTCCAATGCTACTGAGGGGTAACACAAAACTAATGATACACTCGAAGAACGTGCTAGATTTGAAGACCACTCGGTAAGGCTGGTAGATCCCAAATTTGACTTGCCATTTGCAATCTGGTTTTGAGGCTGAGAACATTTGTATTGCTTCCTCCCACTGAGCCATCTGTGTGCATGCAGGCAGCATACTGAAACATCAAGTGTTATGAAAGGAAGAGATTTGGAAAAGATTCAACCCTCATCTTGAGCATAAAAAAATCACCTGGGATTGGGAAAGAGGCTTCATATGTGGGAGGTAACTTTAAAAGTTTCTGTGTCTGTAGAAGGCGTAGCTGGTACTTGTATAGAATTATACACTTGGAACAAATAAAAACACACAGGCCTCTTCTGCAACATTTAAACCTGCATTTAAACCTGAGAAGCATGTACAGTGTTCTGGAAACAAAGGCATCATGATACTAGATGAATTCTTCATCAGTTCCACTGGACAGATTTCACAAGATTGTTAACCTATTTAGGTTACACTATGATGACATAGCAGTAATACATTTAAAACTACTTCACTGCAGTCAGAACTGTGCAGCTGTTTTCATTTAAATGTGACTTTGATTGTCCTAGAAAAGTTGCAATGATTTTTTTTTTCATCAAGTAATGATAGGCAGATAGCATCCCACTGCTTAGTTTATCATGCCCATCTTTAGGAAGGACAAGAATGGAGACTGTGAGAGACAATGTTGTAACCTGAAGCAAAATAGTTTCCTGTTCACTTAAGACCTTGATAATTAACGTAAAGGAAAACCAGAAGCCACTAAGAAGGCCCAAGATTCAATTACTTCAATTGAGGAATTCTTCCCCTATACTTGGTACTGAATCCTGCTCCTACAGATACACTGGTATGTAAAACATACAGGATGAATGCCTTATAGCTGCTCTGGGAAGAAAACTTGTCAAATAGAGGAAAAACACTCTCCTTTGCTAGTCTAGTGGAAATACTTTTCTCAGTGCAAATAGAAAAGGACATCTTTATGTCGTGTTATCATATCAAGCTATTTCAGCAATAGAGTTGGCAAAAATATTCTGAATATTGGGAACCATGTAATTCATTTAGCAGTTGATACTGATACCAAGCATTTGTTAAGTATTATTCCCTTTCCCTTTGCAAACTCTTGTCCCAGAACACCTAGCTGTTGCTGGAAGGTCGGTGATGAGGGTCCCCTTCTGCACTAAAACTTTCTCTTGCACAGAACTTGACAAATCCAAGCACCAGTTATGCACACAGGAGGCACATCCATACGTCCAATCCCTTCTCCCAAGAAATTCTGTTAGGAGTATTAAAGCTAGCGACAAAGCAGATGATATTGAACTACAAAAGCCCTGCACATCGTGTTATGGGAGCACATCCTCTGACAGACACCCCCCCGCCCCCACTCCTTCTATTTGTGTTTTTTTCACTTGGTCACTCGTGCTGCATATGTTTCCACATATGCATCAAAGAAGGATGTGGGTGGATTCAGTTTTCTTGTTTCTCCTTAATGAGATTATTTTAACAGCCAATTGGAATTTCAGTAAAATAGTAATAAAAAAAAAGGTATGTGACTCCAAAATTCTGGTTTATGACCTAAACAAGTCCATGGATCAATTTAAAGTTCATAACAGAAAAGGAAACTTTCTGCCTTCCCCCAGTTTGCTCTTCATACTAACTCTAACTCATGATCTTCACAGTTGTATGCACCTGAAAAATCTGAGCCACTGTAACTCAACTGTAGGTCTTGTGAGATTACATCACACTCTCAGGTCCAAACTACACAAGTATTTACAGTGGTATCAGTCTCCAGGGTTTGGAAATTTAAGCAAATGGGAAGTCAGGAATTATCTCAGAAAACAAGTTTAGTTGGCAGCCATCAAAGGAAAGCTACTTGCACACGGCTTTACAGTATAAGCCTAACTTAGGCTTAGTAACCTAGTGCAGAAAGAAGCAGCACAAGCACATACATAGTATTAAGTGATAAGCAATAAACCCCCTGAGATTACTAGAATGTAAACTATTCAATTCAGACATGGGGTAAACAAGCCTAACTAACAATACGGGATCCATCATCATCATCAAAAACATGAAATGACATTATTCAGTAGTCTAATCATACTTTAATCATGTAAGCATCTAAAGCATCTGAAACTCTTTAATGTATTTATTCTCACTGCCATGCAAGACAGGGGAGTCCTTCAACTCCTAATCACAGACAAAGAACCAAACACTACATGCCACCCAGTACACATAGAACAGAGCTAGGAAACCAACCTCACGAGTTTCAACTCTGATAGCAGTATTTTTAATGTGCTTCACCCTCCTGTCAGCTGTTAATACCTTGCTCTCAACTGGTAATTATATGAATGCTGAGACCTGTCTTGCTCATTGTACCAGATCTGAACCTGAAAGAAACAGGTTGCACAAAACTACTATGCAATCACAAAACTACATATTCACACAGCTTGAGCAATGGGGAGATAAAATCAACCGCTTGCAATTGCAAATACTAAGGTATTAAATTCATAGTCCTATACCATTGGTGAATAAAATTATGCAAAACCACCAAGGAAATGCAAAGCCTCAGAGATCATGAAAAGTAGTCCATACATTGAGAGCATGGCTTCAGGATTATATTAAACTCCAGCTAATCCTGACCACACAGGGAATTTCAGAGATAAAAGGCCATAAATATTTTTCCTGCTGACAGAAGCAGCTGTACCGTGTCAGAGATTAAAGCATGAAGGACAAACACTGAAGTCCTGATATGCTGACAAGAGTGTACCCCATAGCCTGACTCCTCAACATCACACTAGCCTGGACAATGGTCAGGTGTCTTCCTGGACAATGTACTGACTTGCAGTTTCTGGCTCTGTTCCCATGAAGATGAAAAAATGCTGGAAGCGGAGACTTGAGAGTGAAAGAAAAGAAGTGCCATGTCCCTTTCTCCCACAAGGCCTGAAGGGGAAGACTCAGGGCAGCATGGACCTGGAAGCCCCTGCCCTCCTAAGGCGGGATAGGATCATACAGGACCTCTTGGATGCACCTGCATGGGCACAAAAGGCATGAGAGTACTCGGATGCAAGAAGGTAAACACTGACTGTATTGGGTCTGGCTGAGCTGGAGTTCACTTCCCCACAGCAGCCCTCACAGTGCTGTGCTTTGCATTGGTAGTTGGTGTTGGGTGTTGATAACACACCGGTGTTTTGGCTACTGCTGAGCACAGCATCAGCACTGTAACATTCCTTCCTCGATCGAGGGCAAGATCCTGGGAGGTAACCCAAGTAGGCCAGCTGACCCAAACTGACCAAAGGGATATGCCATACTATATATGTCAGCTCAGATATAAAAGCTAAGGTAAGGAGCAGGAAGGGGGGCATTCATTGTCTCCAATGGCTGCCTGCTGAGGCAGCGTCACACGTGCTGAAGCCCTGCTTCTTGGAAGTGGTTGACCATCACTGCTCATGGAAAGTCAAGAATAAAATGTGTTATCTTCCACTTTACTTTGCTTTTTGCATGCACAAGCTTCCACTTTGCTTTTGCTTTAAATAAACTGCCTTATCCCAACCCTCGAGTTGTTTCCCACCTTACTCTCTCCCCTGTCTGGCTGGGAAGGGGAGTGATCGAGCAGCAGGGTGGGCATCTGCTGTCCAGCCAAGGTCAACCCACCACAGTGACATAAACAGACAATGGAAATACATCTGTGAAGACACTCAAACAATGAGAGTACTGCAGGGATGTCAAGACAGGCTTGGAGGCAATTGTAAACTGCCAGAGGTTTACGCTGGGACCCCCACCAGATTATAACAACTTGCAGAAATTGTACTGTGAGCAGCTCACCCCACTCTTTCATACTCACTTGCTTATAGCTAGGTTTCTACTAATTTTACTACGCTGCGTCATAACGTGGGTGAGAACCCTGGCAACAGTGAACAAAGTTTGACAGAGGTGGATGACAAGTCCTATAACCACCATAACAAATATGAAAGGCAAAGAGAAGAATCTCATCCTAAGAGGGTGAGACAAACATGTAACACCTAATTTATTCCTTGCCTAATCCACCAGCTAGAAACTTATAACCGCTTAACAAATGAACTATTTAATGTCACCGAGTTTGCTCAGATGAAGAAGCTATTTGGCACTAGATTTATTTAGTCTTTTGTTTGCATATATCAATGACAGTTTACATTTATGAACATATTATATCTCCTTTAGTGTACAGTATTGTTTTCAATAGCTTTAAAATAAAGATTTACATTATTAATCTTTTATATTTAACAGAGGTGAAAACTAGTTCATTTAGCAATTCATGCCACATCATTCTTTCTAAAGTCTTATCACCAGTGCTAGAGTTGATACGCCATTTGCTTATTCTGGACATTGGATTACCATTATTGAGCCTTAGAATGATGATAAAGCTGACTTTTTTTTTTCCTTCCCCAATTCTGTATTTCTCATTAGATAAACTATCAAAAATCCAGCAATGGCTATCACAGCATCTCTATACCTGTTTTGAAAAGAGCTGCCCTTCAACTGAGTAAGACATTGACAGAAACACAAGCACACACTGTAGCCTATCAAACATCCCTCTCTGTTTCCCTGGCAACACTCAGAGGCCTTCACAAAGTGACTGCATCAAGCAGAAGGAAACTCAGAAGAAAGAAATCATTTCTGCACTCCAGCATCGTGTCACTACTACATTTGACAATAAATAAACCTCACAGAGATCAAAACCACAACAGAGTGGAAAGAGAGTACAAATGTATCTCTGGAAGTCTGAGCCGGAAAGGGGAGGAGTCATGGTTTAGCAGTGCTCAGGCTTGATTTCAGTTACAAACTGTAAACCTGTGAAAGAAAAAAATAACACTAAAATGTAGCCATAGACGTACTAACCTGGTTTTTCACTTTACTTTTATATTCTGCGCTCATCCCTGAATAGATATAAAGTACAGTTGGGTCTGGCTCATTTTCTCTTTCAGCCTTAAGACATATGGCTCAAATTAAATGCTTCTTTGCTTAAGTAATAGTCTGTGTTGTCTATATCTCCTAATCAACATGATCAGCATCTGAAGACTGCTGACAGGCACTGATTTCCCACCCAGAAATGCCTGGATGCTTAGCTCTCTCCCTTTGATTCTATAAAGTCTCTATAGTCTGGTCTTACATAAAAGCATTGTGTAAAACTTCTGCAGTTTTCCCTTTTCATTCTTGGGAACCTGAGAACAGGCAACCGGGGGTGGTTGCTGTCACTGGAGCACCAAGCTGGCATTTGTCTAGGCACAAACTACATTTCACAACCCACCAACAGTTTGTATCAAGTGCTGCAAACTCTTAACACGTGCCAGGAGTCTGAGAAACTGAAACTCTGGCCAGTATATTTGACTTTTGCTCCTATATTCCCATTTAAAGGGCAAAGAAATACATGTATGTGCAGGGCTTTTATGTACACATGGATGACTTGCAAGGGAAGGTTGACTTCTGGTTCTTCTAAGGGGAAATACTGACCATTTTGGGAAGAAGTTACAAACTTGCCTTTGACTATATTTTTTATATTTTTGGAAGGTATACTTAAAATATGTTATATCAATATTATCAGTATTATCAGTAATATGACATATTAAAAACCAAGTTGTATCCATTGTGTTTTCACCCATCCTTTTTTTTTTAATCAGAAAAGTACGGGTAGCATTTAACTTTCTTGACGGTCTCTTTTCATATATTCAATCCAACTGTGAATCTGAAGAGATCCCAGTCAACTGGCAAACATTGCCCCAGTTTTCAAGAAAGGCAAGAAGGATGACCATGCTAACTACAGGCCTGTCAGTCTCACTTTGGTGCCTGGTAAAATTATGAAGGTTATTGTGGGAGCTAGTGAAAAACACATGAAAGACAACACAATCATCAGTCCCAGCCAGAACAGGTTCACGAGGGAGAAGTCCTGCTTAACAAACTTCATTTCCTTTTATGACAAGGGATCAGGTTGATCAAGGAAAGCCAGCTGATGTAAACTTTTTGGATTTCAGTAAAGCTTTTGATACTGTCTCTTACATTATCCTTCTGACCAAAATGTCCAGTACACAGCTGGGTAAACACATCATGTGGTGGGTGAGGAACTGACATATGGGTCAAGCATGAAGCGTTATAGTGAATGGGGTAACATCAGACTGGCATCCAGTCACTAGCAGGGTTCTGCAGGGCTCTATCTTACAGCCAGTTCTCTTCAATGTCTTCACAGATGACTCTAAGATATACTAAGTAAGTTTATCAATGATACTAAACTGGGAGGAGCTGTTGACTCCCTTGAAGGCAGAAAGGCCCTACAGGGAGACCTTGAGAAACCAGAGGAGTGGGAAATTGCCAACAGTAGGAAATTTAACAAGGGCAAATGCTGGATTCTGCACCTGGGATGGGGTAGCCCCAGATGTACGTACAGACTGGAGAAGGAGACAATGGAGAGGAAAGAGGTCTGGGGGTCCTGGTCAATGGCCAGGAGGGCCAACCATATCCTGGGGGGCATCAGGCAAAGCATTGCCAGCCAGTTGAGAAAGGTGAACTTCCTACCAACACAAGTAAATTAAAACCAATAATATACAACTTCCTGTTCACACTGAAAATATTCCTCTGTTCCTATATTAATTCCACTTTTCCATACTATGAATGTGTCTGTGCTTCTGTAGATGGACTAACTGGGAAGAAGAGAACACCAACAGCCTACCAGAAACAATACATAGTGAAAAATCTCTATCTTGCATCTTTCTGCAAATGGTTCTACATTTGGAAAGGAAATGAAAACATTAAGCTTTTGGCATACATAATTAAGATAACTACTTCCACAGGAACTGTCTGGTTGTGATACCAGAGACTCATATTCACAGACTTTCAAGCAAGACCAATTCCAAAACATGAGTTAGTCAAGGACTTTGACTAATTTGTTGAGAGAAAAGTGATCTGACAAACACACTGTTTTTTCCTGAAGACTGAGAATGTGAAATGTTTTCTGGTTTAAATATTGTTGCAGGAAGCAAACTTAAGTTATGATCACACTCCACTAGGAAACAATATCAGAATTGTACTGATACAAGACTCTGCCAAACAGCTGAGACTCCAATCCTCCATGTTCACAACTAAAAGAATTCAGTCTACTGTTGGTACTAGGGGTGGACAACAGGAACAAGGTAAGAGCACATGAAGGACAGGGCAGCATAGCAGAATATACTCTAGGAAAGTTTTTCTGCTTTCCCCCACACCGCATCAGGCCACACAGTTTCTCCTGCCAAAATACAAAGGGTTTAAAACAAAGACACGAAAATAACAGCCCCTAAATGTGTTCTCAACTAGAATTCAGAGACAAAAGACTGCTATGCAAAGCTCAATGAGGTAGAAAACTGCACATTGGTGATTTTGCCAAGTGAAAACCAAGTTCACAGAGCCCTTGCTTTCCACCTTAGAACAGTACTAAAGTATGCCTTTAATTTATATGTACTCATAAAACCTTTCAACCTTCCAGCAGTTGCATAGTACAGCCTGTACAAGATTAATTCAAGTTCAGCCATTAATTTCTTTGTAGCACCAAAACTAAAGTTTGAATCTTTAAACTATACTATCCTTTCTTGCAACATCATAGAAAACAGAAACCACTAATTGCATTTAGCCAATTAAAAAAAAAGTAAGATACACTTATGAGAACTGCCTCCTCATAAAGAAGATTTCGGTGGGGAAAAAAGTGCCATGAGAAGAGAAATGTGATCTGTAATCCTCACCAGAACACAACCTGAATCCATCAAGAATCCTTACTGATCACAGCAGTAATGTGAGAATGCTAAATTTACAGGGGACAAGTACTTAACCTGGCATATGGCAGACAGAAACCAACTTCTCTCAGTTCTCCAGAAATGGAAGAGGTGACCCCTCTACTACTTAATGCTTTTACACAGAATTATCCTTATTCTGTATCTCTCCAGTACCCACAAACTAGAAATGCAAGGTGAAAATCAGGTCTGAGACGTGGTTTTATATGTCTCAGGATTTTGCCCATAGCATCCTAAATTGTTCTTGACCATTAGATTTTATTAAAACCACAACCTATAAGGCTACTGGGATTTCATGAGAGGACTTCCTTGGTATACTTTGAAAACAGACGGAAACATAACTTTATGATGATTGCAAAGATATGAAGTTTCAAGCAAAGAACGGCAATATTTCTCTGTTAAGTGCCTTGCAACTTGTGGCAAAAACTAGCAGTCTCACCAATGATGTGCTACTACAATAATAAAGATTGTGTCGTCTTCAACTATAAAATGCAGCAACTTGGTGGGTGCAAATAAAAACGCAACCATGAACCATTGCACAAAGTCTTACCAGTTATTTCCCTCTGCAGGAAGGTAGCGCTTCTGTATCTGAGCTTCTGTAATCTTAAGTAGCCAAAACTACAACTCTATAGAACAACTAATAGAATTAAGTGTGTATTCAAACTTGCCTGTACAGGCCAGTTTGAACAAGCCTGCATTGAGAGCAGCACTAGTGTAGACATAGCAGTATGTGCAAATAGCAAGGCTATGCGCTTCCTCTTTCTTGGTTGGTTATATTCAATTTAGTTGGATCATTTGGCAGAAATGTTTGATTACAGCAGAGGGAGGATTTTTTCAGTATAGCCAGCATCCTTCATATCCTTTTTATTTCTTATCTTTTGATTCTTTTTATTAGAACACTAAATTAACACAACAGAGCTTACCAAAAGAAAAATTAGCTCAGCTCATCTTTTACCTACTGAGTACCATTTAACCTGAGGGTAGAGCTACAAATGTGTACACAGTCATTTCCTTTCTGTGTGTGATACTATCACCAAACATGATGAAGCCGAGAAACCTCAAAGCCAAGAGGGTTCAAGTAGGTTCTACAGCACTGCTTAGTCAAGAATTTTTGTTTCTCCCCTCACGTTTCTCTTCCCCACCTGACCTTGCTGCTATGCAAGGATTTGGTCTAATCAACTGTGAGACTACTGAACAAAGTCATAGTTGGAACATTTAACAATGTGTTCCTACCACAGCCACCCACAAAAGGGACCCTCAACTCTAAGTAATGCACTTCTTTATATACATTCCTCCCAAGGGTTATGCACACAGCAGCTCATAAATTATAATAAAAAGGCTTTAATCTCATTGTCTAAGCAGTCCAGCAATGCTTAAAAGGAGCTACAAGAATGAAGTCACTCTTGAAACTGAGACATAAGTACTTATAATATTTTCTGAGCTATTTACAAAGGGAGGAGCAAGAAGACCTGACAATAACCACCATGGAGAATACAGGGGGTATTAAATATTGCAGCAGCACCTCAGATCACTCTGATGTGTAGCATTTATGCCTCCTTACAGCATAAATATGGGAAAATTCATGAAGTCAAGAGTGCAATATTAAATAAATGTAGTGTGAAGTAATGCCTCCAGCTAGCGATGAAATACATGTAAATTATAGTCCATTAATACAGATCACAATCTAGATTTATTAAATGCATTTCATATTACAATACATAGGCAAAACACAGGATATAAAAAAACCTCATGTATGAAAGTCTAGCTACTGAGTAAACTCTTAAAATTCATACATCTCTTGAGGGCAGTTGGCAGACTTCTAGTAGAGATTAACAAGCACGGAAAGAACTTGCAAACTTAAGAGCTTGAGGTCATTTTTGGAGAGAGGATAGGAGGAAATTACCTATTAGCGTGTTTTTTCAAAATTATTCATTAAAGTTTTTTTATGAAGCACTAGTTTAAAGCGCAAGATACTATGGGCTTGAGATAAGTGAGTAACTTCTACCTTGGAATAACCACTTGTGTTCAGACTTTTACTCCACAGTGACAGAGTGGCTGATCATTTTTATTGAGCGAAACTTATTTACTTTAACTAAGGCATAATGAACATACAGAGAACCAGCTACCACAGGACCACTAGCACACCACACCAAAACAACCTTTTTGCATGTCCACCCTCATGCTTTAAAAGTCTTTATGCATTTATGCAGAAAATTCTAAACTAGGACAAACACAAGTAATTCATATTGCTAGGCAGGAGCCTGGCTATCACTTTATCACTCAGTTTCCAAAGAAAGAGGTTGTATTTTCCTCATGTTACAGAAATCTTCATGCACAAAATACTGTCCTTTGTTTGCAGTAGTGCATTAGATTTCAAATATGGATTATAACAAAGTAGTCTGTAAAGGTCAGTAACTCCTGTCACTTACTTGGCTTAGAGTTAATGACGATGTTTTCAGCAGAGTGCTGGGGTGGAAACCTGCAGTTGTCTCCTTGGCTCTCACTGCTGCCGTACTCTATGACTTCCACTTGTCCCAGCGGCACACTCCACTTCAATAAATACCTCTGGCCAGTTGTCATGGTGCCACTGCTTTCATAGGAAGAGCTGGAAGATGCACAAATTATTGCTGTGACAAGCAGCTATGTTTCATGGTATCCCATTTGATATTTTGGCTTCTAAAATCTGCTGTGTGTCAGCTTGAGTACAGTGCACAATGTAAAAAATACATGCATCAGGCTGACTTTTGTGACGTACCTTTTCTGGGCTGCCAAGAGCAGCTGTGCAGGTGCAGATAATCTTGTTTACAAACACCATAGGACCACCAACAGCAGTGCCTACACATCTATAGCATATATACATTTTTATAGATGACAATCTTTTAAGATCAATGACATCCCAACACAAATGTTTGGGATTACACTTTGATTCTGTATTTTCCTAACTCTTTTGAAATAGTGCTCAAAAGAAGTAACTGTTATATTTAGGGAAGTATGGATGATGGGACCTGTGATTGACTACTGGCAACAGGAAGAACAATGTAACCTCCCAAGGGCTGAAAGGCTAACATTTTTGCCAAGCCACACAGCCCAGAATGTTCTGTGCAGGAGACCTCTGCAACTGCTGTGGCTTCCAAGAGTAATCCCACATGATCTGCTGCTAAAGGAAGTGTGTATCAACACACATCTCAGAGGAAAGAGCACACTGAGGAAGCTCACTAGGAAGAGAAATTAAATTAATACTAATTATACTTTTTATCCCTTATTCCCTTATGCACATTCAAGAACAAGTAACCAATATTTATTATAAAGGATCAAAGAGATGTGAAAGTGAACAAAAAACATTTACTTTACAGAAAGCAAGACTGAAATACAGAAGTTAATGCTTGGGAAAAATCAGAAAAATCCATTTATGGAGAACAGTTTCTAAATGCTGATATTCAGCTAGTCAGCTACCTATTCACAACACAGTCATGCTTTTGTTTCAATGAAGAAGCAAGTATGAACAAAAAAAACAAGTGTCACAGCTTAAGTAAATATTTATAACTTCTTGATCTAGCCTAGAAGAAAAAACAAAACTAGGCAGCACACAGTTGTTCAGTCACTAGGGATAGCATCCACCCTGTCCAACTGCTGCTACTTCAAAGATAGGCCTGCAGCTCAAGCCGGTCACCTGGACTACATGTGAAGAAAGACCTTCACAGGGTCATGTCCTCTGTAAAAATATGTATCTTTTGCAAGCCATAAAAAATTCACTTGGAACTAATGGTCCCCAGGCTCCTGGGATGTCTGAGTGTTCCTGTAAAGGTTGGACAAAAGGGGATTGAGAAAAATGAGCTGATAGATACTGCACAGCTATGTGTACGTGTAAACCTTCTGAAGTAGTCTACATCTCACCACAGGGTGAATCTGCGGACATGCACGTTGACAACCAGTGCTGTAGCAGAAGTCTAGCTTAGGTAAGATGAGTAACATCTATGCAGTTAAAATAAAGAGAAATAAAGCTCATCCCATGCAACCTGAACAGGTAAGTGGTATATTCTACAGCATACTCTTGTTTTGAACAAAAACTTCTGGACTATACAGGTGTCATATGTGAAGTCTGGCAGACAATATTCTTCAGTCCCTATCTTGCACACAAAGGTAGTTCCTTCTGCAGTAAAAAACTAAGTGCAGTCCATGAAATCATGGAGGAATTTTAAATCCACACACATACTTTGCAGGTGGACCAACCCTCAACTGAACATCCCAAGGAAGTCACAAAACCTTTCCATTGGTAGTGAATAAAGCTAAGTGTATTCAACTATTCTAAAAAACCACTGTTATTTAAATAACAGGTTGGAAAGAAAACCTTAGCTGCTACAGGAAGCCCTAATTAAACTTTTTCGGCATTAGCAAACCCCCATGACACAGGCATGCCCACTTGCCAAGATGGTTGTTCAGCACCAGTCAATGCCCATGGGAACAGTGCTGCGATAACCAGAACTCTTGACTTAATGAAGAACACAGAGATTTGGCATAATCATGAACTTTTCAATGGAAAATGAAAACAGACTGTATATTGCCACTTCAAGGACAAATACAGAAAATCCAAGACTACGATGGTAGAGAAGAGAAAAGATGAATGGTCAAAAGCAATGTTCTTGCAAAAAAACATGAGAAAATATGCAGGTTACTAAGAAACTTAAGAATTTTTAAAGTAAAAGAATCACAGGGTAACTGGCATAAGATGTTCATTTTCTGAAGTGCAGTTATTATATGGCACCTCTCATTCACTAACATGGTGAATGCACAAAGCATTCACCTGGTAAAAAAATATGTACCCTATTCATACTAAGATATCAACTCACATTATGCTTAAGAAAAACTGTTGTTGGCAAATTTAATGATCCATATTTTCTTTGTCAGAATGTACTATCACATAAAGCAAATTATAATACAGGCAGCGTTTGAATTTGAGGGTGACTTTGGCATACACAGAGGTTTACAAACAGAATAACTACAGCCAACAAAAGCAGAGAAAACACTAGGAAAAAATCCTTTTTTCAAAGCACCTTCTCTTTAATCTTTAAATGTTAGGCCTCAAGAGATAAAAACCCTTCCCCATCTGGAACTTTGTTAGTGAGTTCCAGGTTTGTTCTTGCTACATGCATTAGCCTTGACATGCCTGTACTTCACTAAGCACTAATACACAGCAATAACTAGACACTACAGAGCATTTCTATCTGTAATCTCCAACTGAAAAAGTTTTCTTACAAATGTACTCTAGAACCTCCCAATATCAACTGGCAATGTAGAGGACTGTAACAGAGCTACTTATCCATTTATTATAACTACTCCTTCAAGTCATTAGCCATAGTAAAAAGAACAATAAGGAAAAATTCATGAAGTGTCTTTTCCAAACTGAAGCTTGAAGGATCATCTAAAAAATATGAATCAAGTCTTACCGAATATTTACTGTTGCACACATCAACACATCATTTAACATGAAAAGACGTCGTTCTTTGGTTTTGATAATTTCTCCTTTGTCATTGTAAACCGTCTCAACCATGTCATCAGTCCGTATGAGGTATCTGTTTCCACTGCTGAGTAGCTAGATTTTGAAAACAATCAGCATTGTATATTATACATGGTACATCCAACATTCAGTGCAAAAAGTAAAAGAAAATACAACAGGTTATCACTTGCCATCCTAGCACAAATGATCGCAAGTGGATTTGCTAAGGGAATTAAGCCTCTTCTTTAATTTGCTTTTCATACAGAGAAATAGTAATTTCTGTTGCCACCAATATGGCCTGCAGGGATTTTTGGGTCTTAATGCACACCATAATTGCTCTGGGAATCTTCCACACTGATAAGGCTCCCTGGTGAGAAAAATAATAGCTTCCAAAATTTCAGTGGTTTCCTTCCCTCGCCCCTTCCTTCACAGCCCACTGAAGTGCAACACATGGTTCCAGCTGCTAAAGCAGGAGGCCAGGGTGGGAGGAGGAAGGTGCTCAGCCTGCTGTCCCCCTAGGCTCATAGAGCTAACTGAGGAGTGCAGCTGGCAGGGTGCCAGAGACTGCAGACAAGATGGCATGTCCAAGAGATACATGGCTTGTAAATTGTTCCTGACATTTGCCTTCAGGGGCTGAGGATTAGCACCATGTGCAAGTGTGAACCAATACCTTACAGGTCAAACACACCTCCATAGTGTCCAAGAGAATAAAACGGTCCACAACTCATTTCCTACCCATCCACCTCCATCATCTCTTTCACCCTGCCTGGCACTGTTCCAAAACAGTATAGGCAGACATTAACCCACAAAGCACAGAGGGTCCTGTGAGATTTGGAGCGATTATCCACATACATATCGATTCATCCCCCAGTGCATAACACACAAAATTTTACAGTCAATATTGACTGACAAAAGGAAACCTGGGCCACCTCTTCAAAAGCACATTCTGTGTCTTGAACTCCTTTAACTATTTGTAGATGAATCGTAGCTGTTTCAAGAAGCAGGAGTATGAGAACTAGAAAAGAAAGTGAAATGTCTGAATCCATCTTCTAACGCACTTAACATGGAAACACTGCTCCAGTATGAAAATAAATTCAGTATTCCATTCCTGATAAATAGTTTAAAACAAGCACATTGACTATTCTGGTTTTCCTAAAAGCTATGCTTTCATGCATCACCAAAAAAACCCCACCCCTTCAGTCCCCATTACTTCATCCCAGAAATAGTCCAAAGTATAAAAATCTGTAACTTCACAAAAGTAATAACTGAAGGATATATGTCCCATTTCATGGGAAAGGAGAATTATTTATGATACAAATAAGAGAAGCATGCATATATCCACAGTACAGACAGCTACTAAGAGAAACTCATTTGAAGAAGGTTCCTTCCTTCTTAGTGAATGTGTTCTGTACTTCTTTAAAGACATTTTTATTGTATGATGCAAATGCATTAATGAAATAGAGTAGGATGCTCCTTAAAACAAGTAAGATGATAGACCCATTCAACAGCACATCTTGAACTACTCCATAGTTGGAAGTACTGTAGTGAAAGGACCTGGTCCCTTCCTTTATACAAGAGTAATTCCTCAGTTCTAGAATAAATTAAAAGTTGAATTTTCCCATGCAGAAAATGTGCAGGAGACTTTACTATACAGTATCATTTCCTACACTGTCACAGAACACCAATACTGCTACTGATATTTCAGCATGTTGCCCACTCCATCACGTGGTTTAACCAGTGAGCCTGTTCAGTCGCAGAGGCAGGTCACATCTCGCATCTACCACCAGAATGACCCCAGGTGGCTGAGCTCTACAGAAAAAGACATAGGTGTCTCTTTGGTCTGTTTTAGAGATTGGTCAAGGCCCAGAAAGTGACTCTTCCATCATACATTCCTTACCTTGTTCAGATAACGTTCATTCATTGCTTTTGCTATTTGTTTTATTTCACAGCGCTGATCGGCATCCCTTTTTCTTTCATTTAACTTCTCTGCCAGTGTTTCAAGTTCTGTAAGAGCCATCTGTAGAGGTAATCTATCAGGATGTCCTTTATTAGTGTTCTTCAACATATCCTGGGGGGAAATTATAAAACAAAACAAAAATCAGATTTAATTTCAAAGTCAAGTTCAAAAGATTACATGATGTAAAGTTACAAATACATTCTTTACCTGAGTACTACTAAAGAATAAGACTAATGAACACGTAATGAATATTTGGACAGCATGCTGCTTACCTTCCTGAATACCTTAATAATTCTTAAAAAAGATACTGAATACAGCTTTTTTAAAGGACAAAAGTAAAGTCAAGGAACATAACATTAAAGAATTTGAAAATCAGTATTATAGTATGTCAGTGTCTGTGAACAATGATTTAAAATTAAACTTTTCCAATATTTCCTGCTGTAATAATATTGTATTATTTTTATTGCCATTATTATTCCTCACTAAAACATGGACAGCATGCTCACCCTAAAGTAGGAGACCTTACTTCATGCAGACCACAAGAGCTTCTCAAAGTCTTTTCCTTTTGCAGGCATGCAGTGGGAACAGTTTGAATTAATACTTTTTGTCCTTTCCCACAGCACTTAAACATCTCTACATATTCACTCCATCTTCCTGCGAGAATAAACTTCATCGCTGCTGCTACCCAAAGAACTCTCTCCATAACTTCCAGCCTACCCGCTTTCCCCACAACTACCCCGGCTCCTTCAGCCACAGTAATTCCCAGACCTGAGTCCCAAAGCCTGCCCTGCTCTGTGGCACCTCAAAACACAACTAGCACGCAGTCCTTACTGGGTTAGATCTGCTGTGGTTTGGAAGGAGTTACAAATTGTGTAAACTGGACAAATTATGTGACCAATACGTCTGTTCTTGAACAGGCTGCAGTCACAAGTATCGAGGCCATGCTGCTGAGAACACAGCTGTGTTGGGCAGGGCACGTCTCCAGGATGAAGGACCACCACCTCCCTAAGATCGTGCTCTACGGTGAACTTGCCACTGGCTGCCGCAAGAGAGGAGCCCTGAAAAGGAGATACAAGGACTCCCTGAAACAACATCTCAGCCTTGGCCATATTGACCATCATCACTGGTCTGCTCTGGTCTCCAATCGGGAGGCCTGGAGACAAACCATCTACAATGCTGCTGCCTCCTTTGAGAACTCACGCAGGATCACTCTTGAGGAGAAAAGACAACTCAGAAAGAATCGTGTCCAGTCGATACCGCCTGGGGAATCTTTCTGTTGTGCCTTTTGCAACCGGACTTGTCTGTCACGCATTGGCCTTTTCAGCCATCAGCGAGCCTGTAGCAAGCGCGGGTAGAGCCCTTCGAAATCTTCGTTTGCGAAGCCAAGCCATGATGACAAACTGTGTAAACTGGTCTGAAGGACATCTGTATTGGGGAACTGTGCTTTTCCTGCAGCTTGACTGCCTTTGAGATGAGACCCAAGGACTCCCTGTCAAATCCCCAGTTTCCATGGGAAGAAACAGAAGATGCCGCAGGTCAAAAGGAAGCTGCAACACACTTCAGCATGACCTGTGAGTTAAGTAGTCAGGGAGAGAATGCACTGTGGTTCTGCATGCCACATGTATTCTGAACTCTCCAAGGCATGAATTAAATGTTCTTGTATTGTTCTCAAATGGAAAGTAAGGCCACTAAGTTCTTAGTCATATTTTGTAGTGTTCTTAGCTAACAAACTGGTATGAACAAGTAGCACATTTGACCTACAGATTTACTACAAAGTGACTTATAAGATACATCTAACTTGGCAAGTAATCTAGAGTAAGTCTAAGTTTGCTAAGATTTTCCTGCAGTGTACTTACTGCCTGTCACTGCAATCAGACTATGAGACCAGTACACTTAATGCACTGAAATTTTTTCTTTGTTATTTCCCCATGTTATAGTGGTCACTTCCATTGCAGCAAGCTCATCCAGCAGAAGACAGTTGTCATGTAAGCTTAAAGGTAAACCCCACAAGAATGCAACAAGAGCATCCCTTTGGTAAACATTACTTACCTGCAATAGTAGAATGAACTGTGGAAAACGTTGGATAGGTTTCATCATTAAACCATACAGTGTAATGCGATCAGGACTTGACTCCTGGCACTGCTGCAATGCAAGAAAGCCACAACGTTTACTACTGTGAGTGCATTTCCACCAGTTACAGAATTAAAGGAAAGCATTCCTGAAAGGTTTTTCTACATCACTTACATTGATTGTAATAGTAGGGCTGTAGAAATTCCATTTACTGTAAAGATTTAATTTTAAAATATTAAATTCTTTTAAAAAACCCATCACTATTAAAATGATGGCCTGTCACAGAATTGAAATCTCCTCCTTATATAAATACAGCTGAGCTAAAGACACACCAGCAATGCAGCACCCATGGATGTATTGGTAGACCACACTCATGCTTCTTACATAAGCAGTCCACTGAAACACCTGACTTAAATGTAAAAAATTTAAGTGATCTGTTGATTAATAGTTCTTAATTTACTACTGCTGTTCTATTCCTTGGGGCTAAGAGCCAATAAATCTCTAACTACTTATGTGTTTTTACCTATGGATTTTAAGAGGAAATCTAAGGAAACATCATAATCTCAGTGCTATGCAAACAGAGATTTTCATCTTCTTTATTAAAAGAAACTAAGGAAAAGAACATTGATTTATGTTTAGAAATAAAAATGTAAGAATCCATTACTTTAGTTATCAGGAATGGCAGGTAAAACCATACAAATTTCATTTGCATGTGTAGAAAAGCCTTATTTGTATAAGACATTTGGAAATACTTTGACCAGAATCAAAGCTGACACAAAATAAGGACAGTAGAGGAAATACTTAATATTAAAAAACAAAGCAAACCTAAACAATATTAAACTGGTGTGCTGCTTAAAATGCTCTTTATCGCTACAGCTATCAGCTTCACAAGAATTTATTTCCATAATTATATCCACAAACACATTCTTTGGCCTAAACAGCAGTAGTGAAGATTCTGGCCTTCACTGCTGGTGGGAAAACAAAAAAAGGAAGATACAAAAATGTCTTCTGACACCAGAGTTTGGGCATGAGTCCCCAGCAGTCCCAGAGCTGCACTGACAAGCAGTGATGAGAGGTGCAGGTTATGTCTTTATTGGAACAACAAGCTTTTAACCATGTGAGAAGTATGAAGTGACTACATGCACTAGTCTCAACTTCATTGTGCCTAAGACTGCCAGAGTATCAGCCTCCATAGTGTTGGCCACACTCCAAAAAGTTGTTAGTTATTTTTAAAATCTGAAGACAAATCCCTGCCACCCTTCTCTAGGCAACCTAAGTGCTGCCCTCATTTGCCTAGGGTACCCAATTTCAGTGTTTGGTGGACCATTGCAATGGAACTGACAGGGCAACAGCTTTGAGAGGTACAACTCAATCCAGGACTCTCATGGAATGGGACACACAGAGCTTTCAGGCTCTCAGCAATGTCACAGACAGCCTAAAAGCCTTTTAATGGATTCTGTGCACCCTCTGTAAGGTATCAACCCTAGGGATTTACAGCACTTCTACTGCATGTACCAGGCTCTCTACACATATCGTTACAAGCATTATATACATCAGAGTAGTATGCACTCTGCACTAAAATTATCAATTTCAACCCCAAATCAGAAATATGATTTTCAAAATACTCGGAAAGTGTTGTGGAACAGAAATACAGTTACACTACACTCTTCAAAATACAATAGAGAAATTAGAAATAAAATAAATGCCAAATAAAAAGAGGCTTCATATGTTGAACTATTATTTGAAGCTCACCTGATATAGAAGAATCTCAATGTTTTGCCAAGCACAGTAATGCAAACACTAATAAACTGATTTGAACAACTGCAAAACTACTCTGCACTTCAGAATACATCCTAGATCTAACCTTATTATCCTGAAACCACAATAATGGAAGTGAATTTAATGGATGTTTTGTGCCAAACCCATAAAATATAAAACCAACTTCAGCTCAGTGCTTACACCTTACTTTTAACTTATAATTTCTTATTTATACATATGCACAGCTGTTTTAAGATTGAATGAACTCACCTTTAAGAAGTCTAAAAAGGCAGGTTTGGTGGCACATGATTTCTTGAGAATCCCTACTGCTGTACTGAAGTTGTTCACATATTCGCTGTACGCATCCAATACCATAGACTTAGAAAACTGGCAAGACAAAAGGGTAAGCCTTAACTATGAATACAAAAGACCCTGAATGCATAGCTGACCATTAAGGATTCATCTTGATTGGACCTAAGATCTTTGCTTCTCCTAGTGCTGGATCTACAGAAATACTGGTGATACCCAAAATAATCTTTCTGTAGCAGACAGGTTGGAAACACACAGATGTAAGAGCTGTGAATTACAAGATATATATTTAAAGAAATTGCTTCATCTTGGCTGCAGCACTAGGGCACAACCTGAGGACTATGGGCAATCAAAGGGCAGCTGCTGAGATTCAAAGTGGTAGCTGGGAGCCCCTGATCATCTCACTGCTGCCTGTCTTCCAGACCAGGTGACTCAGAGAAGTCCCAGGGCCTTTCTGTGCTAACCTCAGCTAGTCAGGACTTACCAAGAAAGCAGACAGATTGTGTGGCCTGCAAACAGTCGCATGAATGGTAAGATCATGGCCCATCACCTTCACACTGGGAATAATGTCCTTCTACCAACCAAGGCTACTACTTGTTTTTTCTACCTTAAAACAGTAAGTAGTTCAGTTTTTCACTGAATGGACTTCGGGATGGCATATTTTACAAATACTCTTGTATTTGTACAATACCCGTGCTCCAGGCTCAGTTAGACCTCAGGAATTCAGGACATCACCTACTGTGTTTTTTTCCACTTACAAACTACTATGTATGACTATCTACTTTGTCAGAGATGCTGAGCCTTAATTTCATTTTAATTTCAGTGGGTTTATGAATCTCTTAATTTCTCAGAAAAAGAAACTATTTACTTAAATGTCTGAAAGCTTGATCAATGCCTGAAAATTTTACCCACAATCCTTTCTCATCTGCCAATCACACCAAAGACATTCAATGTCAGTTTCCTTACCAGAATGGTACATACATACTCTGGCAGTTGCCACTGGCATTGGTGAATACAATAATAAAGCAGTCAAGTTAGGAAAAAAGATATGGAGATGGAATAAAAAGACTAAAATAAAAACAGATTATCTGTTCTGACACATTTGCTTACTGAAGCAACAAAGACATCACCAATCATTTCAACGGAGTCCCACTCAGATACACGACTCGCCAGCGCAATCTGAAACATCGAATGGCACTGAAGAATTTCCTTAATTCGATAAAAGACCATTTTAAGTTTTCTTTCACTCAATAACTTTGGTTCCATATCTGAAAGGGGCTTCTCATATTGCTGTGGGGGAAAAAAAAAGTAAATAGATTAAAACAAACAAACAAACAAATTCTTCTACAAGCAGAAAAAACAACTTATGTAACAGTACATGCACACAAAATGACTGAACATTTGGCATGAGGCATCTGTGGCAAAACCTGCGCGAGTCATATGACAGATTCTTTAAGGATCTGATTATTGTTCAAATTTTCAAAGTTAAAAAATGCAAAGGATATTAGGGTACCTCCAGGATTCTTTTAAGGGCATCCACGTAATTCTTCTCACTGTCAACTACAGAGCCCAAAATATACCTTCTCACAACCTGTTAAAACAACAAAGTTTTGTCCAAAGCTCTAATCAGGTCTGTCATCACAGTTAGAAACGGTGACGATAAAATTCTCACATTATAAATCACAAAAAATACAAAGCAATTTCAATACTGGAAATGCAATAAAAGAATACTATACCTCTTCAAAAGTAAATTTAGTATTACTCTAAAACTATTTATTTTAAAGAACACAAGCATTATTGTATCTATAATTTTTTTCTGACTGTTGCAATTCTGAGCTTTACTTTTGAAACCTGTGTTTTAACTTTAAAAAAAGTAAATAGATTACAGGCACATGGTGCAATTCTTTGGGCTGTCCTGTGCAGGGCCGGGACTTGGACTTTGATGATCCTTCTGCATCCCTTCCAACTCAGGATAGTCTATGATCCTATGAACCTTAGATGCATAAATATAGGCATTAATGGAAAGAATCACAGGCACAGGTTGACGCTGGCTATTTCAGTGAATTCCCATGATAAAATAGGTAACCAGTTTTCAAAAATCAGTCTTCAACTTTATTTTTTAATGTGTTTTATAAATTTATTAGGAGTAACAGGAAGGACAAACAAGCAAATATTAACTGCCTTTTTAAGGTAAGGCTATATAATCTCTCTCTCTCTCTCTCTCTCTATATATATATATATAAAGAGAGAGAGAGAGAGAGAGAGAGAGAGAAAGAGAGACTGGATGTGGCACAGTGCCATAGTCTAATAAACTGTGGTGACAGTGGATCAAGGGTTGGACTTGATGATCTCAGAGGTCCTTTCCAACCCATCTGACTCAATGACTCTAAAAAATGTACCTGTATTGAGAAAGTATCCAAGTAGTTATGCATTCTTTTTTGGGCATTACCATATATAAGTGAAAAACCCCATCTCATCTATATTTACATGCATTGACATTGTAAGAGCTTCAGGAAATGCCACCATATTTCACGTTTATAAACTACAGGCTATTTATCACACCTCCTTCTCCACCTTCTGCTTCTGTAATTCTGCTGAAACGCACTTTGTATGTGCATGTAGGTGACATGGCATGACAGGAAGGACTGGGAAACTGATCTGGTTTAAAATTTAAACTTTTTACTGTCATTGATTAGATTTCTTTCTGATTATAAGGATTTGTTTTCACCCAAATCCCTTTCCTAATCTATTTCATTCCAGAGCTTTCAAAAGCAGGACTCTGAGGGAGAAGACAGCACAAGGGCAGGATCAAGCCACTTTTCCACAAGAGAAGGCAAAATTACTTCCTTTACTATTTCAAGCTAGCCTAAATGACCACAAAACTCAAATCTCAGGCTTGCTTCTCTCTCTCCTCAACCTCACAGCCTCCCATCTTCTCCACCATGGCTGCCTTTAATTCTCCACACTTGTATTTTGCTTTATTAAGTGCAGGTTAAATAAGAATATTCTTTCAAGTACTGGTATTTCAGAAGTGGACTTCAAAATTATCTGAGGTTTTGCCCAAAGATATATACAGTAAAATTAGTTGTGTATAATCTGTGTTCAGAATGGATTTAGCAGTGTCCTATATGATATAATGTATAAGCTGCTCTGGTGACAGATACTAACTCCACTTTTAGTCACAGTTCATTCTTCTGCACAGAATAAACATCTGCAGAAGTAAAAATTTCAGGCTCTATAATACACAGAATGGATATTTAATACTGCCTCTAAGTTATTGTAACAGATATAAGACATAACCCTAGACAGTATTTACCGGCACCAGGATTTAAACAGAAGCCATCATGCCACCTGCTGTTTGAAGCCAGCACATCCACAGAGCAGCTCTGCTGCTAAAGGGCAGCCGGGTGGGAAGGGGGTCCTGGCACTGGCCCTCCGTGCCCAGGGTGCCTAGGGCTGTGACCCCCTCCCACAGCCAGGATTTGTGATGGCCTCTGCTGAACTGCTCCACTGTTTCTGTCCAGCCCAGCCCAGCAGAGCCATTCTGACCAGCAGCTCCCCTCCCACACATGGCCTGTTGCACCTCACCAGTTTGGTGCTCTTCCAGATGTGCATTGCAGCTGACATCCGGATCACTAATATAGGCACTAAACGCCACAGGCCCGTATCCACTCCTGAAGGACACAACTAACACTGACCACCTGCTGGATTTGGTAGCATGGACTGTAACCACTGACCATCCTCACCTGTTTTCCACCCACCTTCTAGTCCACCCATACAAATTGTACCTCACCTAAGGGTACAAGGGTACTCCAGGAGACTGCCAAAAGCTAAGGCAGAGATAAGTGATACCCCTTGTTTCCCTCTGCCCACAAGCCAGTCACATCAAAGGGGCTTAAGCTGGTCAGGCTCAACTGTGGTCCATCTGTGCTGACTGTTCCCACTCACCCTCTGGTCCCACCAAACCCAGACATAGCTCCCAAGAGCATTTGCTTCTTTGCTGGGACTGAGGTGAGGCCAGACTTGATCCTCCTTCTTGTTTGTCAGTGTGCCCCTTACTTTTTCCCACTCTTCTGATCATTGTGATCTTAGATGACTGAGAAAGACATCACCCTCAGCACCCTTGAATACATTCCATCTGGTCCTGCAGACAACTCTATGTCCAACTGACCTCAGTCTCCCTAGCTGCAGATTAGGCCTCACCCCATCAGGATCTGCCTCTGGACTAATGGGCTGAGTCCTCACCAGTAAAAGCTGAGGCAAAAGTGGCACAGAGTATCTTGGTCCTTGACCCTTTCTCACTAGGTCCCTGCCTCACTAAGCAGCTTACTCATCTTTTTCTCAGCTTCCTTTTGTTGCACAATGCAACTGTAAGAACCCTTCACTGTTGCCTCTCACACCTCACTAACTTCATTTGAGCTTTGGCTTTCCTAACTCCATTCTTGCCCGCTTGGACCTTATGGGTAGATAAGCAACATATATCATGATTTATGCAAATACTACTGGTTTGTTCCAAACTAGAAGCACTCTCATTTTTTTTTGGAAAGGAGGGTAAATTTATTCTTAATTAGCTACAAAAAAATCCCAGTGAAACTGAAATTCCTATTTGAAAAGAAGGGAAAGACAGCATTCAGACTGATGCTGAAATCTCACATTTGGTAGTTGCATTGTTACAAGATTAGCATTTCACTGTGTTAAAGACACAAGAAAAGTAAACCTCACCAAACAAAGCAGAAAACATATATCACTCTCCTCAGCTGCCCCTTAGTTTGGTTTTTTCCTCATTTTCTGAGAATACTGACCAACTAACTCATGACTTGACACCACAAAAAGTTAAAAACTCCCATATAGTTATTAGGTGTTATAACGATATAGTAACATGAATCCACTGGATTTATTTTCAGCCAAAATTTCTAACTGATGTTGATTTCAGTGTTTTTGAAATTGTTTCCACAGTGACTATATAGTTTGAGGTGGAGAATAGCAAAATATATTCTTCTGCAGACTTGACTTTACTAGGGATAAGTTTATTTTTAACTAAGAAAAACCTTAAGAGTCAGAGAGCATATAGGATAGTCTCTACTTTTAAAATTGAAATCTCACAGCACCTGGAGCAATGTCTTCTGACTCAATAAAAATGCTTTAACTCTCTTCTTTTGCACTCAAAACCATCCCATTTAATTTAAGTGTTCAAGTAGTGAAACAGTAGAGTTATTATAGATAATTTTAGAATGCATAACAGCATTTTGTACCTCTGGCTGAATTCAGGACTGATGCAACTTACATGCACACATACCAATTTTCAAAAAAATACTTATTCAGTTCCTAATTAGATGTCCACGTAAGTAAAATGTCAATATGTTTAAAGAGCAAAGGCACCTAGGAGCCATTGATGTAGAGCAGAAGGGGAGGAAAAAGAGGCAGAGCACTGTATGTCCCAAAGCCTATTACCTGCTGCTGTGATAATCCTTCAGGCATAGGAGTCATAATTGCTTCTGTATGCATACAGTCCACATCAATAAATAAATTTAGTTCTTCTTCTTCCAAACATGATGACCTATGATCTACAATTAAATAACCAAAATATCAACTTCTACAACATGTGGATTGTAAGTAGGAAAAACCCAAAAACAACAACAAAAACCACAAAACAAACAAACAAACAAAAAACAAAACAAAGAATGAAAAGATCCTATCATTCAAACACAGCAGTTATACATGTTCACTTACCCAACAAATTTCCCAGTACTTCTGAGTCATCTATGAAGTCATATAAATACCACCACCAAATACACGCTCTAGTAAAGAAATTCACACAGCAGGCCTATGCATCTTATGCTTGACCTCTAGTCCCTCCTCACAGCCAGGAAAACAGAGAAGTCCAGAATGCAGAACGTGGTTTAAACTAGGTTTAAAGCACTGCAGCTCCAGGGCCAGCATTTTCAAAATAAGTAAACTTGGGGAAGAAATTAAACACACCCATATTATGATCCAGCTAAAAATATTCCATACACCCTTTCATAACCAAACTGAAGTAAGTAGCCAAATTTACCAATGTTTTCTTTCATCAGAAACAAGAGTAAGGGATTCTGCATTACTCTGTATGAACGAATTTTACCGAAAAAGCACCACCAAAGTGCAGTGATAGGTGGCAGTACACAGCCAGCCAAACAAGCTGGGGAAAGGAGAGACAAAGACAGTAGGAGAAACTGTGTCATAGAACAAAAAGGGAAGTAAGGGAGGCAGATCTGACACCTGAGAGAAATTTATCAGTTCATTCAACAAATTTGAAGTCCCTAGCTCCGTGCTGATTTGGTAAGTGGTTATGGGATTAAACCATTCACAGATACAATGTGTCTGCCACCTAACCTCTAGGAATGTAAGGAGTGCCAGGTCCACTGTAACACTGCCCTGCAGATCATTTTTGTCTGTGCCACTGCAAGAAGTTGAGGATACATTTTTGATTACTAAAGTTTGTGCAAATACCTGTCTATATTCTATCTGAATTCTGAATTAAGTAAATTCAGAAGCAGTTAGAGGCCATGACAGGGATGTAAGGTCTGTGCTGGTCCTTACAGATAGGACGCAACTTTATGTTAGCTCACTCACTAAAAATGTCTTGTTCCCATTTTGTGGTTTTAGCTTCCTAAAACTGCAGTTTTATAAGCTCTGAAGTTACTACTATTCAGTTATTTGGGCACAAACTTGAGCAGAAAGACATACTACTTCTCAGACTTATCCTGAAGAAGAAATTAGTTTCTTTTACTACCCCCTGCCTTTTGAAAAAATTACCTGTGGACAGTTGCTTCTGAGGCTCAAAGGGTGTCACTTGCTCTTAATTACAGAAAGGACATGAATACGTTGATATTAAACCACTTTCTGTTTTCCCAATCCAAATTCAGCTTTCACCCAAATCAAACTGATAAAGAAGAACCGTCTTAAGCACAGTTATTCCTTGACAATGATGAACATTTTAAAAAGTCAGCTATCCCTCCACTGAAAACCATGTCCTAACAGCTTATTTTCCTGAGTTATTTGGAGTATTCCTGACTTTTCAGGTGTTATTTGATGGAGAGAACTGAACAAACTTAGTAATTGGGCTGGTTTTGTCTGTCATAGAATTGTCTTCATGGTGGCTGGTACGGGGCTGTGTTTTGGATTTGTGCTGAACACAGGGTTGATAATCTAGAAATGTTTTTGTTATTGATGAGCAGGGCTTACACCAAGTCAAGGCCTTTTCTGCTTTTCGTACTGCCACGCTGGCAAGAGAGATTAAGGGTGCATGGGAGGATGGGAGGAGATATGGCCAGGACAGGTGACTCAAACTGACCAAAGGGATATTTCAAACCATATGACATCATGCTCAGTACATGAATTTGGGAGAAGAAAGAAGAGAGGGATCTTTGGAGTGATGATGTTTGTCTTCCCAAGTAACCATTATGCGTGATGGGGTCCTGCTCTCCTGGAGATGGTTGAACACCTGCCTGCACATGGGAAGCAGTAAACTAATTCCTGGTTTTGCTTTGCTTGTGTGAGTGGCTTTTGCTTTCCCTATTAAGCTGTCTTAATCTCAACCCATGAGTTTTCCAGCTTTTACCCTTCAAATTCTCTCCCCAGTCCAACTGGTGGGGGAGAGAATGAATGGCTGTGTGAGGCCTGATTGATGGCCCAGGTTAAACCATGACATTAACTTAACATAATTTCATAACTCCCATCTACCAATACCTAGACAGCACCTATGACACTGTTTGGTGAGATTTTTTGTTGTGTTTATGTTGACCCCTCTCTGTAGTCCTCAGGTTTCTTGCTCCAAACAGAAAACTACACAAGATGTATTGACAACACTGTCACCTGTCATCATATTATACCACAGGTTTTTGATACAAATCTGATTTCTTGCATCTAGTTCTCACCTTCTAGTACAAAAATCTGCTAAGCCATTCATTTTCTTACTCAGAAATGACTGGAGAGAGTAATAAAGAGACACACCATAATTGGCATATACCTTGAGAAATGAAAGATTTTGTTCTAATGAAGCTACGACCCTTCTTCACAGCCGCTTTTGTCTTTTCAAGTCCATCTTTTGTACCTTCTCTAGCAGCTCTCATAAGCTTTTGCATCTGTAACATAAAAAATACAGTCTACATGTTCAGTGAATAATAGGAACACATTTGAGCCTGCACATGATGCAGAATATTTTTGATCAAAATAGCTTTAAGAACACTGTCAACACAGTTCAAATTCAAAGGAATATATAATAAGTAGACAGAACCATCAAAGCTCAAATCTGAGAACCTGTATTTCTTAACAAAATAAAACCTGGACACAGGGACTTACTTCATGGCAATACTGTATGCAAGTGTAAAATAGCAGAAATGCTTAAGAACCTTTTTGCATCAAACATATGAACTCAAAATAGTCTTGAATGCTCAGCTTACATTATGTAACAAATACTTACTACTCAGAAGTCATTAACGCCCAGGGGTCTCGTCCATCTTCCCATGTCCCAATCACACTTCCAAGCTATTTCTGACCTAAAGATAATCCCCTATACTCGGTTCTATATTAACTGTATTCTCAAATAAACACTGTTATGCAGAAAATGTTACAACTAATAATCACATTCATTGAAGAAATAAGTTGATTTAACTAAGAATTGCATAATCTTACAGTACGCTACTAGAACCGAATTAAATTTCATGCAAAACCAAAAAAAACAACCCACTGAAGTGTTGTTTTGCTAGAAAATGTTTGTTAAAAATCTGCTTTGTACTTTTGCTTTTCCAAAACACCACCACAGCAAAAAATCACCACTACTGTCAGAACACAAACAAAGCTGTCTTGATGCAATCAGGCAATTTCATGGTTTGAGATGAAGCTTTTAGCAAAAAACCAGCCTTTTCATAGTGGCTCCATTCAGAAAGGAAAGCAGGGAGATTCTGACTCCCACAATTCGATTCCATGTGGCTGGAGAGCCAGGGTCAGGTTAGCCCCACGGAGCTCATCTGGATCTCAGAGAGGCACTGGGGTTGTACACCTGGCTCACACTCTGAGATAAGGGCACCAGTCCACAGGGAAAGACAATGCCCTATCTCATCTTCTGAGATCTTCTGTAAACATTAAAGTAAGCATAAGAAAAGGTCCTTGACCAAGTACTTTTAAGAATATAGCAATTTTACAGTTTTTAATTTAAGACTGCATAATAACAATTCAAACATTTATAATTCCTTTCTTACAAATTATTGTCCACATTTTCAAGTTATTATTAAAAGACAACATTGTCTGTATTGGAAAAGCAATTATTTAAATGTAGCTAGTCACAAAAATCAACTACACTACCTTCAGCTCATGTTTTTGCTTTAGTTGCTGAATCTCTACTGCTCCCACAGTGTTTGCCATCAAATCTTTCATCTTTTTTTCATAATGCTCCTTTAAACGCGTTAGGTCATGAGAAAGCTACAGTGTATAAAAAGACACAATCTTTTCAAAAAGCTGTAGTGCAAACTTCACACTAAAGCACTCACATAAATCATGCATGTTGCCCATCCAGCTATTGATACACAGACAACTGAGGGAAAACTATCACTTAGGGAAGCTCCAGTCCGACAAATGGACCATCGCTCCTGTGCGTTGCTGAACTCAGACAGGTGCTTTTCTGCTACGCTGGCAACTATGTAAAGACAGGGGCAAAGATACTGAGGCTAAGATAACTATATTGTTATATATATTAGCTATATTGTGTATCTCTTAACAACTGCATGGAAACAACGCATCAGCTTTAACCACGAGCATTATTCACTGAAGCACAAACCCTAGCCAGTGTGTTTTGGACTATCCCCCTTCAAATTCTCTTGGAAGAATTCTCAGAGACTGAAGAACTTGTGGAGCCAGCTGGCACCTGGGAAGGTGGAGACTGACAGTGCACTGAGTCAGGTAAGGAGAGACTAACAGGATGCATGGTCTTGTAGTTTTCACATGCATCTACCATAGCCCCATTGCATGATCATGGGTGTAACCACCTAGTACATGAATACATCCATTTGCAAGGTAAGGAAACTGTCATAGAGAAAGAAATGTTCTGGAATACTAATCAACATTTGATCATTCTGAGAAAGCTAGATAAAAAAGATAAATATACAACCAGGAAAGGAAAATATTTGGTGTGCTCTATAATAGAAGTCCAATGGAAAACCCATCAGTTTGATGTCAACAGAGTTATTTGGCAAGAGATCAAAGCCTCAGGAAAGAGAAGGCCGCTGAGTTGAAAATAAAGGGACGGGTCCAGCACGTAGCTCCAATAGACTGGGCCAGGAATGCAAATACATCTGACATAAGGATTCTGGCTTTACAGCAGTATAATGAACATCTGGTTCACAGATTAGAAATATTTAATAGCACAAAAACCTTCCCATCTTAAAATAAATAATAAGAATCATAATGAAAAAGTGACTTTGAGGGAAGGCATACCAGCACTTAAAATTAAAAATCCCACCTCCAACCTGCTATATTTTTCAACCAACACTAAAAATAATAAAGCATGTCCCTCACAGGTTCTGAAAGGCTACAGAATGCAATGTGCTGTGAATATACTGTAACATCCATCACAAGACCTTAGGAGAAGTTAGAGGGCAAGGAATAGATAGAGAGAAAAGGTATATAAAGTGGAATAGTTTCTGCCTGTGTTGGAGTGCCAGTGCAGGGAGGGCTGCGGTTGATTTGCTGGGGGGTTTTTTGGTTGGTTGTTTTTTTGGTTGATTTTTTTTTTAATTGTTAGGATTTTTTTCAGCAATCCTAAAGTTTCTGTCTTTATTCATTCTCTGCCAAAAACCTCCTCTAGTTTTCTGATTTCTCCACCTCCCAGTAACCCATCCAGCAGCAGGAGCCTCTCCGACTTCTCCATTCACCAACTAAAGCGTACCTAAGCTCCTCATGCCCATCCTCACAATGTAATCCCCAAAACCTTTTGTCACAGACCTGAAAAAGCCAGTGGCAGGGCAGTACCCAGGAGCACATTTCTGTCCTCCCACCACTCCTCATTTTGCTCAGACGCTTTGTGCCTGATCCTGGTTCTATCACACCCAGACCCTGCCAACAGTTTCCCGTGACAGATCAACTATACTTTTAACTGCTTAAAAAAATGGTATAATACCTAGATCTGCACACATGTGTAAATAGATTCTTATGACTGATGCCAAAGCTGAAGCTACAGATAACAGGAAAAGATTTTTAAAAAAAGAACAAGCCAGCAACCATGTTAAGATTTACACACTCACATGCAAAGCGATTTCCTAGTCTCTTCCAAGGTATTTAAAATTAAAAAAATAACCAAACTCAGTTTCTTCAGTCTTGTTAAAAAAACCTCCCCAGAAACAAGCAGCTGCAATAGCTCAATCTTGTTCTAGTCAGTACAAAACCAAGATAAAAACAGAGGATGAGCACTCAGCTTACAAAAAGCAGATTTGGGTGGGCTCAAGTCTTGCAGTTAATTGCTCACTCCCTGATTTCCAAAGGGCAGGCAGCAAGGACAGAGTTGGGAGGGAGCGCAGATAATATTTGCTGGAGGGAAATACAGACAGCGAGGCTTTTATTCTCACCAAGATAAGAAATCTGCAAAATAAAAATACGGGTCCCATGAAACAACACCCTGTCCACAACCCCTACACTTTCCAGCCATGGGGTGCTGACACAGCTCACAGTGCACAGTTGTCGAGTGGCTCTTGGGGATGTGTCCCTAGTCAGCACACACTGGGGAGCCCTAAGGGTTTTGCAGGGACTGTGGGCACTGACTCCAGCCCTGCTTGTCCCCTCTGCGCCCCACACTCCATCCTCCAAGCACTCAGGGCAGGGAGTAGAAGGCTGCCCATGTGCCAGGGAAGACTTTCCTCTAACAGAGAGGGCATAGAACAGCAGAAGGAGAGGAGCCAAGGCAGCAAGGGTGCAGGAGTCCAGGGTTCCTCCCAGTGCGCAATAGAAGAGATGCGGCAACGGCAGATACCCATGTCCCCTGTGTCTTCCTGCTCCTGGAGAACAGATGTAGCCAAAGATACTAGACCAGGGAAGTGTCACAGATGGATCATTTTAATTATGCCACCTCTCTTCTCTCCTTAATAAATGGTACAAGTTATCTTTGATTACAAAATTTTTTTATTTTTGAGACTGAAGCTCAGTCACCTTCAAATAACCAAAGTGATACAGATCTAAGACAGAAAGGTAGGGAGCACTCGTGAACAGTTCTGTGATGTTAGAGCACCTAAAGATATGAAACCTTCAATTCTTGTCAGGCTTATACCTGTTTGTCCTTCACACTTATTTACCACTTACACTAATCCACCAGCTGGAATAGAAGCAAAGGTGAGGAACCACCTACGAGCAAAAATAACCTTGTTTTTAGTTGCACTTTTATCCAATTTGAGTCTTTTTCCTCTTTTGTAAGAAGCTTCTGCTAAATATTTTCATCTTTTCATTTCCCTGTTACATTTTGTTGTGTACTGTCACTTCCACACTAATTCACATCTCCTTTAAAAAGATGCTGTTGCCATTTGAAACTGAACTGAAGAAAAGAGAAATACAGGTAAGAACAAGTGTTGGAAACCAGGATAACCTCAACATCTGAGCAGCACTGTGGGATACATACATGTCTCTTGTGGTTGCCTCGCAAAAAGGAGCTGGGAATTCCATTTTTACACTCAGAATCACTCTGTTCTTCATAGCTTTCAAACTCACTTGAACTCCAACCATATTCCAGTGAGCTGTTTCCACCATCATCACCATTTTCAACATCATCATAAATCATTTCCTCTGCAAGAATTAAACCAAAATAAAAAATTCTGCACTGAAATTTATGTTTGTTTCAACACTGAAACACTTGTTCAGGATGTACCACAGAGAACTGTATAGACTTTTGTATGCACATGAAAAATTCTGAATTAAAACCAATATTCAAACAGCTAAAGTGGGTTGTCTTTGTTGAAATAGAGTACTAAAAGAGGACAATGTTAAGGGGACACACCACAATCCTTTTAAAATGCACTACTTAAACAATACTTATGTCCAAATCCCACAACATATTTTAGAAGAACTTCAAAGGAAGTTTGAATTGTAGCTGTGAACACATATCTGCACTAAGGAGCATCATCCTTCCATTTGCAAGCTTGCCATTTGTCCCTTGGAATATCATCACCTCAAATGGCAAATGCTAAAACATTGCAAGTATCAAATAAAAATGTCACTACTTCAAGCAGAACAGATCAGACCAAAGTAGCAAGAAACAGGTTTTATGACTCTTGCAATTCCACCAGTCACTAGAAGTCTCCCACATCTGTGGGTTACCTCACTCATAATCTAGTCTAAGAACTTGAAGCTTTAACCTTTTCAAGATATGGGAAGCTATACTGCAAAGGCTGACCAAAGTACTTTCTGTTCAAGACACAAGTCTTTTCACTGGCACAGATGTCAAGTACAACAAACTGACCCAAAAACAAAATGGAAAATTTAGTGCCAATTGCTTATCAGCAAGCAGGTATGTGCTTCAAGTGCAGCATCATTTGTCAGGATGAACAGTACAGAAGTGTGGACACTTCTGCCAAGATTCACTGTTGCTGGAGGGTATGATGCAGCGTTTAAAACTGTCACATTAAATTCAGGAAACAAAAGCTGTGCTTTCATTTTAAGACTGAAGTTTCATTTATATACAGAAAAAATATGTACTCAAAAGAAAAGCTGACATTTTTCATGACTAAACCCTGGACTCTGTGATGTAAAAACTACCTTTTGACCAATATTTTAATATTAACATTAATTAAATTCTTCATAATTAACACAGAGGATTCTGTTCTTACTTGGAAGATTCAGATTTTAATTTTTTTTTAAACCCCCATGCATATCAAGACTGTCCTCAATATATACTTACTGAAGAAGACATCTTAGTGGTAATCTAGCATGATGAATAATTTAAAAGAATCACCATAGTAAGTCAAAATAAGTCAAGACTTATACAAGTCTAACTTCTGTGTTGTCAGTATTGGGGTAGGATTTACCCAATGATTTGGTGAACTTATCTCGTCCATGTGCTAATGTAGCCTGAGCTCTGACTGAAACTTATTTGGAATAGTTGTGCCTCCCTGAAAAAATATACAAATAATAAACACCAAGATCATGAATGTATGAAGATGAAACTTCCCTTACTACCTGTTTTCTCAGAATCCTTCAATGTCTTTGGAGAAAAAATGAAATTTTATTGATGTTTTCTGCGTTAAGCTGAAAATTCTGACTAAGATGCTCAGCAGAGTTTTGCTCCATATCCCACCCAGCTCAGCCTCCTGGGCCTGGTGCAAGTGTTTCCTGACTGAGCAGCAACAGTGCAAAGATGTCCCTGCTAAGAGTAGCACAGTCCACTAAGGGGCCTTCCAGTATATAAACATTCAAGTCATGAATGTAACACAAAACTTTCTGGTAATAAATGAAAAAAGTTCAGTAATAATTTTTAAAACACCTTTCCTGAACACCACTAAGGACAAGAAATTAAAATATTACAGCTTTAAATATTAATGTGGTTTTCACACAAGAAAGCTTAAGTGTTTTCTTGAGCCATTAACAACTTCAGTATCAAACACCTACTACCCTGAGTAGATGCTGAGCACGTAATGAGCCAATGCACTCGAACACAAAATCAGTTAGCAGCAATCAATTTTTAAGCAGACTTCACTATAACCAAAAACTGTGCCACAAATCTGAGCAAGAACTCATTGAAACAAGCTTCTTGAGACCTAGCTCAATCAGTCCCAGAAAAGGTAAAATCTTGGCTCCAGCAATTGCTTTGAGATCTATTCTACCCCCTCCAAACATGGTCACACCATCAGGAGCAGACCATTCCAAGGCTGAAATAAAGCATTTGTGAAGAGTCACAGTAACGATGGTAAACAGCCTCTCTGAATCTCCTCTTCCATCTCTCAGGCATTTTTATGCTAAAGGGAACTTCCAAGAAAAGAGCAGTCCCTTCTATAGCCATGACAATGATGCATTATCATATATCATTTAAGGATTTAAAACATCCTTTTCCTACCTACCTGGCCTTGTTTAGGTCACTATAGCTACAACATCCAATAAAATAATTCTGTAATATGAGGAATAGTCAAGCATTTGGGACAGTATCTACAGAATAAAGCAGAATTCAGCTTCTGAGAAGAGGAGAGTAGGTCTGATGAGATAATGTCTTTTAAGTGTCAGTTTAATTCTGAACTTTCTAAGACCTACCAGTTATTGACAAAATGTTAATTCCATTTATATATATTTTAGGTACTTAATGAACATATCTGTTCAGTATACATTCACATAATCCTATATTGCATTGCTTTAATATGAACTGTATTACAAAGACCTCAAACCTGGTTCAGAGTCTGAATCTTCTCTTGGCACATCATCATAAATTACCTCATCTGGGTCTAAAATCAAAACAGAAAATAAACCAAATTAGAAACTTCTAAAATTTTAATTGAACCGACAGTGTTTAAGACGCATTTGGACAAAGTCCTTAATATGCTTTAGTTTTTGGTCAACCCTGAAATTGTCAAGCAGTTGAGATACTGTAGGTCCCCTCCAACTGAAATATTCTATTCTACTCTAAAGAATTTTGGTTATTCTGGAACATATGAACACAATGGAGATATGACTCATTCAAGAAAAAGTAGCAATTCCTTCCCTTCCACATTCTCCAAGTACTTATTTGCCAACTAATGCATGAGAAGAGCAATTTCATATACAGCCACAGAGCAGACTCTGAACTAGAGCATTTTTCCTCTATACACCCACTGATGGAGCCAAATTACTTCCACAGGACAGTGATGAATCATTCCACAGACTCCAAAAGGTGATCCATGGAAAACTGAATGTTAACTTTATTCTAAAATACACAATTTTATTACACTGTTGAATGTTTTTAGTTCTGGAACATATCTGAAAAAACCACCATGAAAGTGAACATGTACATTCCTGTAAAATATATTTGTGCATATAGATACACATCTGTGGATCAAAACTTAATACTGACCTTTTTCTATAGTTGTACTTTTTAATGGTCACTGATACTTACTTTCCATCCATGCTGTATTTGCAGGATCTGCAACCCATTTGGCCAGGGCATCATCCTCTCTATTGGGCTGGTTATCTTCACTTGAAAAAAAAGGCCATAAAATAAAAGCATTAAAAGTTACACTACAGTGTTTTTAAACAGTTGCAAAGACAAGACAATAAATATCTTCTTGCCTTCCAGTTCCTGCTCCAAGGCTGCTGATTACTCAAAAATATTGCTTCAGTATGTAGTTAGGAGATTAATAATCTCTTCTATTTAATAACCTGAAAATTTTAGTTAGGAAACTGAAAACACTTCGAGTTCTTCTATCGGAACACAGAAAACTGTCTTAGAAATGGTTTTTCATGGTAAATAGGACTAAAGAGGGCTACATCAGGAGCCAGCAAGGCTGTTACCCTCCTCTAGTTCATACTGGTGAGGCTGAACCTGCAGCAGCATGATCAGTTTAGGCTTCCCAGCATTCCCCATTCAGAGAGTTATGGAGAAATCGAAACTACTTCTAGAGAGATCTGGAGAAATTGAAGTCAGGCACGGCTTAAAAAGAAGAGGAAAGACATGGAGCTTTATTTAATCTGGTGAAAAGAACGCTATGGGGTGATCGAACACCTATCTGAAAGAGAACTACAGAGGTGGTGGAATCAGGGTTATTTTTTTTGTTTGTTTGCATTTGCTTCAGGGTTTTTTTGGGTCATTGTTTTCTCAGTGCCAGATGAAGAGGGAATAGTCAAACTGCCCACTGAAGATTTGGACATTAGGGGAAAAACTATCATACAGCAGGGAAGACTACAGCAGTAGTAGTCAAGTTTCTTCAAAAATGTCATGCATGGTTACAGATACAAGACCTCAAGCAGTGCTGATTTTGGTACACAACCAGAGCTACAGTTAAGAAAGTGGGGGATAAAAAAAAACAACAAAGAACAAAAAACCAAACACGGAAGTATCACACAAGAAAAATAAAATATTTATCTAATGCAAGATAACTAATGTAGGAATTAAGGTTTTACAAATCATTAAAACATGCTGAACTAGCAATCACCTATTTTGAGGTTCCTCTGAGTTTACAAAATTATGACATTCTTCAGTTGCTGACTGTGTACCTGCCAGGTAGAAAAAAAAAATCATGAAAATGCTTGGAATAACACGTTAGTTTGGTTCAAATGGCACATTTAGCATAAGAAACTGATTTTACTAGTTCCTTGCTAATGAATAATCCACTTCTATGCAATATCTTTATTCTTAAATGTGTCTAAAAACATTTAGAAGTTTCTTCACACCATCTATTTTTGAAAATTAAAAGAAAAAGGAAAAGGGAGGAATATACGGGGAGCTTTCTCTTCCTAGAACTCTCTTGACATTAAACTGTCAGCATCCCCAACTCTGGCTACAAAATGGGGGATCTCCCGTTTCTGTAATAATCCATAGTTATTTCCCTTTTTAGTTTCCTCTTCTGTCTTAAAATTAAAAGACAAACAGAATTAACCAAGTCATCACAGAAGAAAATCCCACAGCAACTCTAAATCCACAAGGACTGGAAAATAAACAAGGAGAAGTGCACACAGAAAAGCAAAAGGGAGATAACTTTGCCAGGGTCTAGAAAAAGCAATATAAGGTATGAGAAGAAGCTATTTGGCTTGGACACTGAACTACGGCTCTGGAAATCATTTCATTACATTAAAAAGGAATTAGTATTAATCATTCTCACACTTGTCCAGGTTGAGTGTTATACAGGTATTAACAAAAGAACACAGGTACCTGAAATTAAACAACGATCCCCCTTCAAAAAAAGTAAGGTGTGTAAATACAGTACCTTCTTCGTCTACAGAAACGCTGCGAATTATGACAGGGCTGGAGTATGCTGGCACTATCAAAGGTAAGTTAGATGGTACAGCATATCCACAAGGGACAGGAACAGAATATCCACCAGACAAGTTTGGACTTGCACATTCATCTTGAGGACTTGGTTCTGGTGATGAGGATGGATCCTTGTCTTGGATTGGTGAAATATTTATGACTGAGTAGGGATTTACTTTGGCTGGAGCGCCTTCCACAGCGGGTTCTGATGTTTGCAGTTTCTCACTGTTTTCTAAATTATCAGTTCCTTTAGTTGAAAAATTAAAGAAAAATATAATGTTTTATTTTTCATACTTCTTTAAGCTGCTCTAATATCACTCTTTGCAAGTATCCTAAACACTGACATGATCTTCACTATACAGGTTCTATAGTAAAGTTGTACAGTTACAATCTGTGACTCAGAATTCCCAACACTGGTGCCACCCTCCCCATGTTAAAGATGAGTAATGAAACAGTAGCAAAACGAGTTACAAGGATGCCTATGGAAAAACAGTAACGGGATTGCATATCTTGAATAAGAGGGTATTTGACAAGTAGCCAGGCTCCTTTTTCTTCTCATAAGCACATGGCTCAAAACAGTCTTAAACCCTGAAGGTTAAAATCTAGATCCTAGATTATCTGGATCTTATAAACACAAATCTAAGCAACATTTTAGGAATAGGCATGAAGACAGAAAAAGTTCTAGAGGACATTCCTCAAAGAACAGTCCTGAAAACACTCTATTAAGAAAAGGGAAAATAATCTTCCAAGTTTTTCTCTGTGAATATGTATTGTTTTCATTTATGTAAAGTTCCTAGTATTTTTTGAGACAAGCTGAGACACAACAGAACCAAAGGCCCCTCTGAAGTGAGCTGCAGAACTGCATCCCAAGCAATCAAATAGTTCTGAGCTATAAGCACAACTTCACAGATGGATTAGCAAGCAACAAATTTTCAGGGAAGGATGGTGTTTAAGTTTCAGGTTGTCAAACTGTATAGTCACCTGAAGAGTTAACTATCTTTAATTGCCATGAGCACAGTGACTCTGCTTACAAATGGAAACTGGATCAAAGTAAACAAAATCAGCTGTTAGCAATTTGAGTAGAATACAGCAATTTCCAGACTATACCTCAGCACTGGGAACATCTGAAAATATTATAACAAATGATTTAATGTTTAGTAAGACTTCTGTTTATGAACAAAATTCATACATTCAAATTCCACTTGGTTTTATGCACACCTTAAGACCAGCAGCCAGCAAGCTCAGCTGTGAGACAACTTATCTCAAGCTATCCACATGTCATAAGATCTGCAAGGACAATGTTTTCCTGTAGCATGACACTGTGACCGTGCCCAATCCATTGGTTCAAGTGTCACACTTGGATGGGAAACCTCACAGGAATTACATGTGATGGTCATTTGCCTTGTCAAATCTACCATGACTGTAACTGGCAGGAATATTCAGAAGACTTTAACGGTATTTCCATGGAAACATCTTTTTACAGTATTTTTATTGCACTGTCAAAAAAAGGTATCTTGTGATCAGTCTTGACTATTTAGCCTAGTGGAAGCACAGACCCACAGGCTGACTTACCTGTGGCATCAGCCTCTTGGTGCTCTATGCTATATCCAGGATCAGCAGGAGGTGGCACAATGGCTTGCCTGTCTGCTTCTGGTATCTCATCTCCACTATCAAAGTCAAACTGTTGTCCCTCATCCTCCTCCTCAGCATTGGCACCCGTGGCTTTCGGTTCATGCTCTAGAACTGTGCAGAAAGATATGCCTTTCGTTGTTTACTCTTAGTAATGATTTCATGGGACCAGTAAGTGCTCCACATTACAAATGAAGCTTATACAATGAACCCTTAGATTTTAGGGTTACTGGAACAGAACAAAAGCTCCTTGACATGTTGATAACTCCATGCAGTTTTCAATAAATCCTTCAGCATAAACAAGGAAACTACTTGTAAAGCAATTAAGACATGATAATGCAAATACCTTTGTCTTTGTCATAATGACCCAAGACATTTTTAGAAAAATCCTTTTAACAGCCAGCTCTTTAAATGAGAAAAGTTCGCAGATCAATTTATTTGTACAGGGACTTTGAGACTTTGTAAATTCAAGTCATTTTTCCTTTCTAACTCAAACTCCTAAATCTATTCTTTAACACTGTCCAAATCCCAGTGATGGTAACTTTCTTCCCACATTTAATGAGACCAAGCAGATTGGTTTTCCTACTCCAATCTGTGATAGTTTTAAATCAACAACTTTATACAACATGTCATTAGGCCAACTACCACACACAAGGTGCCCTCTGGTGGAGGTGGGCAGGGTTGACTTTTCAGTTTTTACCTTTCAAGAAGTAATGGCTGAAATAATTACACCCTAATTCGGAGAGGAAGTGTGAATGTGGGGTGTTTTTTTGTGTTTGCTTGTGAAGACACTGTAGCACAGATTTGGCACTGTACATGGGGCTGGGGAGCAGGTACAGGTAGAAGTGCAGGGCAGTTTCCCTCCATGCCATTGTGGAAAACCCACAAGAATTTAAGCCTCATCATGTATCTATAGCATAAAACCATATACTAAAATAGACAAAGATGTAAACACACCAATATGTTATAAAAATATACCTGAAGTTGATCCCTGCCTCCTCTTTCAGGTAGCACAAAATGAAAAATAAAGTCTTGCAAGGGCAATTGAATCTCCTGAGTCATGATGATATTATCAGGTCTTCTACCATCCAGGAAACATTTTTTATCTTTATGATAAAACCCCCACACACTTAAGCTCTGAACTGCTTAGATTGTCATGGTAATCAGCATTCCTGCCAAGGCTTCTGTTTCTTCAGGCAGGCTGAGCCAGCATATTTTACCAGAGCCACAAATAACAAGATGTTTCATGCAGCTTCTCTGCAGGAAAAAAAGTGAACTAATTGCAAAAATAGTAAGTAACAAAAAAAGGGGTTATCCTGCACATATTGTCACGGTTCATGGCTGAGGCAGCAAGACATTTAATTTCATTTTGATGCCTTTTAAAAATCCTTCTGGATGAACACAGCCTTTGGATTAAGGGTTTTCATTTTTTTGCTTTTGTTCATTAGCCATTCTATTTTACCCTGAGAGATGCAAGAAATCCTGCAGAGCTCTTCCAAGTGATTAAAGACAAACACAGCATTCTTCCTGATTCAGCATCCATCTGACTAGACTGTACTACTTGTTGCTTGATTGTAACGGAGAAAAAAAAGAAAAGAGGGGAGATATTGTTTTATCTCCAGCAGTTTTTTTCAGTTTCTTTATGTTTTCAGTATGCCTGTACACTTCAAATTTGGAAAACACAAACACGTGAAATACCAAATAGAGTGGTTTCTGTCTTTTACCAACGTGTGAATCATTGGTTACTCACTCAGCCTAAGCAGATAAATAAGTAGATGGCAAATACAAGTAGGTAAGAGCCCCATAACCACAGTTTTTCATAGAATCATTTAGGTTGGAAAAGACCCTTAAGATCAAATCCAAACATTAACCTAACACTACCAAGTCCACTACTAAACCATGTCCCTAAGCACCACATCTACATGCCTCTTAAATACCTCTAAGGATGGCAACTCAACCACTTCCCTAAGCAGCCTGTTCCAGTGCTTGACAACCCTTCTGGAGGCACTCATGCTGCTATCTGCCACTCCTCTCACTGTACTATGTACATGAACCACAGTGACGACCACTTCCAATATACAAGGTAGCTCTGTCTAGATTTTGTATGGTGGGAGGAGGGGGAAGATGAAGATACTGGAATGAGTTGATCATATCTGCAGGATTAGGCCACTCAGAAAACTGGGACACTGTTGGAGAAAGGCTCACCTGAGAGCCATGAACACACCTGCTCAATGGAGGTAAATTCTAGACATCAGCAAAAGAAAAAGTGTGTATGCTGACAAAACATCCGAGCCATGCAGGGAAACACTGCAGGAACAGTAGGCACCTCTGAGTTTTTGTGGCTGCTAGGTTAGGGAGCTTCTGAATCCTAATACTTCCACTGAGCACATACAGGTGACTTGGTTATCGTGTGCCTCGTAACTCCGTACTCCCAACTCTTTCACTCTGATGCAATTCCCAAGGCACCCAAGTCCAGCACAGTGCCATTTGTTAGACAGCCAAGATCTGCCACTAGCAAAAAAAAGTAATTTGAGACACTGCAAGCAAAAGGAATGACCCACGAGCAAAACCTGCTCAACCGATGCATAATTTCCCTTCAATGTGCCCCCTTACTTCCTCTAAAAAAAGCAACCAACCCATACTTTATAGTCGTGGGAAATCTTACATAGGAATTCACTTTTTCAAATGGAGTAAAAAAAATATTGCAGGTGCCAGCTAATTTTTTTCTGTTATGGCTGTTAACACTGCCCCGTTTCGTTAATTTCAAAACACTTACTTTGCATCATAAATAAACAAGGCACAGAATCCTATAATTGAGGCCTGCACCTGGAAAGGTCCCCTAAGTGCATCACTGATGAGACAGCAGGTAAAGATAACAAAAGAGACAAAAAAGAAAAAAAAGAAATTCCTTTCTCAGATTACATGTGCTTTAGAAAGGGCAGACTGAGACAAATACACTTCAGAAAGTTTTAAAGGTTTATTTTAGCTTTGCATCTCTTCTGCACTTACTTAATTCTGCAGCTACAAATTTTAACCTTCTAAAGTTACAGATTCTTTCCACCTCATACTTAATAAAAATATTCTCCTTTAAGCTTTTAATCTCCAGGGCATACTATTTCATTTGATGGAAAAAGCATTTTAACAACAAACCCAAAAAGAGAGTGGGGGATTTTGCTTCAATTTAAGAGCTGCTCAGCACTGTAGATAAAAACAGATTATGTTATACAAAAAAATGACAAACTCCCCTTTTGAAAATACATATTTTTTTCACAGCTCTTTGTGTTATGTCACAACACATAAACAAAAGCACTTGTGAAATGCTACAATTAGGAACATGCAGCAGAGTTAGAATTGGGCTGAACCTGGCTACTAAAAACTACCACAGATCTTGACAAATTTTATGCTTATGAAGAATGTAGGTAAAGGGTAGGAGGAACTGGGACAAGTCAAAAGGATAAAGCCAGGCAACGGTGGTTGCAGAAAAAAAGTGGGGCTGGGGATGTATGAGGGGGGAATTTTCAAAGGCACCCTCCCCTCTAAAAAATACAGAGGACAACTACCTTCCTTTTTTTTTTTTTTTAACATAGTTTTTAAATGCACTTTATTTTCTTTTCCCAAAGTAATAATCACAGACTGCTTAGCATGACAGAGTCTGTCTGCAATTACTTCAAATAATTAAATTAGTTACTAAAAATCCAATTTGCCCTTTCACTGCCACTCACATCCATAACTTTACGCGTGCCAACCAGAGCAATGAGAATACAATAATTGATTAAAATTTTTCATCTTGTGCCAATAACACTCTGAAGCTCTGCAAATGCTTCACAGAACTTCTTGCATTTCTAAAAATTTCTATTTGGAGTTTTAAAGCAGGAAAAAAATAAATCTGATATAATGGAAAAATTGTCTTCCAGTTAAGTGTGAAAGGGCTACTTTAGAATTAGAAAAAGGAACATATACTCTCATAATTGTTAGCACAACACACATATTTACTGTTATTCAGTGAAATAACTTTTCTTAAGCTTACTTCAAAAACAAGCTCACTTAGACTGTGTTTACAGAGATCTGCTGGGGCTTAAGCAAATTTAAACAAATTTTGGTCACTTTGCCAATTGCAAAGCATTCTTGGCACCATCTGCTTTCCCATTCATTATCCTTAGATTATTTATAGTTCAATGTAATACAGCTAAGGAGTTAAAAGAGTGCCATTAATTTTAAAGCCCAGATTAAGCTAGCAAAGCTTCATTAATAATTTTCTTAAACGGTTTATTTTAGAGACACAGAATTAAAACAAAATAGCTCTGTGCTTACTATCAAATGCACTTTCAATACAATGAGAACACACAGGGGGAATAAGACACCCCAAATCTCTGTCCTCCCTTGCAACTGCACAAATCAGAGATGATCCTGAAGAAGCCAACTGATTATGTCAATGAAAAACCATGACAAAGGCAGAAGGAAATAGAAACCCAAGCACCAACAGTTCAGCGTCTGGAGCCCAGCAACAATAGACCTGAAAACACTGGACATAGACAGGCACACTGCCACCAAGAAATATGAATACTTTAGGCTATGTTTTAAGGTTTGAAAAATATTTTTAGAAATAGAAGTAAGGTTTCCGTATAATCAGGAATGTCATCCTTGCAATTAGCTGTACTCTTTTTTTTAATTAAAGAAAGAAGGGAACTATTGAACAAAAAACAAAATGCATCTATTATATTTAAAAAACTCAAGACACATTTTTAGTCACTTCTACCATATGACCACCTTATATAGACCAATGAAGGAAATAAGCATGCAAAGCTTCAAATGGAACATATCTAGCTATTATTTAGTGAAAAAATATGAATGCAACTGGGCCTAAAGTAGACTGGCAAGAGTTGCTTGCTCTTATTCCAATGTGCAGTTTTAAAACATTTATCTTTTTAACTTGTGTTATCTTGGATTGCAACAAGACACTTAGGACTGCAAAGACACACCTTCCTTCAAACTGAATTCCCCAAATGCTTCAACTTCCTACAAATACTTGAGTGTCTTGAAAAACTTCTCAGTAAAAAAAAAAAATTTAAAAGTTCACTATCTCAGAATATTTTTTGATATTATAAAATTTGATAACTTACACAGGTTACAAGACAAAACAAACTACCAGGTATAGCAATCTCAGTACTTATTATTTAACTTTGATACATTCCAGAGATTTCTCTGATGAGATACACTTTCCTTTACAGATCCATATTTCTAGACAACTAAAATCTGCCCAGCTCCTTACGTAAGTGTACAAGGCACTAGACAGAAAAAAGAATTGGAAGCATGCAGATATCAGGAAACGACTGAATTTTTAAAGTCATCATTACTTTTGTACAACTATTCATTTGGGCCCAAACACACTATGCTGACTGTGCTCCAGGATGAACAGGATCTCAAACATTCACTTTTTATTTCAGGTCAAGTTTCATAGTGAAGGTTTGGCATTTGTCAGGAAGGTGAAGTTTGTGCTAGGAAACACTCATGCCTACAGAAGTTTCCCATTCTGGCCAACTTGTACACCTTTGGGAAACAAAAGTTGCTTCATATTCAGCAGGAACTTGCAGACAGATTTTAAGAATTTTAGTCGTCACTGGACAGACTCTTAAGCACTGATTAGGCTGCATCTCTACAGCTATTTTCAACCCACTCTCACTTCCCACTTGTGACCACTAGTTCTTCAGAATCAGGAGAGAAAACTGAAGTTCAATATTCCTTCACTCTGATACCCAGTTGACACTTCGCTCTTCTGCCCTTCCAAAAGGACACCTCTTACTGACACCTGCCCAGGGAGAGGGGAGAGTTGCAGGGCAGGAGAGACCCCAAAGGAGGAAGGCTGGCTTTTAGGAGTAAGTGCTTCTGCAAACACTGCCCTTCACTGACACTTCCAAGTCACGTGTGGCATCCGCCAGCACACTACTGACACCCATAAATGAGCTCCTCACACAGTCAAGCATGTGCAAAGTGTCTATTTTGCTGGGGGAAAAGAAATATCTAAAACAAAACTGTGTATGCAAAAACACATGAGCAAGCACTCCTTCCTATGGGAAGCAGATCAGAGCCAAGGACTTTCTTTCCCCTTGCACTTGCAGTTGTGCTAAGCTGGTGCTGCAGGAAACTCAGGTCCCTGCAGTCCAGGCATGCTGCTAATTACACACAGCTCACACACATATCCAAAGCATGACCACAACGTCAGCACTACAAGTCTCTGTGGAAAACAGTAACAAAAACACCCCAAACCAAACTAAACAGTGCACATTCACGCAAGAAGTGTTTCCAGTGATGGAAACAAAAGCAAAACCACACAAATTAACAGGCTTTCCCTGCAAATACACTACAAAGAAATAAGTAAAATGCCTCTTTAGTATTTCGTAAATACACACATTACATACTAATTATGTTGTCAAGCATGCACAACAGATATTATTCTTCTGGAGAAAAAAAATCAAAACCAGAGTCAAAAGAGTGATGAATCTGCCTGCTCAAGTTTCAGAAAGACCGCTCACAACAGCATGCCTAATACTAAAAAACCAACATTCCTTGAAATATAGCCCAGACCTGTGGATGTTAGGAAAGATTTATAAATAGCAAAAAAACCCTGAACTTTACAAACCACTCGCATGTTAAAAATTTAAGCATTAGTTAGCTAAAATTTAAAAGAACCAAGTTGCAAAAAAATCAAAAGTCTAAAATGAAAACCCTAGACATGAACCAGACTGTCCAGAAAGTAGTGCAGCAACACCAGCAGACCTGTACGCCTTTGTAACTCCTTAAAATGCTTTTCAGTGATGTCTATGCTATAACTAGAAAGGCTACTATGTAAAATCAGCATTTTGTGACCATTTATTTTAACTGCCTCTACACTTGGCACACTGGTATTGCCTGTTACAGTCAGAACCATAGACTGAGCCTGGCCCCAAGCAGGTCTCTTCCACCTCAGCACCTTATTAGTAGATTCTGATATTCAAATTTCACCAAGAAATTTTGCTGATTCTGTACAGAAAGCATGTACAGATGCTATTTGGAAATCTACATAAATACATGGCAGATCACCCTCTGTGCTGAAAGGCATCTACCTATCCATATTAAAAGCTACTAGCTTCCCATCAGTATTAAGGAAATACTAATACACTTAACAATACTGAAGCCTGAATTGCTATAAATGCCACCAGGCACCTGACATGAGGCACAGCAGTCACATCACAAAAGCCATGTTGCCACCCATCATGTCTGTTGGTGAGGTCAGTGCTGATGACAGGTGCACAGCCGAGCTCAGCCTCAGCTCCTGTGAACATGAACCACTCAACTCGCCTACAACATACTCTTCAAATGGACAATCCACATAGGGAACAGGAAAAACAGAGAGCTTTAATAAAACAGAAAGCAAACAGCAGAAGACTACAATGTCATTGAAAAAATGAAGTATCCATCTTTGGCAGTGAAAGGACAGAGCATATTGGCTAACCACAGGATACAAATACCATGAGAGACAAAAAAAATTAAGAAAAATTTTCTACGAAATGTAGTTTTGACCACATAGTTTATATATTTGTGAAAAAAGCAACTATTTATAAGGAAATTTCCACTAGTGAGAGCAGTCTGTCTCGTTATTTATTTCTATACTTTTTTTCCTATTAGATATTAATATCTAGTTTTCCAAATAGTTGCTTTTACTTTGAAGCAATTACCATTTAATGGTTTGAGGCATATACATTTCTCCAATACAGTCTGATTAATTCTAATTAGCAATATAAAATTGCTGTATCATTATCATCTGATAATACCTTGGCCTCAAAACTCTTCAAGAGCAATTGGGAGTCCCATGAAGCAGAAAGCAGCAGAAAGGCACCTTGGAGACCTGAAACAGGGAGCAGGAGATCCCATTTCTACAAAAAGAAAACATACAGTTCAGGTACACAAACTAATCATCATACTAAAAAAAATAAAAAAGCTGAAACATAACCAGGCTGACACATTCTGGATATCAAGCAGCTCCCCGTTTCAGGTCTCCAGGGTGTCTGCCTGGTAGAAAGATGCAGCTAGATGGATCCAAGACCTAAGCTCAACAACAGACTATGTAACAATGAGACATATTCCTGCAACATTGCTTCTTTGTCAGACTAAGTCATCTTCTGTATTAATTGTAACAAAATTATGACCTTGCTGAAGTAGCAAGGGATTTGACTTTATTTTTGGATCATGTTTCTTCCTCTACCCTGACAGTAACTGTACATACTTCCTAGATTCAACTTTCAGATTTAGGCAAAGGGATGCCTAAATTCTGGGTCATTGGTCCAGGCTGAACAACCCTTTATCTAGCAATGTCAGAACTGAACCACTTGCTGGTACTCCCCAAAAGCAGAACTTGGAACACCTAAAAGCATCTGACTTTCAACAGATGCTGATATGGACTGTTCATACGTTCAGCCTCCTTCTGCAGCAGCGGCCCTGGAGGGGCCTACAAGATGCACGTGGCTTCAGGGATCCATTTATCTCTTTGGATACACTGCCAAAATTCCTTCTTCCCCAACAATACCCAAAGCACCACATGGAACCTGTTCACATGCTTAAAAATAACTTAGATTCAATTTGTGTTTTCTCCTTGACGTATTCTGGACAAGGAAACAAGCTAGAAATAAAATTTTACAGAAACTTACTGTATCTTTTACTATACAAGAAGGTATACACTAGAACAGAATGGTTTTGTTTAGTAAATCCAGGACAATACTGGAAATATTTTGGATTTCAGGGGCTTCTCATCTACTCCTTTCTATTGTTACCACTTCACCTAGCCTAAAGAGAACTATTCAGATAGATTGATTCGTAAACAAAGTGTAATATATGCAAAATTTTACAAATCCATTATCCCAGCAACTAATGGGGAGGGAGTTTAATAGCATACCCTTTCTTAAATTATTTTTTGAATACATCTTGCTCTTCTTTGACCTAACATACTAAGGTCCTCTTACAGCTCAAAGAAAGATGCCTTTGGAATTTAAGCAAACTTGTGAAAACTGTAATTCTTACATGACTGAACTCTCCCAAATCGTGTTTTACAACACCCTTTTAGCACAGCTTCTACAAGAAATTCATTCCTCTCAGTGGATACTGGCTTGAGCTCAGCAACAATGGTGTTTCCTTGGGACCTTTCAGTCCATGAACCTCAGAGCCCTTCTCACTGCCTCCTTCCAGTTAGCAATACAGCAGGAAGGAAGCTCTGCCTTGTTACCCACACTGCCCCTGGAGAAACTTGTACCTGTATAACAGAAGATTGTTCAGAATCTATCATGCTTTCACCTAAACCAAGTTACTGTGCTCAACAACAGACTTATTTAACAATGAGACTTATTCCTGCAACAATCCTTCTTTGTCAGCCTAAGTCATCTTCTGTATTCATTTTAACAAAACTTGGCAAGGTCACATTTCCTGGAAAGATTATTTCAATGAGGAAGAAAAAAGAAAATCTATATAGGGGGTTGGAGAAGTTTTCTCCCAAAAATGTTTATCATCAAGTATGTTTTCCTCAGATTGCTAGGCATAGTTTCCATTCCTCTCTGTGCAAAAGCAAGCAGCACCTAATAAATGTTTCATTCAATAATTCAGACACTTTAAGTTATCATAATGCAAACAAGATTTTATCCATGCTCATGCACAAGATAATTATAACAATGTATAAAAAAAGTTTTTGTTTCTGTAAACTATAGAGTAGAATCATCACAGAGGCTTGAGGCATGGTTAGTGAATATTTATTGGGATCAGCGAAGCAGAATTAAAAAACTAGAAAAAAAAAATCAACAAATCCTTCAGTTCTTTGCTAGCAATTTATCCTGGCTAGTTAATGATAGATACAAGTCCTAAATAGGCAAAAGAGGCAAAGAAAAAAATATCTCACCCTTCTCCCTGTATGTTGGTTTACTGTTCAAATTTAAAATTTTGGAGCTTAGTTTACACAACTATTCATAGAAAAAATACCCCAAAATCAGCACAAATTTCTTTACAATTTTTTTTGTTTGTTTTTTAAGCAATCAATATTAGTTACCCCAGACCAATGATGAAGTCTTGTCCAATCCCTCGAAAGGCCTTTATCTCATCATCAACTACTCTTTCTGATCAACATGTCTGGGCCTTGCCCCTGCACACAGCCAGCAAGTTGAGGCCAGCAGTAAAGTCACCTTATAGAGCAGCTGAGTAAACAGACAAAACCCCCAAACTATAACTTCTTAATCAGAAAGAAAATACCAAATAATAATAAAGTCAACCTTCACAAAATCCATAATGGTAAATCACATTTGATCATTTTATATATCACAAACATCTAGCAAAGATTTTTACTGTTTTCCTTCAAAATAAGATATAATTATATCTATGTATACTGTGGGGTTTTTGTGGATGCTAAAACAGAAATAAGCCTTTTCTTAACCCATTTTTTTTCCTATTTTTTTGTTTTCCCCAACACTCAAATACATTTGGTTAGAAGAAAAAACACATAATTAGGAGTGACATGTGATACCATAACTTCTTCTTGCACTGGGAATTTTCTTGTTACTCTTTGTTACACAACTTGTCTGAACTGTCACGAAGAATAATTGATCCTTACCTTAAACAATGCATTTTCCTTCATTTACTGAGAGAAATGTGACCTTTAGAAATAAATAAATTGTTCTTTTACAGATGGGACGGCAGACACCAGCAAGCTATTGCCAGCTTCAAAAACAAGGAACCATTCATAACTACAATTCATATTCTGTTCTCATTCTTCTGAAATGTTGGCTCCCCTTTTACCATCATTTGTAACTGTCTGTATGCTGAAAATAGATACCTAACAAAGTTGTTTAGCCCAACACCAACTCCCTTTATAGCTACAGTTTAATTTAAGTAATGTTCTTATTTGAGTCCACCAAGTAAAGAAATACAACTATAAGGCCATCACTGTTCTCTACTTTCATAAATTAAATCATAAAACGTCTCGTCAATATTATAAAAGCCCAAATTTAACTACCACTTGTCTCAGTCACGAAATTAGCTTTTTAAAACGGTTTAAACTTAAATAAACTCCAAAATTATTTAAAAAACAGCACAAAAGTTAACTAAACAATCTGAAAGAAATACATATAGGATGCAGAATAAAAAGCACCTCCCAAAGTAGAGAAATACAGTCATCTCTACAGCAAAACACAGCACCTGCCCAGCAGCTCCTTACTAGAGTTAATAAAAAAATTTTTATAAGGTTTTTTTCTTGTAAAGTCATCCCAATGGAAACTTTTATGAGAGTGCAGTTGTTTCTACTTCACTCTTACCCGCAGACTCAGACCAGACTTCTTTCTCATGGACAGAGGAACTAGGTCTATTTTACTGTTTCAGCACTGGCAGGCAAACAACAAAAAATAACCTTGGAAAGACACAATCACAGCACTCAATTGCATACAGGATATCCAGATTTAAGTCCTTGGCCTCTATGTGTCTCCATATCAGGAACAAAGAAATATCCCAGCTCTAGAGAGCTGATTTCATAAAAATGTGTAAAAAATGCTTTTACAATCAGTGTCTAGGAGATATCCTCACTCTATTTTCAGTTTTAAAAAAAACCCAAACTTAATTTCATTGAAGAACATCTTAAATCCCAAACTTTGGTGTAACAAGGTTTCTCACCTAGCTTTACCCAAGGTACTGGGGACAGTGGTGCATGTCTCCAGCTCTCCACTACACTTTGTCTTAAAGAGCACCTCACACTTCTGATATAAAGAGTTAAAATTGATTCTCTCTCAGGTAAAGAGTGTATTTGGCAGTAATATGAGGACTATGCATTCAAATTAATTCTCATAATGTCCTTGTACAGACACTGAAATTTCAGTATTTCACTTCAAAATTTTAACATAAATCATGCTAATTTTCTGTAAATATGAAAAAATATATACCATTGTTCATGATTCAAGAACTGTACTGCAATGCAGCCACACTCCAAATCTCATCACTATATATTAACCTACCTTGATAGACTAAATTAATTATGGAAAAGAACTTAAAACTTATTTTAGGTCTTACAACTGTTGTAAAAGGCAACTCAATATATGACAACTGGGATGAATTGTAGGCAAGTATGAGGAAATATACTCAGTGCTTTCTAATAATTTTCACAGAGAAATCGTATGAGGCATAGTGCCATGTACCAGAAACAGTGAGAGACAGACATATTCAGAGATGCAAAACTAAGCCTACTTGACAAAGAAAGTACACCCTGCTCCCTTGGGTATGAAGCTGTTTGTCAGATATCCATCCTGCCAAGCAAACAAAGTCGGCTTTCCTTTGGAAACAGGCCCTGATAAACACCCCTCAAGTCCTCACTTAAAGAAAAGGACTTCCACTTTGAAAGATCACCAGATGTTTTCCAAGCAGAGGAATGAAAAACAGCCAGAGAAAACATCTCCTAATAAAGTAGTAATAGCACAAGCACAGGTCATCACACCTGAACACCACCCTAGCATTAAACATCCCATCTCCAGTCCCAGCTGGTCAACATCAAGTTAAGTCCTCTACAGGAACGACACAATGTGATTCCCAATTCTCAGAACTACCAGCTTAGTAATTCCTTCCTACATAGTTTGCAGTATATCCTTTTCTTGTCTAAATGGGCTTGGTTACAGACACTCCATTACAGCAACCAACTAAAAGCATAATAACAACTTACAGCCATGAAAAAATTTGCCATTTCCATTTAGCTTTTTAAAAAGGATTTTTTTTTTTTGACAGAACAAGAATCATCCTCTATTTTATCTCACAAAATAACCATGGAAATCTTTCATGGATGAAATTTTAAATACTCACACTTCACATATTAATTCATATGCAGAGACACACTAAAGAAGGCAACACAAGCCTCAACTGTCCATTTCGGAAGTATTTGTTTGGATTTTGCTCTTACCCAAAGAAGCCTTTGCATCTAGCGCACTCCAACTGCTCCCTGGTTGCTAACAAATACATTCACTCAACATATATAGAGAAAAATACTGGGAAATTTTTAATAATGGCTAGAAGAAGAAACTCTTTTTAAAGCAGCTAGACAATAGAAACACAAGCAGTAATTTTTCCAAGTTACTCAATACTTGAATTTGCTCTGAAGTAAGGAAATTAACTAGCACAGACTTGCCACTGCCTAATTAGCAATGCATGAATGGAATGTCCAAACACCAATGAACAGATATGTTACATAAGCATAATAAACTAAATAAATACGTTATATTCCATTCTTTTATCACGTGTAGTTTTTCCTTATCAAGTAGTGGCAGATGCAGCTGCATTACTGACCTTAGCTGTATCTTACCTTAAACAAGGTATAGATTCAGATGGCTGTGGCTAATGAAAAGACATTAATTTAATTTCAAATAATTGTGTCACTTTCATATTCATTCTCACAACATCCCCATGAAAAAGATAAAAGTTTACTATTATTTTTCCTCTTTGTATACAGTAGGATTGATACAAATTCACTTGTTGAATTTACTTGTCAAAACCATAGAAAACCTACTTGACAAGAATAAAATTGAGATTTGTAGTGCACTTGTAAATGGAAAGGCATCCACATGACTTTCTACACTATCTTTGTTAGGACAACAAATAGGCAAAGGAAAAAAATTTCCATAATGTCATAAGAACTTTTTTTTAAAAAATTAAAGCAATTTATTTCATCTGTGGCCCCACTGTAGGATTTTACAACCATTATGTGAAAGCTAAAAATATTTTTTTATGGTGTAGCAAAGGATTCCGCACCCAGCCGCATCCTCACTACGAGTTACAATAACCCACCCATGTGCCCACTGTCTGAAGGTAGTAACAGCTGCTGCTCATCCCTCCTGAACAGCCCATGGGTGGGCCAGTGTATATGCATCCAAAATAACCCCTCAGTTATTACAAAAAATACTGTATGTTTCCTTCCTTTGGTTCTTAAATGTATTCGCAGTTGTACTTGACCCTAAAATCCTCAGTTCTGCTCCACTTGCAAAATGGGTCATGAGAATTATCTAGGAAGTGAACTAAAGTGTATTGTAGTGTAATTAAAATTTATCTTCACTGATAATCCCTTAAATATGCTTTTTGAAGAGAATCAGCAACGGTAAACTAAAAAAAATATACAAGTTCCATTAGTTTCCAAGATTTTTGAGAGGAGAGAAATATCACAGAATATTCTGCTTTGGAAGGGACCCACAAGGATCAAAGTCCAACCCATGGCCCTGCATAGGACAGCCCCAAGAATCACACCATGTGCCTGAGAATGTTGACTAAACGGTTCTTGAACTCCGTCAGGCTTGATGCTGCCCCCTGGGGAGTCTGTTGCCAAAAAAAAAGAGAAGGAAAAAAAAAAGGGAAAAAACCCCCATCAATTGACACAAGATCAGGTAGAGCAGAATCTCACTTTAGATCAAATTCTGAATTCTGAAATCATACTGAACTACATCACCCTAAAATCTTGTCAGAGTATCTCACAAAGTAACATGCTGCACAAAGTTGGAGCTGTTGCCCCAATTACTGGCTATCTTTGGAAAACAGCAGCCCCTGCTCAAGTGGAAATATTGATTCCTTAGGGATGACTCTTCCCTCACAGCACTACATTGCTTTGGAGATGGATTATCCAGTAAAGACAGTTTCACAGTAACTGTCACTAAACAAAACTGAGCTAAATTCAGGGTCCTGACCACATGGATTAGGCCAAGGACAGGCAAAAGTGGTTTTGCCAACAGTAACTGCAGTAACATCTCGGAGCATTAATGAAACTGCCAATAATGCTGGCCAGTAGTCTAACCATTAAAAGCTGATTTCACAAGTTTCTGCTTCTTTCACGTTCCCTGTTCTCTAATTAGTATCTGTGACAATGCCTAAGCTAGAGAGAAATCAAAAGATCTAGGATGACAATTCCCAAATTTCTAAAGAGTTACAACTGAAAAAAACTAAGATTAAATCCTCTTTCATACTTAAATGGCTTTGTCTAAGTTCTGTGTGAACAATAAGTGAAATGTCCTATAAGCAATAATGTATATTATTTATACATATATTAACGTGTACATATATATATATATCAATGTATATAATAGAGTACAAGTCCATAAGTAATCTTGCCCTATATAAGGAATAGATGGAAACTTTATGGAAAAACCACTATCTATACAGACTATACTAGCAACTTTACCAAAATAAGAGCAGCTGTACAGAGTTCAACCGCAGGTCTCCATAGCCCATCCTGCCATAAACTGGTGCTTTGGGATCATCAGAACAAACACATGACACTTATGAAGTCTCCCAGCATCCAAGTACCAAAAGTCAAATCCTATTAAGAATTAAAATAAGTAATAACAAACCCTACACAATGGTGTGCTTACAGGAAATCAAACAGGATAAAAAATAGCTACATGCAATATTCTCTTAGGGAGAGCATAAACACAGAAGGCAATGACATGGTGTCTTTGTAGATCCTATCTTTTTGCCCTCAGAAACGTGGGCTGCAGCAGTGGCCATCCAGCTATCAGCACACAGCAGATATGGGGCACTGAGTGTTAACTTTACACAATGAGCCCCATAGTCCAACATCCATAATACTCTTCTGTAACCCTCTGTTCTCTGACTACACAGATTTGTCTTAGAAAATACATATTCACAGATTTGGACTGCAAGGACCAATTGCTCCCCAGCTTTCTTCCCATCATGCTCTAACTACACCAGCAACCAAAGTTCAGGAACAAGACTGGGTAGATGGCAGGAGCTCATATTTCAGCAGAATACCACTGGGACCAAGCCTTAGGGTGATACAGGGAAAGGGAGTGTTGGAGAAGGAAAAACAGCTTTGGAAAGATAATCAAATTGTTACAACAAAATTGGATTTAAAGTCCAAACTATCTCCATTACCTTCTGGTGGTGGGGGAGGGAAATCCTCTGTGTCCATCCTAACGTATGCGCCGCAACTTTAGCAGACTGTAAAACCCTGCAAAAATGAAGGGAACATGTTTTGTAGATGAACATCATTTCCAAATACTGAGACACTCCTTTTCAATTTGGCTAAGCTCATACCTATTAGCTAATACCATTATGGAAGAGAGGAAATGTGCCTGGCTTCTTGCTTCAATATGAATCCAGTCCAAATTTTTATGTATACAGCCCTCAGTATTGGAGCCAATTCATTTAATGACCTCAGTAAGCCAGCTGAAGAAAAATGAAGTTTTTAAACTATCTGGTGTTCTGCAGCTCCCATTGTGACCATCACAAGCAGATTACTAAAACATGTAGTTTTAGTAATGTTTGGGGCACATATTCTGTATTCTGTTTCAAAATCTTCACGAAGGGGATAAGGATAAAAATTCTAGAAAGCTCCTCAGTTTTGATGATACTTTTCTCCACCTGGCAATCACAAATAAGTTTTAATTATGCACTTTGCACATCACTTCTTTCCTCTTTTTTTTTTTTTCCAATCTTAAAAAATTCCGCTTGAGCCACTTTAGTTTGACCTTTCCTGAGAAGAACGAAGTACCAGCAAGCAAATTCCTGAGCACCTTCTCTCTCCTCCTCTCTTCTCATCTCTCGATCTCATGTTTTAAGGAAAAGAATAACCTCACAAAGCATTCCCATACTTTGGTCCTGAATACACACTGAGAGAGAGCAAAGCCCAGAACCCATGAGAGACATTTTTCTTTCCTCCCCATAACACTACTTAATAATGACGTTCCAGTATCATCTAGAAGGAAAACCTCTTGTGCTAAGCAATGCATATACTCTGCCCCAAAACCATTTTCACTCTAACTCAAAAGACATCATATCAAAAAGACATATTTCAGAACAAGACTGAGGAGGAAAAGTAAGTTTCCAAAAGCCCCACAGGACAGTGGAAAAGCTAATGCAGAATTTTCTGTCCTACTCTTGGGGAGCCCATAGATGTTAATCTGAAGAAGCTACCACTTCTGCTGGCAATGGCACACAAAACAGCTCAAGCCCTTGGAAAGTCTCCACAGTTCAAGTATGAAATGAGTAAACTGAAGGAGAAAGTAAAATTCAAGGTACAGTGGAGAAATAACAGACTAAATGGATCAGAATACAGAGGTCAAATGAATTGTCAGTTACAGAAGAAGTGGCAGTGAATGGAAGAAAATGCTTCAAAAAAGAATTCAGCCCTAGGAGGTACAACAAAATTTACCTCCCTAATATTAGGTATGCAAGGGCAAATCATCAGGAAAGATGTATGAGGAAAGATAACAACTCTGGTGGAACAAGATCCTATTGTGATGAGACAATTCATAACAACTTGCATTTAATAAGCATACAAAATTCCCTTTTAAACTGTCTCAAGATTTGGTAATTCTTAATCCAGTCCTAGATAAAACCAAGTAGCTTCAGAGCTAAGGTTCCAAAAGGATTCACCCACATATACATCTGTCTATAACACAGAAAAAATTTCATTACATGCTTTCACTATCCTGTGTCCCTTCTAAAGCCTCTCTATAATTTCTATCTGCAGAGCTCCAAGGCGTGTTCCTGCTTACAAATGTCTGGAATGCATCTTGCCACACCAAAACTGTCAGCCAAAATGAGCAATAGTCATGGTTTAAAGAAAAGGCTCTTCCTTTATGCTTTTAAAGCTGCGTCATGACTGGAGCATAGGTCTCCAAGTGTGAAACATATAATAACCACCAAATCTCTGAAAGTGAGTCTAGGCACATTTTCCAAATGTATCTTTAAGAAAGTAGCTAAAAGGCTTCGAGGATGTGAGGTGTTTTTTTAATTTAAACATATGATGCAAGTTTTCAAATGTCTATGAAAGTTAAATTCAACAATGATTTTTTAAATCAGTTTCTTCCTTGCAAGTAAATATTAAAAAGACACAAAGCTGAGCTATGCAGCTTTATTTCCAGCTCACAGTTACATGCTTCAAATTACACAAGAATTGTGTCAAGGAAGGACACAGACCCAGTGTTAGAGTTCTAGCCACTGACTTGCTTGCTCCTATCTAAACAGTGCAGTTATTCACAAGAAGAAAGATACACTGTCTCACTTAAGAATGCCTCAGGGGTTGATTTATACATTGCATTAATTCATCTTGAAGTTCCACATATTTTTCTCTACTTTTTAGCTACTACAAAAAACCCTGCAGCAGCAAAGAGCGCTTGTGTATTACACATTCCATTAATACCCTCCACAAAAATAAAATTGTCATTTTATGTAGCAGACAGCACATTTATGAAGAATCTGTAATAGCACCATATTTCAAAGAGAAGTTTTTCACTCTTGTATGAAGAGGCAGGGGAACTAACTCAAGTTAAAGATGTTTAAATCAAGATTAAGGCAGATGATTTAATTTGACTAGCAGCATATGGTACATTTGCAGTCATAGCTCATATGGTTTTCCCCATTGACTCTGCTGCTAACAGAGTTACATAGCACACAGCTGTACAGGTGCATTCAGACAATAATCATGGAAATAACAGCTCAAACTAACTAGAAAGGGACTTCCAAATGTTCTCTCATACATTCAAGACAGGTGTTTTCAAAATTAAATCAGACTGCTCAGGGCCTTTGTCCCTCCAAGTTATGAAACCCCATGAGGGTGGAGGTTTCACCACCTCCCAGAGCATCCTGCTCCTGTGCTTAAGGAGCCACTCCAGGAAGAGTTTTTCCCATATGCTCAACTGGAATTACTCCTGCAGCAGCTTGCAGCCATTGCCTCTCATTCTCCTACTGCACACTTTTGGCTCCATCTTATTTCCAATCCCACCTTGGGAAGCAGAGAACTGCAATTCAATACCCTGCAGTCCTTTCTTCTAAAAAAGACACAAACCCATTTCCCTCAGCCTCTTCTGAGCTGTTCCCATTCCTAACCATATCATTGGCCTTCACTGGACTCACTTCAGTTTGCCAGCCCCTCATTTGTGCCAATGCATCACACAACGTTAAATTCCAGATGCAACATCGAGACCACTGAGTAGATTTTACTTGGTTTAACATAAAGTTATATGAAAAATTTAACAGCTAAGTGCTTTTAAGACACAGAATATCAAAATTTTGTTCCAGGGTTATTTAAAAATTGCAAATAGAAAAAATTCCCTATTAAATATTAAACACACATGCTATTATATTCATGTGTATTCCATTGTAAAATTATGAATCTGAGTAACTGAAAAACTGCCCTCACCTACTGGACACAACACAGAGTCTACATAAATATGGAGCTTTTTTCCCCCATACAAAACTGATTTCTCAAATATAGTATAACCTCTATGTAATGACTCAAATCACAGCCTTCCAGGCTCCTTCCAGAGCAGTCACAGGAAAAAAGGGACAGAAAGAAGCTCTTGAAGTTATCTTGCCCAAACTTTAAGATTTCCCATTGGCACCCAGATGCGTGACCAATTCAGCTGACTGAGTGCTCATCACCTTCTATGCTTCAGAAGTGGGTAGAGGTAGCAGTGACTGGTGTGGACCACAGTGGTGACCTACACATTGCCTCCTTTCCCTCCCTTCCCCCACATTTCCCCTGTGGGCCAAATGTACAGCAGATGCAGGGAGAGAGGCCAAGGATCTCCTGGATGCTCTTATTAAAGGCAGCTGACCCACTCTGGTCAAAACATTGGCCTACACTTCCCATGTCTGCTTCCTGATGTTTTCATCTGATCCTTTCCTCTCAAACTGTTAGCAGGAACATATAATTCTTACTCATTTTTACAGCATGAAAGAAGAAAGATAGTTTTCCAATTTTTTAAGTTCACAGTTTACCTGCCCTCTTATAACTGAACCAATGCATCTAGGCAAACCCCAACTATTCCAAGCCTAGAGACTACTACTGCTGTTAAAAAATCCCTACCTGTAGCACAGTAGCATGCTTTTATTCCAGGTGTTTAGCTAGTAACTTCCCAGTTTGGCATTAAAAATCAGGAATAATAATTAAATGCATGAATTTTGAATGAAAAAGAAAATCAGATCCCTTATTATACTGCAATATATTCAGTTCCTCATTAAATTTCTAAATTTTAAATTGCTAGATAAGAAAAAAAAAGAAAGGAATTAAAATACCACATTAAAATCAGATGTTCCTGGGCAATGTTTCTGATGCAGAGAAGTCCCACACAGCTGAGGCAGTCAGATTTCCAATGGCACTCACGCCAGAAGCCAGAGTTGTTCAAATGTGAAATGAACCCCAAGGACAGCTCCTAACACTTACTTTAAATTTTCCAACAATAACACTCACTTTTGACCATGGTACTGAAGGCACTTCTGAAAGCTGGTACTGAAGGAAGTTGGAGTCTGATGTTCCAGAGCAGACCTCACAACCTCAGAGTGCTAACACCTGCATAACCTGTGAGACTCAAATTCTGATTCCACAGCAAATGGCAGTTTCATCAAAGGAAACAAAGGAACCTTTATACTTATCCAAAGACTACAGAAGAATGTCAAAGTTCCTCTCTGCAACTCAGTTTCCCTTCTCCTAACCTCTGGTAACTCCTTCTGCCTCCAGGACTAGGCTTCTCAGCTACATCTGCACATCACACTTTACTCAATGATTTCCTCTAATTGTGGGACAAACAACAGACCATCAGTTCTCAGCTACAGGACTACAAATACTGATCAACATCTGCATTTCCACTTCAACAAAACTATTTTCCAAAAGTCACTACTTGTGCAGAGGTCAGTAGGTAACAGAAATGGGACTGATACAAACTCTGCCAAAACAATGGGGCAGTGCAGCATTCAGATCTGGGGGCACAGTATCCATACACTGAGCTCCCAAGGGAGCACATGCTGCCAAGTTTTTTCAGCTCCACCACCCTAAGAACTGTAAAGCTGGTTGACATACCTTCTCCCTAGGTATGTGTGTGCACTATAACTGCAGGAACATCAGGATTCTTCATTCTTAACACTGGAGAGAGAATGAGCCAATGAACATTTTATCACAGGAAACAGAAGTTGAATCAAGGAGACTGATTTCCAAGGAACTGTCACTCATGAAGAAAGCTTAGTCCAAGCAGCAGTATCCCTGAGAAAGCCTTGAAGTCTGAAAATTAAACTAAAAAAACCCCACCAAAACAAGAAAAACTGTGAAGGCAAAGCCCATGAATGTCTAAAAACCTTTTGTGTCCACATCACTTAGTGAATATTGCTTTGTAATGCCCAATTGAGTCTTCTTCCACCTATAACTACAGAATTCCCACTGGGAAGTAAATCTTGCTGAAATTTGATATAAAGACTCTTCCAGGCTTGCAGAGACAAAAAAAGATAAAAGAATGCAGAAGGTAGAAGGTTAATTTCTTTTTTTTTCTCCCGTATATCAAGAAGGCTCCATTACACAGAAAAAAAAAAAAAAATTATAGTACAATTTGTTTTCCATACAAGTTATCTCTATGAAACATACACAGGTGTCTACCTGTTAAATGCCTGAAGCAGGCATTCATATTATGACAGCTTCCCATCACATGCTGTAAGCCATGGAAGATGTCTATGCCAACACTGGATCATTATTTCTTTTAATGTATATTTGGGTTTATTAATAGCTAACAGTCCTGTTCTGTACAAATTTTATTCTTAAATTTATCGAAGAAAATTACCTAAATCATGGGCAATGAAATAATAAAGGAAGTACAGAGGTTTATTCAGAAAATTAATATGAAGCCCAGTTCCCGTCTCAGTTAAAGTTGGGGGAAATTCTATTACCCGCAGCAATCCAAACAAGGTCAGATCTGCAGGTATGCACGTTTTTCAGAATGCATAGAAAATCCACTTTCCCAAAAGCTAGTTGGTTTTTCTTCTCACACCAAGCAGCAGCCTGCTCAAAGCCAGAGAACAACACAGCAGCAGTAAGCCCTGAAAAGAAGCAATCTATAGAGACACCCCAAAAACACGGGTGAAGATTGGTTTTCTAGTCTTTATTTCTAAAGGCTATTATTTACAATATTTCTTCACCTAGAGTGTATTCCTGTTCAATACATCATCTAGAAGAGGGGAAAGGAGGAAGAAAGCACAGATTGCATCTGTAAATTTGTCCAAGGGATCCTGACCACAGTGCAATCAGAAAGCATTGTTAAATTTTTAATATTTATGTTCTTCCCCTCTATAGATTATTACTGCAAGGCAAAATACCGAATCACTGCTTGATAGACTCATTCAGGTTGGCAGGAGGTCATGTAGTTCAACCTGCTGCTTAAAGCCAGGTCAGCTACCAGATGAGATCAGGCTGCTTTATCTACTGAGATACTGAAAATCTCTGAAGACGGACTGCATGACCTTGCCAGGCATCCTGTTTCCTTGCTTTGTTGTCTTCCTAGAAAAAAACACTGCCCTTATATCTAGTTAGAACCACCCTTACTTCAGTTAGGAGCATAGCCTGCTGTCCTGTCACCTTGACAGCCTCCCAGCAGGCAGAAGCACAGTGCCATCAGGCCCCCATGAGGCATCTCTTCACCAGCCCAAAAAAGCCCAGCTCCCTCAGACTCTCCTCCAGCACAGAGCTACCACCCCCTGACATTGCAGCAGCCTTGTGCTGAACTCGTTCAGTGTTATCCACATCTCTTGTACTTGGACGGGATGGGGTGTGGACACAAAACTGGAAGCAATGCTTCAGGTGTGGTCTGACAAGGGTTGAGTGAACAGGAACCCTTCCCTCAGAGAAGGCATTCCTTCCCAGGTGCACAACCTTGCTCTCGTCATTGTTGAATTCCACAGAGTTCCTTCCAGACAGCTCCTCCAGCCTGCTCAGGTACTTCTGAACTACAGTCCAGATCTCAAGCACATCCACCACCCGCCTCTTTTTCCCTGTTTGATGTCACCTGCAAACTTCATGAGCAAGGGCTGGGACACTTCCACATCATGCATAACATTAAACAGGACACATCCTGTGACAGACAGCTGGGGCACTCCACTGGTTACCAGCCTGAAGTTATAACCAGTTAGTCATCTCTAAAACTAACCATCCCATCAGGTTTCCAACCATCTAGCAGGACACCCACCCAGATTACAATGCATTCTGCAAAAGACCTTGCTGAACCCAACATGAGCACACAGTTTTATTAAGCTTGGTAGCCATATACTTACTTTACAAATAGGAAAGCCATGACCTACAAATTTTAAGGAATGAGAAGAGTATGGATAAAAAGTTAACTGATACCAGAGAAGGGAAGAGGTTCCTGAACACGCATGTAGGGCACCTGACTTTTAGTGAATGAGCCTTGCTCCCATCTTTAGTCCTGGTAACTGTTTGAATACCTGAAGGAAGAAGACGGGTATTACCCCAGGTTTTGGAGGCCATCCTGGAGGCCAAGAGAACCATAACAAAATGCAAGAATCTGAAGAATTGAAAGTGAACAAGGGCATCATATGCATATCAAGTCAAGACTGATTTGATTTGTCTTGTTCTGTGTCACACAAACTAGAGAACTACATTACTGGGTCAAGACAATGATCTTCCATCTCGCACATGGAAGCAAAATAAAAATGTATGAATACTAAGAGCATTTTTCTTAATTTGCTCTATAATTTGATTGCAATCAAGTAACTTCATCTGAGAAAGTAATTTTATTTCTGTAACTTCCTTTTTTAAACTTATTTCAGATTAGTCCCTTTCTATATTGAATATTAAGCATTACTTTAATTGGAAATACCCCCAGCCATGTTTGTATTTTTTACAAACATTCCTCTCTTATCAGAGAAGATCCGCACATGCTGCAATTATGAGGTAAACCAAAAGCGGGGTAATGTTATTTGTTTATGGATGCAGTTAATAAGCATTTTTCCCCCTCCAACTGTACTTCAGTTACACATCCACCAAAAAAGCAGGAAGTCCTGTTCAAACTTGCATTAAATTCATCCATCCTAGTTTTACAAGGTGCAGGCGGTTGTCTTTCAAGATACTGATGACAACTGATGAAAATTTCCAAGTTCTTTCCAATGATACAAGTGAAAGGATACACTGAAATGAATATTCAGTTACTACTGCTGCCTGCAAACTAAGTCCTGACAGAGACACTTCTATGAAACATTTTCAGCTCTTTGGGTATTACTGTCCTTGGAAAAGAAACTGCTGTTTCTCATCAAGGACAACCCACTACATCTAATCATTACAAAAGCATCCAAATGAACAAAATTATTTCACTTGATGAATAAAGTTATTAAAAATAAATACAGTCTTATTTCTGAGTTTCAAAAATATTTGGAGTAAAATACAGAAATACATATCTAATAATAATAAAGTCATAATGCACGCTCTAGAAAAATAACAAAATTTTATTTGATTTTCTTTTTATAACACCAAAATTTTATTCAAATAAATCAGAAATCAGGTAAGGAACTTTTTAAATAATCAATTACAGTAAGAAAGAAAAATAGTAATAGCACCTGCAAAGAACAGCCCTTCTCTTCAAAAAATATATACTAGAAGGTGGTTTTCCACGGAAGTGTAAGTTCTGCATCTAGTCCTAACATCAGCAGTCTTCACTCTTTCCTTGATTTGGAAATGATCTACTAGATCTTTTTTCTTTTCAATCTTCTACAGTTCAAAAGTGAGGATTTTAAAACTCCAAAGTCAGTCCACGGTTTGCAACAATATTAAATATTATGTATAAAATTCTAAAAGAAAACTGAGTATGAATCAGTGAGTGCCTTAAAAAGGCGAAAAATATAAAGACAAGAGACATAAGCTCAAGACTCACAGTGATCCTAGCAAAAGATCTAAATATTGCCATCTACTTTCCAATAACTTACTATCCCAGTTTAGAGATGAGGAAATAATGTTTACCCTCTTTCTTGAAGTTTCTGAGACATATGTTCTGTATCAATAAGCACAAAAATATTCATATGATTCCTGCAATTTTTATAATGCATTTCAAGGAAAAAAAAGATTGCAGAACAAAACAAGAGTAAATGTTTGACCTTGAGCTTGGATCCTAATAGTTCACATTCATGGTTCAGTCCCAAGTAACAAGTATTGTACAGTACAGTAAGTCACTGAAACAGATTTTCCCAAGATAATGCCCCTATTCAGCAGCACGTAAGTAGAACAATTTATTTTGCTCTGCTTAACTGCTTCACCCACGCATTTGACATTAAGCTTCAGGCTTCCTGACTGAGCAGTGAACATGTAGGACATGAATCGATGTTGTGCAGTTATGCATCACTTCCCACAGTCTTGCTGATTCAGGCATTTCAGAATAAAACATGAATCAAGTTTTTTATCTAAAACACAAGTTTGAAAACATATTTTTCAAATCTCATTTAGCATTATTTGTCATCATTCCTTTAAAAACAAGTTGTACTTTTACATCTTCCTGGTTTCAAAATAATTCAAAATATTTTGGTGCAAGTAAAACGCAGTACTGTAAGAAAATGTCCAACTGATTTAAAGCTCAAAAGATGGTAATAATGCAGCAGTTTCCTTCCATAGATATGTGACAGAACTTGAGTCACTGAGATTCTGCTCTCTGCAAACCACACATGCAAACACACAATGACATTACTGACAAAGATTTGAAAAAAACCAGAAAGAATATTAAGACGTACTTGTATAGGTCCATAATGAGAATCTCATTTACCTTGCTCGTGTGCTTCCTCTCCTTATTATAAAGAGCACTTCCCTCTCATAACATACATGCAGCATCCCAAAGTAATTCTCAAGGTTCAGTTTATGAATTTCTGATCATTTCCAAGCATCCAAGCTTCCAGCTTTTTTACTCGTTAAAACTACTTCCAGATTCAGAAATTAATTTAACTATTATTTTTCCTCTAACAGATGCAATAACAAGAATGACTTTGTATGAACAGGAAAGGGAATGGGAAAAAATATCTGCAATGAATGCTGATTTTAACAAGATACAGTCTTGGATACAAAAAATGCCTCCCTCACACCTTCTAGAATATATACAAAATGAAAAACTAATTCATAGCACAATCAGTGCAGCCTAGTTTATTACGCCATTATAAGATACAAAGTGTTCAAAAAATAGGACTGACTCAACAATTGCATTCACAGTGTTTAACACTGTAACTCCAAAGACCTTCTCCAAGGTACAACTGCTACAATAGATATCCCACAAGAAGCATCCAAGAATAGTTCATAAATGCGCTTACAGCTCAAAAAAAGAAAAAAATTAGAAAGCTGAACTTACAAAAAGACTGTTTAAAGAAATACCATTAAATTTAGAGGCCATAAGAAAACTCCACACGAGATTCCTTCTCCAATTCTAAACTAAAATGGTAAAATGGAAACACATAATTAAAGAAAAAGAAAAAAGTGAAACAAGTCACTTTACATAAGCGTAGAGAAAATTACTAGAAAATATGAAGAAAATAAGTGCTACACACTGCTCATTTCTCCATCCCATACAAAATTGAGAGCAGTGTAGTATTACAGATGCAGTACCACAGATAAACTGGGTACAGCTCCGCACAATACACAAAGTTCAATCTGAAAGTCTGAACCAAAACTGCTCCTCCTTCTCCTGGACTGCAGATTTTGCTTCCTGGCTTCTTCAGAAATAGACCGAAGTTTATAAATTGTCTACAACAGATTCTAAAAATAATTTCTACTTTATATGGAATCAGTTAATAGACTTCCTGTTTTACAAATGAGTAAAGTTCTATTCCCAGTTGCATTAAATTCCATTAACAATTATGAAGTTTGACAATAGCCTGTCAGGTTTTAGACCAGCTTGTTTTCCTTCAAATGTTTATAAACTATGCAAGGACTCCTAAACAACTGAAGAACTCCTCTGGTGTTGAGACTTCCTCATAGACTCATAGAATGGTTTGGGTTGGAAGGGACCTTAAAGATCATCTAGTTCCAGACCCCTTGCCATATGTGGGTCAGGGACATTTTCACCAAATCCTATGCTGGGAAAGGATTTTTGCAATCTACTGATGAGTGAAACCATAGCCTATCTGCCAAGTATAAGCACAGCTCAGGGTCAGAGAGGACTCCTGGGCACAGAGAGAGAGAGTCAACCCGCTTTTCAGTGCTGTGGTGTGCTCACCACTGACCTGTCAAAGCCAATAGCACAAGACTTGTACGTTTGGCCTCCATGTCTCAGAGCTGCGACGCCAGCATGCACACACCTGTCATGCAGCACTGGGGAGGGACCTTATATCCTGTGGTGTTCAATACATAGGAAACTGCTCGTTCCAGGCACTTATCCAGGAGATGACGGACAGTACATTGCCCAAGGGTTTGTCTGCTTCCATGGTCCTTTCTCCCACCACATCCATCTGTGGGTATCAGCCACAGAAGTCCCACGCACTGGACACCCAGTGCCATCACAAGACACTTGTCCTCATTCACACAGGAGGTTATGTCTCATGTACAATGCCACAGGTAAACTATGAAATTCGTAGAATATATTACAAAAACCTTGAAACCTCACTGTAAAGCCTTCAGAGGTATCAGATTTCAAGGTAACGTCTACAGAACTACTGTTCATAACCAGATAAACACATGTAACTACTTCATGTACTACTGTGCCAGAGGGTGGGGAAAAAAAAAAAAAAGATGGATTAAACAAAGCAAGTCAGACAGATTATCAAGATCAAACAGATCACCCAAGTGAAAAGGATAAAGTGCCCATTGAAGAAAACAGCTGAAAAGCCAGAACCCCTGCCTGAATAATAGGCTTGAACTTGTAGGCACCCAACCTGTCCCAGGTTCAGGCAATAAATCTGCATCTCTTGAGAACCAACAGAAAATTTAAAAAAATGTAATACTTCATTTCTACTGCAGAACAGATTGCTCACTGGAGTTCACCAAGTGGAGTGAAGGCTTTGGGGAAAAAAAATATTTTCTTTACAATAAAAATAGCCACAAAGTCGCACATGGTGGTATAATCTGACTGTAGTTATTTAGCATGAAACAGTTCTTAACCAATCCTTTTTATTTCCTAGCTCATGCAAGAAAAAAACCCTACACCTTTTTATGCTAACAGTTAAATTGCACAACTGAAAAAAGAGATGCTCTTTGCATTGCAATTAAACAACTTCAAACCTGCCAGCATAAGGTAAAAACCATGATCTTAGTAGCTTTGGATAAGTTTAGGAAAAAAAAAAGTAAAAAAAAAAAAAAATAAAAATTGAATACATAAATGAAAGAGGGCAGAATTTAGAATGGATAAAATTGTTTTGGTCAAAAATACATGCACCTCCTAAAGGTCTTTAAGCCTTTGCCATGGACAAATTATTAATAGTTGCTTTTCCAAGCACCTGGTACTGCCTACAGCCTGCTCACTCACTTGCCCAGGTAAATGACTGGGCAATCTCTGAAAGCTGTTCTTGCCTTACCCTGTAAGCACAGGGCATCTTGGAAAAGCCACTACAGGTCTGGGATCACCACAAACAACATATAACTTCTCCTCCTAACAGTTGACCGTGAAAAGAAACCAAACATAATTTTAAAACCTCCTTGGGAAAAAATACATTAAAGGACAGTTGTTATTGTGAAGTACATTTTTCCCTGTTTTAAGACAGACAATTCGATTGCAGATGCCAACTAAAAACCTGTGGTCGACACCAGCTTTGAAAAACGGGGAAGGAAAAACTCCAGCCCTCATGGGAGCTCGATTTTTCATAGCCTTGTCCGTATGTGATGGAGAGGGGAGGGAAGCTGGAGCCAGCGGCGCAAACGGCACACGCGAGAAACCCCCCGCGAAAACCTGGTGGGAAAAAACTTCCCCAGTTCAAGAGCGAGAAGTTTGGGCAAAGCAGGGATGCGTTTTAGCGACCCCTCGCCCCCTCGCTTCAGCAACCCTTTAATGGCAAAACCTCTTCAATAACAGATCTCACCGCCCGGGTTTCCCTCTCACCGCCCGGGTTGCCCTCTCCTCCCCCGGGCCGTGCCCGCCCCGGGCCCCCCGCAGCTCCAGCGAGGCTGCCCCGACCCCCGAGGGGCGTCTCCGCACCCAACAACGAACCCACCCTCCAAGGACCAAACTTTCCGTGACTAACACCGGAGAGAGACCCCGGCCCGGAGCGAACACCCACCTCCTCCGCCGCGGCCGGAGCCGCCACCAGGCGCTCGGANNCGGGGCGGGCCGGGCAGAGCGTGTTCCCCCCGGACGCCGCCGCATTCCTGCGGCCGCACGTGACACCGCCCGAGGCGGGAGCGCATCCCGGGGCCCTGCTGCAGGGGGGCGTCGGTGTAACGGGGGGAGAGCGGAGCTCTCCGGGGATGGAGAACTGAGCACACGAGCGACGGGACTGCTTGTCCCCTTAGCCTCAGGCTGACGAATAGCCCCTGAGCACGCCAGGGTGCATGCTGGGCCACGGCACAATACTGGAATTTAATTTCATTTATCACTTGAAACTCTGTTTTTACAATTAAAGGCTGTCTAGAGGCTCTGGCACCTCACACCGAGTCTTTTTGCTCTTTCCCCATCCTTGTTGTGTGATGGTCCTCCCAGCAAGCATCGCTGCAGACCGCTGACCAAGCCAACCACACAGCCACCCACGCATGGAATGCATGTGTGCCACACAAGCACGGAGTGCTTATCCTAGAAGTAACACCAACAACTTGTACATTCAGGACAACGTGCCCCTTCCTTAAAACAAAAAAAGGAAACCTTTACAAGATGCAATTATTTTGAAAAATTATCCATTTACTCATCTGTCACACTTTGACAAAAATAAATGCTCTTAAGTAAATTTTAAGTTCTTAAATACATTATAAGTCATTACAACTATTTAATATTGTTAAATATTATTTGAAATCTTTGGACTACTTTTAAGAATGAAAACTTTGAGGTAAATGCTGTTCAAAGATCCATACGTCATCCAACAGTGATCCTTGCCTATTTCAGTGCACCAATGCTACAGCCAGTAATAAAATATGCCAAATACACCCACGTATAGTAAATTCATTATCATCACATGAAAACGTTAGCAGTAAATTATGGCATTCAACATTTGATGAATCCACTTTTTTCCTACATTTTTCCTTTGTCTATAGTTAACGACACACATTCACAATTATCCTTGTCTTCCTATGGGTTCATTCAATCTGAATTACAAATTAAGTATTTAAAAGTATTTCAAAAAATGTTTCCATTTTCACAAAGTTATTTCTTTTTAGTGCAGTTCATCACAGTATGAACTCAAAATAGTTCTCACATAGCTCTATAGGTTCTGTGCAAGAAAGAAAACAAAAAAATTGGGCCATACGTAAAGGTTAAGGCCAGGGATACCATTATGGCATTCAGTTCAGGCTTCCAGTATAGACACCACTCTATCCTGTTGCTTCTGTAATTTTTTAAATGTGTTGCAATTCTTTCACAGCCAGCTATGATTTCAGGAGCTGAAATGACAGGGAAACAGTCTTTAGCAAACTGTTAAATAAGTCCTTATTACTAGAGGCCACGTTAAAGAACAGACACATATCTAGACCAAGTACAACTAGCTTGATTCTGTAATTAAAAATACCATTCACTAGCAATATCCTTCTCCTTTTAGCAGCCAGCTCACTATGTGCATTAAATTCTCCCTTTCATAATTATCTTTCACTGTTAGAGAGACAAAATTCAAATCCTTCCTAGAGTTCTTTTATGAACCTTTTTGATCTCTGACAACCACTTCTTTGATTCTGGTGACCATATGTAAATATCCTTCTTTAATTCAAATAAAAGGTCACTGTGGAAACCTTGTTCAACAAATCAAATAATAGCAGATCAACTTGTAAAAAAGAAAAACTAACTTGCAAAATAACTTGCACTTTCCTACTATTTTCTAAGGCAACACCCTATTTAGCAGTAATAATTAGCACCCTAATAATTGCCATCACAAATTAATTTTTTATGCACCCATAATTAGCTGTTGATAATTAGAATGGGTGTCTCCACTGTTATCATGAAGCTTTTTATAACCAGATTCTAAGAAGCTGATGTTTAAATTGGTTTTCCTGGTGATCCTTACATGAGACCTCACCAGAAATTATTTACTCTCATTGTTGATTACTGGGGCTTCAGCAAAGATACCTCTCACCTCCAACATACTATACATAGGTCAGCTACCCCATGCATCTATACCATACATCTATTCCAGTACATGTATTGGTCATCTTAGGGGCCCCATCAACACTGGGCAGTGTCCTGGCCCCCTGTGACACAGTGCAGTGAAGATGGGACCTCTTTTTTCTCTCTCCATGGAAATTGGCATGGTTGAATGTAAACCTAAATTTATGACACTTAAGGATACATGATATCACTCCTATGGCTTGCTTTTCAAAACATTGCATGAAATCTGAACAAGGAAACTAAAACTTAGGTTATTGTTCTCCAGCAAAGCCAGACTTTCTCAGTTTCTTACTTCTGTTTAACAGCTGATGTAGCTGGCACTTTTTCCTAGGGAGTATTTATCCACTGGAATTTCAGAAGTTGTTTCTCCTATTGTTCTCAGGAGTCCCCCATTAAGACAGTATGTCATCTGCTTATTGCAATCCCTCAGAAACCACTCAAAGCCAGGACATCCAACAATCTTGCTTAACTAGAGCATCAGCAGAATTCATGCTGGAGTCTTGTAAAGTGACAGGTGCCTTCTGAAGTAGGCACCAGATGAGTGACAATACTTTTTAAAATATATACATATAAAATTCTTTAAAAGGCAAGCCACATAGTTTTCTTAAATTCAGACTATTACATCAAAAATAACATTTGGTTTTATAAAAGCACTGCTTATTCACATTCTGATATGCTGCCTACTGCTGACTTGTCTTCCAGGTCTCCCTGAAGCACCAGCACCACTACTGGGGGACAGTTTGTCAATTCTGAGCATACCAGTACAGGTTAACCTGACAACTGAATTTTATAATACTGTGATCTTTTACCAGCACTAGAATTTCTTTCATGAGTGCATTTTATTTCACTTTTTTCCTTTTTTTATGAGGAATCTTTGCAAGTCAAATTCTCAGACTGGCAATTCAGACAGACTAGGTACAAATTCTCCCTCAGCACCAGAGCCATTGTGTTACATCAGCTCCTTGTTGTGACGAGTGGCACATGAGTGATAGTACAGCCATAACTTCTTGTGTTGGCTTCACCTCGGCCAGCAGAGAGACCCCCACCCAGCCACTCTCTCACCGCCCTTTGTCAACAGGATGAGGGAAGAAAATGAGATAGAAAGCTTGTGGGTCAGAATGATTCCTTAGCAACTACTGTCATGGGCCAAACAGACTCAACTCAGGGAAATTTCATTTATTGCCAATTAAAATTAGAGTGGGATGGTGAGTAGCAAAGACAAAAGTAAAAACATCTCCCCCCTCCACTCTGTCTTCTTGCCAGGCTCAACATCATTCCTTCATTCCCAAGTCTTTGGCCTCCAGGGAACAGTGGGATGGGAACTGGGGTCAGTCCATAACAGCTCCTCCCTGTACTTCTTCCTCCTCACGTTTTTCAATTACTTCAGTGGGTCCTTCCCACAGTCTGCAGTCATTCAGGATAAACCTGCTCCTTCAAGGGCTCCTCCACAGGCTGCAGGGAAATCTCTACTCTGGTGCCTGTAGCAGCTTCTCCCCTTCCTTCTTCACTGACCTGCGTGCTCATAGGGCTCTTTCTCTCAATTTTTTTCCCCTTACTCTTCACTTTTGTGCAGCATTTTTGCCCTTTCTTACTTATGTTTCCTCCAGGGTGTCCCCTCCTCAGCTGTGGTAGGTCAGAGCTGGCTGGAATCACTGTGTGCAGAATGGGGCAGCCCCAGCCTTCCCTCAGCCCCCAGCCCCAGCCCCCCAGCCCCCACTGCCCACAGGCACCACACAGTCATATGCACAAGTTGTTTCTATAACACAAAATTCCTGCTTTCAGTTATTTTGCTGTGCTCTGATGGTTCTGTTTCATTCTGAAGCTGAGGAAGGGAAAAACTTAAGTGAATTTCCTCTCACCGGAGGACCATGAAGCACTGAGGTTGTGCAACCCTGAAAGACAAATGCAGCCATTTGCCGAAGCAGAGCTGTTCCCAGGGGTGGAAAGGAGGTATTAGTGTAATACAAGATATTGAGAAGACTTTATATCAAATGCTATGGACAACTCTAAGCTGCCAACATTAATAAAAAGGAATTCAAGGAGGAAAAGTGACAAACAAAGAGTATTAGGATGGCTAGGAAAATAAAGAGCAGATTGATTTGTATTCATGAATATGCAAATGAGTCTCCAGGGGTAAAAAATAATTATGTAAGATAAAAAGGCAGTGATAATACAAGAATAAATTACTTTAAATTAGAATAGACTTTAGGTTCTTTCAGCCTTGGGCAATACATTGCTTGGGAATTTTGATGTCCTAAAAAAAAGTTCCTTAACCTTATCCTCAACCGGTGTCACAGTGATACTTTAAAACAATATGGTGCTGAGAAAAAAAAGGAAGAGTTAAAGCATCAGACAAACTACATATTCAATATCCAACTGAAACCTCGTTGGACAATGTCACAACCAGTCTCAGCTACCTCATCCCAAAGCCTCCTAGGTTATTTTTTTGCATTTAATTCTTATGACTCCTAAGCAAGGCTACTGCTGCTTTCTAGGACACACTTTCTTCCTGTAAATATGACCCACAAAACAAGATGAGCAAACTCTTGTTGGATGCTCTGTGCCTACTCTATGCAAACCTCCATGCAAAAGCACTCTGTACTTTCACAATTTGCCTGCATGGCTTTGTTTTTTAAGGTATGGTAGTTATAATCTTGATTTATGCTTACAAGATCCTGACAGAACTGCAAGGTCCAGAAACATAGGAAAGTCAACCCTCTACCTTATACAAAATTAGTCCTTTCTCAGGTATATTTTGTAGCCTGCTTTGTGCAATTCCTGTGCTTAAATTCCAGTGAATGCAGCTTTGGTGACAAAATGCAGTGTTCACATGGTAGACTGCTTTAGGAAGCAGAAGTAGCAAAGCAGGAGAGGGAAGTTGCAGATCTACAGAGCAATACAGAAGTCAGGCTGAGTGAGTACTTGCAGCTGCCACAGTTGATTGAGTACCAGTACTAAAACCTCACAAGTCTTTACAGTAAGTATCAGGCGACATACTGGCGAAAACACTGTCAGCTTATACAGCACACTCATGTGAGCCAAGCAATCAAGGGAGCAGAGGCAGCTGGAATCATATGAGGAAATAAATATATCAGACCAGAAGTAATGCATCTGATAAAGCTGGTGTTAAATTTCCACTCGCTGCTCAGGTCATATCCCTAAGGACTCAGCAGTGACCCTAGCTGACTCATCAGAACATCTACACAACAGCAACAAGCAATGGTACAGCCGATCTCCTTGCTTTCTTCTTACTTGTGGACACATAAGTAGGCACAACTCCTTTCAGGCTTGGCCTGTCTGCCACCCTGAGCTATAAATAAGGACAGCTATGTTCTTGCAGGTTTGCTCTATCTTTGTCATTCCACCTCATTCATCACTGTTCAGCTTGGGGAACACAGCAAGGCACAATGTGCTGAAGAAACACTTGTTCCTGCTCTGTGGCATCATCAGTACCAGAACACACTAATTAGTCAATCAGATCCAGAGCATGAAGCCTCTCTTCCAGCACTGGAAACCAATCTGGAGGCTGAAAACTACAGCAACAGGCATTATTTACTTAATTAATGACCACTGCTTGTATATTTTTGTTCCAACTTAAGTAGCAGGGCCATGACACAAGATGAGAAGATTGTAATTGGGGAATAACACTGTCAGCTTAAGTGTACTCCAATACTTTTTGGGAAATATAGTAAGAACTACTAAGTAAAATTTGACCTTTTCATTGAAAACACCTGAATAGCAAAACATTGATAACATTTAAATTCATTTTACAGATCATTTACCAAAAAAAAAGGGACTTTATTCATACAAACTCTATTATACATTGTTCTTCTCATCCCAGTCTGTACCCACACACATTCCAGTTAGTGGAGCTTTACACATGAATGTCTTTCTTCTGCTTCAATTAATCTTGGGGACTTCAGTGCAGAGGCAGCCAGCCAATTGCTTGCACAGTGCATTCTTATAAGAAAAATTAAAGTGCCTGTAATGATGCTGTGTTCCTTTAACTCACTAATGCTAAAAAGCATCAGGAATTAATGCCTGCAAAGCACCATGCAAGACACACACTTTTAATGCTTAGAATTGTATTTTTTTGCAACGACATAAGTTTTTGGTGTTTGTTTGGGTTTATGTTGTTTTTGGTGGTGGTGGTTTATACTAAACCATGGTGTGTCACGTGGTACCAAATGAAGTGTCTTCACAGTTAGAGGCTAATACAAAAATGGACCACACACTTCAGATACCCAAGCCAGAAGGGATTTTTTTTAAACTCTTTTTAATACATACTTATATGTACCACAGCTTCTAGTGTTCTGAACAAGCTCATGGGAATAATCTGTTAAATGCTGGTAAAGGAACATTAGTTTACTAGGTTTTATAGCTATTTCCATGGATATGGTATTTGAAAAGTATGATATACCTTTGTCAACTTTAACAGAGCACTTCAAAACAAACAAATCATTTTTTTTAGTGCATGCATTGCAAAAACTCTTTAAGCTACAAGTAGCAAGTAAAACATAATAGGCATTTTTTAATCAGTAAATGAAACTCACAGTAGACAGCTATTCAATAAAATACTTTTATTTAGGTACACAGCATAAAGATGCTGTACCATTCAGCAAAGGTTACATTGTATAAGAGCAAACTTGAGTTTGGTTAATACTTCTAAATTCACTTAAAGTGTGAGTCTCCCTGAGGTTAAAAAGGTTTCTTATAACTGTACATCACATCAATATTTAATCAATCTGTTCAGGAAAATGCAAAAAACCCTGAAAGATTTGGACATGGTTATTTAGTGAAAGATGGGCCTGACAGAAAATGCTGAAAACTACTAGATAAAAATATTGCCATGGTAATATGAGGGCTGCAAGATCATGACCAGTATTTCAAGTAAATATAATAGAAAAATTGGGGGTTGGGGGGGAAATGATGACAACTTTTGGGAAAAAACATATGACAGGACAGAAACAGAGGAAAACACAAACTGTGATTTAGGAATGTTGTTTGAAGACAGTAAGAACCAGATGCCTGGTCAAGGTATCTTAGATCAGGTATTTTTCTTTAAAAAAACCCAAACCAAACAACCAGATTCCCTCACCCCCTCCATAGTTTGTTGGTTTATGTTGTCGGGGGTTTTTTTAGGGGAAAAAAGCTTCAAACAGCACTCCTTCAAATAAGCTTGTTCAACAAGAAAGCAGAACCAAGTCCCTAACAGTCACCTTGCCAAACAAAAAATTCCCCCCAAAATCATGTTATGCAAAGGTTTTCCAAATCCACAGCAGCAAACCTTGTGACCTGATCCAGCCACTACTAAAGCTGACTGTGCATTTTTCCACATGGGATTGTGGATGAGGCCATGTAAGAGGCCCAAGGGGACTGGGATTAGTTTCACATCAACAAAATTTACAAACATGCTATGGCTAGTCTACCTTTGGGTTGAAAAGCAGTACTCAGTTCTAAGAGCAATTAGAACTAAACCCCTCAGTTTGAGAACTTTTTCAGGCTTGTTTCAGAGCAATCAGTCAGTCATCCACAACAATAAACCAGAAAATCCTCCTGAAGGAAGCAGACAAAAGGCAGTAAAGAATCACAGAATCACAGAATGGTTTGGGGTAGAAGGGACCTTAAAGATAATCTAGTTCCAACTCCTTTGCCATGGGCAGGGATGCCATCCACTAGACCAGGTTGCTCAAAGCCCCATCCAACCTGGCTTTGAACACACTTCCAGGGATGAAGCATCCACAGCTTCTCTGGGCAACCTGTTCCAGTGCCTCACCACCCTCATAGCAAAGAATTTCATATTAATATCTAATCTAAATCTTCCCTCTTTCAGTTTAAAGCCATCACCCTTGTCCAATTCCCACACACCTTTGCAGAAGGTCTTTTTATATTATAGTATAAAAAAAGAGGCTCTGTGTAACAGAACCGGTAACTCCAAGCCACCAAGATGAAGAAGAAAGGTTGTCTATTTTTGTTGTGTTGTATTTCTAGCTGGCCTGCAAAATCCCATGAAACCAACATAAATGAGTGCTGTTACTTCTTTTATTGCACAGCTGTCTAGTTCTAGAAGGTCTACCAGTGTTTAGGTTAACAGGTGTTCCAAGTATTATTCATTATACAGTTAAGACATGCAAAAGATTTAAGATATACCATAACACTCTTTGCATGAAAAAGCTCACAATAAGATGCAAACTAAAAAGACTGCATTATGATGATAAAAACATAATTTTAATGACATATTTAAAAGCCACTTAATAAAATTACACAAATTAATAATACGAAATATTAAACATTAGACATCTGGTACCATGGCATAAATTTCCATCTGTCTGCTTTTTTCAGTCGCATATTCACTACTAATTCTTTTATTCTAGCACATAGAACTTCACCTCCTTTAGCCAGCCACTATAAGAATTACACACCTGGCCCAAACTACTTCTGATGCTTCCATTTTCTGTTAGGATTCTTCAGAATTCTGTAGCTGGGACTTTTATAATTATTACCTTGTTTTCTTGAATCCAAACCTTCAAATGTTAAGCTTCATAGAGCACACCATCATTTTGATATCTGGTCACTGGTGACTTACTCTCTGCCTTTCTCGCTGGAACTCCTCAAGTGAGATTTGGATTCTGCTACATATGCATTCAGATCACATTTTTTGGTTCCATTTCCAAGGAAGTAATCTCTCTGCTTTCTTCCAAAGTACTTTTAACAGTACTGTCCCCCACACAAATCCTCAGGAGACGCATATCATTTCAAGCTTTAGAGAACTCTTTACTATAATACAGGTGACATTGCAGTGTTTTGGCAACCTCATTTTGCCCAGCTTACGAGTAAGAAGACAGCTCCAAGTTCTCTATTGAGTATAAGCAGAGTAATAGATGGGGTTGCTGTATAAAACAACTGTCCCTCTCTATGACCCTCTCAGCCTAGTTTAGAATGGGCAATTTCAGATATTCATCACTTCATCATTATCAACAGGATCTGGCTTTACATTTGTGGTGTAATAGAATAACATTTCCTCTCACTCATAGAGCAGTAATTCAACTCTGTGCTCAAGCAGAGTGAATTAGAGAACACAACAACCTGACCACTGGTTTCCTCTCTTCACTCAGAATAAAAAGATATTGCACTAAAACTTAGTAAAATGGAGCTGTTTACACCAAAGAGTGCTTTCCTTACACTTTAAAAACAGTATGTTCCACCACAGATCAATACAATAAGTCTGTAACCCATGGCTTGACCTAAAATTCTTCACAGCTTGCACTTGCCCAGTCTTATGCTTTGCAAAATAAATCTGTGTAGCAGTCATGTCACACACAGTTCCAACTAAGAGTCTTTTTATCTTACAAGTTCTGTGCAGCAAAAATAGTATCTTTGTCATTCTCCTGCCACTAGGCGTCACTCTCTTCTATCGTGATCTTTATCCCTTAATCCACTTCCCAACACTTCACCCAGGAATCATGAGACCAATATTTTAAGTGGGAGAACATCCATTGCCATTAGTCCCTATCTAAAAATGAACCCAATTATTCAGGTCAAGGAAAGATTTTTGTGATGTGACAGATAAAGTGCAAAAGATTGTTAGTGTCATTTTGTATGCTCTTCAAAGGTAAATAAAAGCACTAAAAGAACAACTGAACTCTACAGGAGGTGACCCAGGCTTTCCTCCACAGAGGAGTCATCTCAGATTCTAAAATCCTCTAAGTGCACTTCCAAAAATAAGAGGAACTATAACAGGAGCACTACTAGAACTAGTGGGGCCTACAAATAAAATAATTTTACTAATCAAGCAGCAGTCTTTTGAAGAATGAAGCAGAGCCACATTCTGTTGTTGCCACTTGTATTTCATTGATTTCAATTCCAGAAGGGATCACTATGATTACGTGTGCATCCTGACATGCACAGTTTTGGTGGATATGAACTCCCATACTGAGGGTAACCTGAAACTACAACTCACTTTGACAGCGAACACTAAAACCATTATCTTCCTGTTCCTCAAGTGAACTTAAAAAAAAAAAAAACACACACACAAAAAAATTAATAATAATAAAAAATGGGAAAAAACAAACAACAACAAAAAACAAACACACAAACAAACAAAAAAACCAAAACAACCTACAACACCAAAAACCCTCAAACCAACCAACAACAAACCCCAAACCTAAGCCATGACTGCATTCTTCCACTGACCAGTTCAGCCACTTGGAATGATTCACTGGCACACAGGAACTAGGTACCTATGCATACCTAAGCTGGGTCATAATTGATCTTAATAAACACATAATTTCCAGTATCAGCATCTCTGCCATATGTGAAATGCGATTCAAGCTAAACTTGATTCAAGCTGAGCTTAACAGACAACTGTGAAGCCACTTTGAAGCATTAGGACAAAGGCTGCCAATAGGGAGCATGTCACTACTCAATTATGAAATACTGCCCAATCTGACAAAATTGTTGGCATAATTCATAACCAAGAGGGTGAAGTTCTAATGTGTATGCACATATGAAACACAAACAATGCTTTTCAATACTTCTGATGCATACAGAATGCTACCAGCAAGGAACCACTGTGTCAATGAGCTTCTTGCAAAAGTTTCTAGTTCACATGCAAAGAATTACTTTGCATTGTACTTTTGCGTTATTCTACAGGAAACTGCTGCTTCAGTGTTATATCCTCTTCTTTTGTTGTGTTTCACCATTTAATTTTCCGTTTTCCACTGCTTTATTTTCAAAGTTCCAGTCTGTTGGGCTGAGGAGTTGCTGAGTTTTTTTGTATGTCCAATATGGGTTAAGTACTAGTGTAACAGCAAATAATCCCGAGAATAAAACAATAAAGTGAAGAAGTCCCAAGTTTTCTACCACAGAATTCCAATTGAAAATACACACCCACCACATGTGGTAAGTAAGAATCATGCGGCAGTGGAACAGGTGGATCATCACCCACTGGTTTGCCTTCCAGAAAAAGGTGTTAGCACAGCCAGCCTAGAAAAACAAGAACACAAAGGATGCAGAAGTGAGATTGTTACTTCAAGATAAGGAACTGAGCAATCTGTAGAACTAATGCAAATATCCAGCTTTCCCAAACACATGCTCTCAGGCATTTTTTCCACATAGTGCTATGACATTGCACATGTATATGGCATCCCAAACTCAGTACACATCTATACCATCTCACAATGCACACAGCACCACACAGAAACCTACATGGAAGCCTACAGAAATACCATCACTACAAAAGCAGGTATGGCAATAACATGGATATCAGTTGGATTAACACAGTTTTGATGAAAAGCTTTCCAGACAAACCACACAGATTACCTATGGACAAGTATAATGCACAAAAACTGATATACAAACATCATCTGAAAATTATCACATTCTTACCTTCAGAAGCATCCAGGAAATGCATGTTGCAGGAGTACTCATCTCCAGCAGCATTCCCATCAAAGGCAGATAATGTCCAGATTTCACATTAATTACTAGACCAGCCAAGCCACCAAAAGCAAGCAAATGATGAACTACCAAGAACACATCAAATGTTCTAAAAACAATGTTCGACACATGGACTGCTACATTTTCAAGCAAGAAAAATCCAGTAGCTATTAAACAGTTAAACCAACTCCACTTCTGCTGTGAATACACTTTGTCAGCATGAAAAACGGGATCTATGAGCAAAGCCCATAACCCAGCAACACAGCTCTGAAGTCCAAACACACCACGTGTGACTGCCATATTCCAAAACACCTTCTCCTTTGCATACAAGGCACGGTAAGTGGTACTTGTCCATGAAGACAACCAATGAGATAGAAGAAATACTGTCAAGTAAATTAAAAAACCAGCAGCTAAAATTGTCAAACGAACTTCCCATAAGAGATAGTCCCAGTCAAAAATGGTCCCAAACACTGCATCATCATTTGTAGGACTCATTTCTTCTCCTTTGACGCTTCTCATTCCCACTGTAGTCTCCTTCATGCCTATTCAGCCTCTGCTGTTATGTAAACCAGAAACCATGAACTCTTCTTTTCCATCTGGAACAAGGAGAAAAATATTTAGTGAATTTTCAAGTCATTCATGTACACAGCCTCTAAACCACAAAGAACTCACATGCCTGCAATTATGACTTTGGTCCTGTTGCCATTAGGCAGTCATCCCAAAGACAGGTAGACAAACAAAAAAATCTTAAGCAACATGTTTCAGATTAAAAACCGGCCGGTGAAATCTGTACTAGTACAAAGTAATGCACTGAAGCAAAAGCAGAAGCGGGTCCAGTAGGAAGGTAAGAAACAGGAACACAAAATACAAGAACCAAATCCTGTTTTGTTACTTATGAAACTTTTATTTCAAGAGTGTTGCACAGTTACTGTACTACTCCCCTGCTTTTCCTTCACTGATTTCCCAACATTTGCTATGGCTTTAGGTGCAATTCAGTATCTCAAATACAGACCCAGGACATAAAACTACAGAAACTTAATGCAGTAATTGGGACCACTTACACTGGAAGAGGGCTGTCATGATCATGGCTTAAAACAAGGCTCTGCAATCATTATTTGAACATTAAGCCACTTTCCAACAGAAAATATATTCAAAAATGAAAAGAGACTATGGAATGCAGACAAGCAACATTATTATATATTATTAGCAACATCGGTGTAATTAACTGAACAGCCCAGCACCAAATGCCTCAAGTTAGCTGAAACTTCCTGAACACACCGTAGTTCAAAAACAAGGATAAGTGGGGAGAGAAAAGCCAGGAAGTTCTGAAAGATTTGAATGCCAGCTCATTTTATGAATTATATAGGCAACATCAGCAGGACCACGAGACCCATCGCAGCCTGTAAATGCTTAACACCGCTACACGTTTGGCAGTCTGGTGCGAACCAGATGAAAAAGCCACAAAAGCCAGTGAAGGCAGAGCCCCCAGTGAGAATCTCCGGCCTTGCTTCAGCAGGCAGCAAATCCCACCACCACAGCCCGGATCCCACAGGCACCTGCTCGCCCTGCCCTTTGCTCAGGTGCCCCGCTCCAAGGAGCGGGTGTGCTGGGAGCCCCGAAGGCCCTTCGCCCACCCCAGGCCACCTGGCAAGACCGACTTGAGATTCACGTAGTCGTGTCCCCCCCCATCTCCCGGAGGAAAACCGGGGCAAAACACACC
>VYXB01007688.1:155-25156 GCA_013397135.1 Pachyramphus minor | reverse complement strand
GACTGGGAGGACTGGTCCAGGCACACAAACCCCACTCTCACCCGCCGCTCCTCACCCACAGCGCTGCCCGCGATGGCGGGACGGCCCTGCCCGGCTCGGCTCGGCAACTGCCCTCCCCGGCCCCCAGGAGCCCCGGCCCGACCCGCCCGGGGAGGCCCCGACCCGCCGGTTCCGCAGCACCGCCCGCCACCGCCGCGCTCCCTCTGCGCATGCGCTGTTGTCGGCACCAACCACTGTGCACCGCGGGGGCGGGGGGGCGCGCGGCGGTACCACTGGGGCGGGTGGAGTTTTGCTTGTAAGGTGCGTGTCTGTGCGTAGCAGCACCGCTGAACGTCACCGCCGCGGAAAGGTGAACCCTTACCAGCCTGCTCAGCAAGAATTTTAGTAAAAAAGAAGTATCAGCGATGCCATATACCAATAAACCACTACCTTTGCCTATAATTATCCGGTTTCATTAAAGGGAGCAAATTATTAAATGGATGTCGTGGTGTTCTGTTCCGTGATTCTCTCCATGCTTGTGACAAGTGGCGCAGTCATCCCGGTGACTCAGCCCGGCTGTATCTCCCGCGGTCACTGAACCCACCCCGGGAGGGTTCCTCGGCTGTTTGCCAGCCCCGCGCCCGCCGTTGGCTTCTATGGGAGTCACGGGCAGGGATTGCGAGTTCCGGCAGGGAAAAGCTCAGTCCCACAACAGACTGGGGAATTTCTCAAAAAAAAAGTGACCTAAAAAAGACAAATCAAGCCAGAACTTCTCTCACATGGAGTACTGGCCTACAACAGCTGACATCCTAAACTGCGTCTAAATGTGGTGAGACACCAAAGCCGGGAAATCCGTCCTGAAGTCTCACGCGCTCGCTTTCCGGACGGCAGGAGGGAAATGGTAGCATTCCCTGCGGAAAACAGGGCAGGAGGGGTTTTGTGGATTTGCTTTTAATTGCTGATGTGATACCCCTGTCCCTGTGGACCCCCAAGCTCTGTGCAAAGTAAGATCTGTCCGTGTGCCACCTCAGTAGTTTAGGCGCAGGCAGCAACAGCTGTTTGTTGGAAAAGTCCAGGGTCAAAACCTACAGCTTCTGCCTCCTTTTAATGCGCTGGCTGTAAGGCATCTTCCTTTCGAGCTCCTCTGATGATAGCCAGCCCCAAGGGACAGCAGGGCTCGGCCGAAGCCCTGCCTATGCACCCAGACACTACCCGGGTGCCACTGAGGTCAGTCACAGGAGGAGAACACCTGCCACTTCACCACCAGTAACCTCAGCAGGACCAGGCTCAGCAGTAAAGCTGAGCCAAATTTCAGCCAAAATACCTATTTCATGCAGTGAGCACAACTGAGTGACACAGGTTATAATGACATGCGCTGGCAAATTGGTCTTGTAGACAGAAGGATTAGTTTTTGCTCAAAATTGAGAGTAAACTTCTTGCAAAGCTTTGGGATATGGTCAGAGCCATTTACTAACCCTAAAGGGGAAAAACAGCTCCATAGCTTGAGAGATGCAAAGCAGAAGTTCTGGAGGAGCTGTCACTTGGAAAGTGCTTCCTAGCTGGTGGTGAACATTCATTTATTAACCTCTGTTCCCTAGGAGATGTCGGACCTGTCCCGGGAAACCTGGAAAGGATAATAAAGCTGATCAAGCAAAAGCAGGGAAGAAGTTGTTACTTTCTGAATCTCCTGATACTACAACCATACTGAGTGATGCCTTTTTAATAGGTGCCTCATTATGATCACTTCAGATATTTCAAAGTAGTTCTTCCTGCAGTGAGGCTCATCTTCCCTATTATGTCATATTCAGTTCTCCTGTTTACAGCTCTTCTGGCTGGATGCTACAGCATGCCCTGTCCAAAGCTATATTTCCTATCTATTCTGTCTCAGTTTTGGAAGACTTTCTCAGCATCTTCAAAATGTCATGGCTCAAAGAGCGAAGAGCAAAGAGCACCTCCACCAGGGAACCCTGCCTGCAGTCTGGATGATCTGCTCCTTGTAGCTAAGAACCTCTTCATATGGGTTCAATAGTGCTTGCCTGAAGTCAAGAACAAGTTTTTTTTTTTTGTTGTTGCCTCAATGGTTACATCTACACATCCTCCACCATGTGGGGGTTGCCCCCATTGAAACAGGTGGCTACACTCCAGCTGGCCATTGAATATGATTCTGGTACACGCTATTCCCAAAATATCTGTATAGATGTTGGCTTCAGAAGGTAATTTTGACCACACTCCTGCTTCAAATGGGACCCATGCCCCATTCCCAGAAACCATCTCAATAAGTACTAGTTAGTACTGGTGAAACTCCTTCCAGGTAGTATAGTAATAATTAGATACTGCATGTGGTAACAAATCGGTAGCTCCTTTGCTTTATCTACAAATATACAGATAGATTATGACAGTTAAAAATGTCTTCAGTTTTAACACTTTTACATTAGCACTCTCAGTGGTGTGAGAGCACCTTAAAGACAGAGGCTTAGGAGATGTGTACGGAGACACAAGGCCAACCAGTGAGATCTTCAGTGAAAAGGGAGCCTAGTGTTTGTGCAGAGGCTGCAGGATGACTCCTGTAGGATGTGCAGGGGTGCCTGTGGATATGTGTGGTGGGAATGCAGAATATGGCCAGCTGGTGCTTCTATTGCCATTGACAGAGAGTTGAGTAATGTGTTTTAGGGGTGAGTTGAGAAAGGAGTTTCAATCTCATTTTCAAATTAATCCATCCATTGCAGACAAGTGTTTGTCCTGTAAATATTTTCCTTGGACATGTAGTGGCAGAAAAGTTCACAATAAGCCGTGCTGAATTCTGCCTTTTGCAGTGGCGGCAGAGGGGATTTTTCTCCCTGCAAGAGACGTGGCATGATGACAAAAGTGGCTACAAGTTGTCTGTGGCAGAAGCAAAGGGATGGAGTTTGGAAGACATACTGCCTGATTAGGCTATTTTCTGATAATTTTCTAGCTCTTTCTCATCCTCTGAGTAGCATATGAAGGAACTCAAGCTACTGCCTAAGGTTATTTTAATTCATCTTTTAATTCCATAGTTAGTGTACGTTGAAGTAAGTCATATGATCATAAATAAGACCTGAGTTGAGTAAGTCATGTGATCATAAATAAGACCTGAGCTGGTAATCTTCCCAATAGAGGTTAAAATGTCTACTGCTAATTTAAAAGTCAAGAACTTGTTGACTTGTTTTAGCCCTCTGCTCCCAAAGTTTTAGAAAAGCTTACATGTTTACAGACACAGATTCATGCATATATGTACAAGTTGTGTTGACGTGTCATACAATCATGTATTTTCAGTGACATGCTTTCTTTTTTTAAACTGAAATTTACACCTTTACCACCTACTAATCTATCTGTGTTCAAATCTCTGGGAGCTTTACTACTAATTGAGAGGGCTTTGCTTCAGGTCTGTGGGAGATTTACTAAATGCCCACTTCAAGGAACACTGTGGCAATACCAAATGTGTAATCTGGTGGTTTTTTTAAGGCTTTACGCATACTCTCAAAGTTCTTCTGATTCTTGTACTTGTACAACAAGTACTTATGCAGTATTCCTAGATGCAAACCACAGTTATTCAAAGGAGCACTTTGAACATGCTTGTTTAAGGTCTTTTTCCTCTCAGCTAACAGGAAGTATACTTGACTTTTTTTAGAAGCCTGTATTACAGGGCTTTCATGTGTGCCAAGGATTCAAAATGTCTTTATATTGCATAACATTCAGCTACCCAGACTAGTTTGCTTTCCTCAGTACTTGGAGATCAGCACTAGTTTCTGCAACATCTTTTTGTATTTCACTTATGGTCAGCTTTAAGTGAGTAATCGACTCCTTATGCTTCAGAACAAATATTGAAAATAGTTGCCTTGAAACAATTGATATTCACAAAATTTTAAACAATTCAGATTTGTTGAGCATCCAGACTTTGAGCTACCCGTTGTAGGAAAAATCACACCAATGAAACTGTCTGTTTCTGCCTGCTTGAATCCTTCCAGATAATGGATGTGATGTAGAAAAACTGGAGATTCTTTGCTCAGTCCCTCTCAAGATCGTTCCCCATTTCTCTTTATGAAATTTCATGAAAATGATGAAGGTATGCAACCACTGTTGAGTCATGCAATACACCCCAGTTTCACTCAAAAAGCTCTTTTGGGTTGAATCACTGCTTAAATATGTTTGACAATTTAATTTCTCCCCCTCTTCTTCTTAACTCTGTCCAGTCAGTGCCTCTTTATGGTCCTCCCTGAGGATCTTCACCTCCTAGTGCTCAGTATCAGCACTTGTAAAAGAAGTCCCTTCTTTTACAACGTAGGAATAATAAATAAGAATAATACTGACTGTATCCAGACCTGGACACTAGTTCCTCAGTTGCTTCTGGTTGGCTTCAGGTAACTAGCATGAGGTGATAAGATTGGGTTCACAGCTGAATGTTTTTATTCCTTCCTCACGCATCAACATGTCTTAACAATGTTCACTGGAACAAGTTTTTCTGCCTTAGTAGTTAGGCTCTTGCTTCACAGCTGTAGTCATGAAGGTTAGCCTTAACTGGTGTTTCAGGTTTACCCAGAATCTCTAGTCCTTCTTCCTCATTTTTCACACAGTTACCCTCTGTAATCAAAGGAAATCAAAGGAAAATCCTGTGACTGTCTCATGGAATATATACTTATCATTATGGGGTTTTATTTAGCTCCAGATAGTCTCACCTGAATAGAAACTGGGGGCTTTACCAGCAGGCAAAATGATGCTTGTCAGATTAGAGCAGGCAGTGACTGACTTACCACTCAGCCTCTAGCAAGGGTTTCATTTCAGTTTATCCCCTCAGACTATCTTTCAGTTGTATCTGTAGACAACTAGCTACCAACAGTCCCAGTGAAAACTCTCTGAGGTGAAGTCAAAGACCTTACAGTTGCTGTTTGGCAGTGGTGTGTAGAAACCAGGAACACTTCTGTGGTCTCAGTCAGTAATCTGATAAGTTTACATTTGGAGATTTCAGTAAAATGACAGTAAATCCAGTGTAGTAAGAAGATTCTCAACAGCCTTAATGTCTTCTTGGAATAAGCAGCTCATAAGAAGTAAAGAAGACAGAAGGTGACAAGATATTTTCCTGGTTTCAGCTTGATCCAAGTGGAGACATTCAGTTATTTCAAAAGTTGCAGTACTGTGTAACAATGACAGCGGTATAAAGTAATAATTAATATTAAAAATGAAATGAAAAATTTTTGTTACAACATTTCGCTAGGATTAGTTGGAAGAAAGGTAATTTATGTTTAAAACAACAGCTGAAAATGAACTGCTTTTGTGGCAGGTTATTCTAAACCTGAAAAATATGTAAATATTTTTTTATTTATTTAGTCTATTTAAATTTATTTGGAATAAAAAGGTTCTTACCATTTACTTAATGTATTTCTNAGATGGATGGCCTTACAGGGCTACTACAAACATGTATTAATATAAGTAAACAGCAGTTATCCTGTCTCTTTTAATCTTTAATACAGTTTTTAATTTAACTAAGCCTCTGGTGCTGAAAAATCTTCCTAATACCTCTTTTCTCCCAAAAGCTAGCTTTATATGCAGTGGTCAAGAGTAAAGCATTTGATGCCTGCCACAAATCTGCCAGTGTGAAGTGAGCCTAGAGTTTTCTTTTACAGTCTGCTATTTAATGCATTGCTGTGGTTTGCTGAAATAGAAGGCATCATCCAGCACATGACCGCTGAATTTATTTATACCAATTCATGGTCAGGCCCTATGTGGGATTTTCCCATTTCTTTGTATTCCATCCTTCCTGAATTTTCACTTCCAGTAAAATGTAAACTGGCCTTTTCACTATTTTGATAAACTTAAGACCTGTCATTCATGAGCCATATCCACAGAGGGAAAAATTGTATTTCAAGCATGAGAAAAGAAAGAGAAATGTATCAGAGAATTCTTTGCGAAGGTGTTCTCTGCTATTTCTTGCAAGCTTAATCAAAACCCCACTGAAATAAATCATAACAGGTTATGGTTATAAGCCATTATAGTAGCCTTTTAAGTATTTAAGGAGATTTAAAGGGAAACACACAATCAACAAATCATAGAAGTTAAAAGAAATAAGGCTTTATGTAAGCTTACCCTTTTGAACATCAAGCCCACAGGAGATTTTTATTGTATCTTTTGAACCACTTAGCTGGTTTCATCCGAAGTAAATTTCATAGAAATCAGTAGAAAGGAGATTCCCATTAATACCCCATGAAAAGAAAGGCTGCACCACAAAACAACAATTCTCTTCCTGTTTGGCTACAGGTCCGTCAGTTACCAGAGGCAGCCCAAACCCAGGAGCACGTCACCAGGTACGCACACGTGGGCAGTTCATTCTGCAAATTGCTAAGTATCCTGCAAGACCACCAGGAGTAACATGTTACAGAATTTTGAGAGAAACTTTTGATGGAAAAAGGAAACAAGTTTGTTTTGCCTTGCTTCTCTCCAAACAATTTGGTTTTTCAATTAGTAAATGGCCACTCAGAAGCATAAACAAGATTTTCAAGCTTAGTTCTCAGGAAAGTTGACACCCAACTTTGTCAATAAATGAGATTCCTTGCAGTGAAAAAACATGAGTGAGTCTTTGTGGACTGAGGCTGTAATCTGTTAAATCTATGTGTAAATATTTCCTCAAGTTCAAAGGGTTGGGTTGTGGATGGCTCCGCTGGTGATCAGCAGGCTGTGGAAACAGCCAGCTAGATTTTAGTGGTCTGAAGATTAAGCTGTGCTACAGTTATATACCCACTCTCCTTCCTTTGGAAATGATGATGCTATAGCAAAAGGCTTTATCTGTGTGCCCAGTGCGTCAGAAATGGGTGTTGGTTGCTGTTTGTTGCATCCCTTTATTTCAGAAAGCTTAAGCATTTGAAAATACAGCACAAAGAAAATTAAAATATATTCTCCATAATTTTGCAGTTTTACACTGATAGAGACTCTTAAAATGAAACAGGCCCCAGTATAATTAGCTTCTTACTAGACTCTGTCTTCTCACTTCCACAGCCCTAAGTGTGAAGTCAGCTGGTTTTCTTGTTCTTGAAAAAAAAATCCTCATTCAGTGAATATTTAACTGATTCTTAGCCTTCCTATGTCTTCCAATACATAATTTTGCAATGAACTGTGTTAATAAGGGCAAAGTCCCACTGAGAGTTATAGTAGAGGTCTTCACTCTAATCAGAGTATATTTTTTTATACAAAGGTGACTGTCTGGACTGAAGTTGCTATATTTGTGGATCTGCAGAAAAGTAATACCTGCTTACACAAGCTATAGAAAACAACAACCCTAATTCTTTACCAATTATTGGAAAAGAAGACCAAAGCCCCCATGCATTGGGTGTATCTTATAAATAAAGAACCAAAATGCAATTAAGTCTAGAAAAAGCGAACAAACTGAAGGCAAAAGAAGGCAATTAATGAGTCACCACCTCTGGTAAAAAGAGGCAGTTTTGACAATGTCAAGGTGCAGGATCTCTGCTGTTCTAGCACCTTCAATGGGTAAGCTATTATCAGAAACTAGATTTTAGCTGCCAGGTAATTCTATTTCTGATTTGGTCTTGAGGTAATTCCAGGTCTCCTCTTAGCTCAGTTGGTTAAGAACATGGTGCTAATATCACCCAGGTTGCAGGTTTGATTCCTGTATGGGCCATTTACTTAAGAGCTGGACTCGAGTCCCTTCCAACTCAGAATATTCAGTGAAATAAAATGTTCCTCAGGAAATGTTTTTCACAGAAAGGGGTGATAGAGTTGCACAGCATGAAACCTCCCTTAAGGTCTTTTAGGAGGAGTAAGCTCACTTTTCCTTATAAAATAAAATCTAAATTTACCTACACTACCAGAAATCAAACTGACCATCAAGGAGATGGCAGGTGTGCTCGTGAAATCATTGTAGGAGAGTTTACTGAGCATTCAGCCCTTCAGCATATATAAAAGAACACTGTACTGACGAGGCAGTAGATTTCCCTTCACTAAGGTTAAAGTTTTCCTTCTGCTGAAGTGACTGGATTTAAAACTGCTTGCCAAAAGAATCAGATTAATCAGTATCACTGCTGAAGAGGATAAACTGAAGGGCAAAAAATACTGTAAGTACTTCAGAATGACAGGTTTCTGAAGAAACCTGATCATTAAAAACATATTGCAACAACGATAAGTAATAAAATTCCAACTTTGCCTGAAGCATAAACATAAGGATAGAGATACACGCTTCTTATTTTACCCCATTTAAGTAGTTATACATTCCCCATTCTCCATTTTGTATTCAAGACAGAGCTGGCATTGATAGCTGGAAGCAGTCTAAAAGAAGTGAATACATTGGCAATAGCAACAAATCTCTTAAGTGCAATCTGTTAAATTAAGGTTTCTTGAGTTATTGTGACTTGTAAACCTACTGCAGAAGGTAAATTTTTCATGAAACAGCCTGAAGAATGGAAATGAGAAAATACCTCCAGCTTTTTCCGAAGTAACAGTCGGGAATAAATTCAAGTACTAATTAGAGTGGTACTGCCGCATAACAGAATTCACAATATGATCACAGCCACTGTCTTTAGAAGTGAATGAGAAGTGAATAAGAACAAAAAAGGGAGCTTTTAGAGGACTCAATGGGCAAATTAAAATCCAGGTTTGTATGGGGAGTATGCACATGAGATTGGGATAAGTAGAAACTGCCAGAGGAAAAATCCTAATTTCTATTGTTCTCATTTTAGAGATATGAGAAATCAAGCAAAACTAAGGCTTGGGCACATGTTCACTCCAATATCTGGCTGTGTTAGCAGAATCCATTTTCTTCAGCTGAACACCTCTCCCTCACTATTCATGTTGCAGCTTACTGCCCCTTCTGATCTGCTCCTGAGCTGCTTAGGCTCCTGTCAGCACAAGCTGGGTTACCTTGAATAGTAACCCTTTTCTTATCTGGCACATTTAGCTTCATGTAGGTAAGGAACAATTCTGCAAACAGCTTAGCTAACAGCTGGGAAGGAACTATAGTGTCTGACAGGAGAGCTGTAATGTCCTTTTAGCTGACACAGCCTGAGCTGAAAATGGAGCTCCGTCCATTGTGTGGCTCTCTACAACTAGTTGTGACTTCCACAGCTGCCATTTGACACAATTTCATATGCAAAAGATTCGTAAAGCACCAGCCCCTAACAATAGAAAAAGTGGTGTGAGGCCTTTACAGAAGAGAAATCCATGTACACCATAGACCCTAAGTTAGGTCATTGTGCAACATGGCTATAACTGGCAAAAGAAAGCAAAACTTAACATTACATCAAAAGCAAAATATGGTATAACTTGGCTAAAACTAGCAGCAAATTGAAACAGCCTTCTCCCTGAAAACACAATTCTTATTACTTGTATGTGTCAGATGCAAGGCTGTTAGAAAATAAGTAATGAAAGAGAAATGACAAGCTGTAATACAAGGGTTGGGTGAAATCATAGAATGGTTCGTGTTGGAAGTGACCTTGAAGATCATTTAGTTCCAACCCCTCTGCCATAGGCAGGAAGGACTTTCACTACACCAAGCTACTCAAAGTCCCATCTACTCTGATCTTGAACACCTCCAGGGACGGGGCATCCACAACTTCTGGGGGCAACCTGTTTCAGTGCCTCACCACTCTCACAGTAAATTCCTTCCTGATATCTAACCTAAGTCTACCCTCTTTAAGTTTAAAGCCATGCTCCCTTGTGCTATCTCTACATGGTCTTGAAAAAGCCCCTCTCAGCTTTCTTGCAAGTCCTCTTTAGGTACTGAAAGGCCACAATCAGGTCACCCCACAGGCTCCTGTTCTTCAGCTTTTAAACTGATTGTTCAGTCATCAGGTTCAGATCATACAGGTGAAAGACTAGTCGCAATGCTGATCTGGGTGAAATGCTGAGATGTAACTTCAAGTTACAGCATACCACATAACAGTACCTAATGCTTCCAAGCCCCCCAAAAGCAGATTACTGTTGTCTTTGGACACACAGTCACAGGGAGGTAAATGAATCACCCCCAAAAAACGAAAAGGCAGAGCTATGATTAGGCTTTGGAAATGGCTGATTGTGAGCTTTATGAGAGGCACACTTAGATATCTATTATCTTGAAAAATGAGCACATTTTTTCCCAGGCTGCGCTGCGGTGCATTTTAAAAGGTGCAACAGTAATAAAACTGTCATGGGATATCTCTCACCCCCAAATAATGTCACCTTCTCTTTAATCATTTTGGACAACAGTGCCAGTGAAAATGTCCCACTGTGGTGTCCGTGAGGGCTTGCTGACAAAGATGGCAACACGATCTCGAGGAAAGGATGCATCCCAATGGTGAATTTTAGGGTTGTTGCTGGATCAGGAGGAACGAAGTATCCCCTGCAAAGGACATCCTAATACTCTGATTAGGACAAACAAACCAAGACATAAGGCTTGCAACACATAACCAAGCTATGAGGTTGTTATTTGCAGTGGATAAATTTAAAACCTCAGTGATTAATATAGGTTTTACAATTATTTGCTCTGGTCCCTTGAGTATAACAGGTCACTGGACATCCATTGTGTAATTTAAGCCCAATAGTTGTTGCTGAATTAAAGCATGTCTTTCAAATAAAAAAAACACCAATGTTGATTTAATTCTTTTTAGTGATGGGCAATCTTTGATAGATTATTTCAAGAGTTAATATGCACACAGATAGCTAATGAGAGCATTATTTATGGTCTGAATTAGTTCAGCTTCATCTCCCAGACACTGAATCTCATTATACCTTCAACAGCTAGATTTGGCATTTATAAATTTTGATCAAGGGGCCTTTAATCTTTGGTCATTTAAACAGAACAAGCTTGTAGGATGATTAAGCCATCTATACCAAGTTTTGTAGTTTTCATCTATATTATTTTGAATCTTTGCCCCTTTGGACACAGTATTCTAGGAGTTATTTCTATTTTTCTAGCTTATACACAAAGATTACCAGAATGACCTCCAAATTTCTTTCTACATTTCTGTTTCCTGAACACTATTGTGGAGGCATGTCCTATGTTCTTTGTGTCTGAAGTCAGTCATACTTCTGACTATGGTAACTGTGCAGACATTCCTTATGTCATCCAGCTGTTGATCTCTCACTGTGTGACTCGCATTGAACTCATAAGTTGGTGTTAAACCTCTTCACAGTAGCATAGGTTTTAACTGAGATGCTGTAGCTGTGAAATGACAGATTTTTAAACAATTATTCAGCTGGAACTGGCTTTGTCAGTTCTGCTAGTCTATTCCTGAAAGACAAGATGGTGAACTTAAAACATTATTGAAGGACCTTTGATCGGACAAAATATGGAGGGTCTTACTTATCTACGTGCAAATAGGCAGTAGAAGGTATGCATTTTTAGAGAAAAGTGTTTTTGTGTGTGCACATATTTTTAAATAAAGTCATTTGACTACAGTTAGTATTGTCAGCACTTTTGAACAAGACAACATGGCATAGCTATTCTATTGAAAAGGACAATTGTTTAAAAAACCTTTCCCCTCTAACATATTAGATGAAAATGCTCTGTATTTAGGAAAGCAGACATTAGATTAATGAAGCTGAAGGAACCACAAAAACAAGCATGATGTGATGTGCCAGATCCATATCAAAACAGCTGGGCTGTGATGATATATGAACAGCTGGGGGGGGCTGAAAAAATGTGAGGCAAACTGCTGGTCCAAGCTTGGTATGAATCTTGTCCAGAAGGCTCCAGGCAGGGGGGACATTTAGACTGAAATCACAACTAAATTTACAGTAAGACAACCAGGTGGGTCTTGAGGTCCTTCAGCTGACCAACATCAGGCTACTACTTCTAGACTCTTGTGGATGTCAGCCTTCTACAGGGCAGCAGGCACTCAACAGAAAACATTCATCCTGGAATAAACCAGTTTTAGTTGTGGCTGAACAGTGATTACTCAACAGAAAGAACAGCTAATCTGCTACTGCAAACACATCTTAATGTGCCCCCTTTCACTGTCAGCAACTGCTTGCCCAGAAAGAAGGTGTTGGGAGTGTGCTTGTGTGTGCATGGGGAGGGCACTGACAACAATCAGTGTCATCAAGTTGTCTAATAAATACTCCTGTCATGTCTACTCCCATCTTTCATTTTGCAATACCCTCAGGCCTAGTTCTCAAATCCCTCTCACCTCATTGCAGTGCCCATCTCCCCTCTCTCTTGATTACTTGCTGCAAAGTAAGACATCCTCAACATTTTTTCTCTTCCCTACCACAATAATCCTCCAGTCTGTACCTCTTCTCTCCCCTGTCCCCCATTCCTAAACCCCTGCTGCCAAGCTACCGAACTTTTCCCTTACAAGGCTCTTTATCCAAAGTCATGGGATCCATCTCCCAGCAACTCCATGCCTCAGTCTTTTAATCCTTCCCCCAGTTTAATCCTCCCCCCCATTCCTTTCCTATGGTTTGGCTTGTTCACACTTGACGGGTCAAGTTTCTGTAAGACTGCTTTAAAAGATGGAGAGAGAGTGGCTTAAAGATTGACTTCTCAGAGCAGGCTTTGTAGCATGTTTGCTTTCTTGCTGACAGGATAACAGCTTGAGATGGCTTGAAAGGAATCTTTTGCAGCTAAATCTTCTATCTTCTAAAATTAATGCTTCAAAAAGCTCCTTCTTCACTCAGAGAACAAATTTAAGCTAGACAACAAGTTTGGCCTTACTTATTTCTTACTTAGTGTTTCTCAACAGCCGAGTGATGTTTCTCCAGGGACTGACAACCCTGAAGAAACAAATGGCTTGATGCCTTAGCTGCTTTTAGCCCAGACCTCTTACCCGATGCACAATTGAATGGCTAAAAAAGATCAAAAGCTAATTCAGCAGAAATGCCTAAATTCAGGAAGATATATGGAATTGAGCCCATACAAGTCCATAACCATAAAAACATTTAGGTGCCCGGTTTTATGAGCTCCTGTGCAATAATGCCATTAAGCACCATCTGAGGACTGTGAAGGTTGTGCTATTCATGATTTAAATCACTGTGTAAATCACATTTTTCACAACTGCCTGACATAGAGGACAGAATATACACTCTCTAAAATTCAAGGACATTTTGGATTGGACAGTATTTAAAATATAATGTTTCTGTGCATGAAAAGCAGTGTCAATATTTGAGGAAAGCATAGGTGAGAAGACAGAGTTAGTGAGCAGAGCCCAGATAATGTGGCAGAACTGTCAGACTGTCAGGCAACCATCCTCTTTGTTCTGTACACTACAATACTCTGCAGAGGAGAAATGTGGGAAAACAGAGAGGGCAGACAAAAGTGATTCTGGGGAAAAAAACCTGAACTGTATTTTGGGTGTAATAAATACTAATTTTATTGGGGACTGCCTCATTGCAGAGATTCATGGTATTTAATCTATCTGTGCATCAAAAAATCCCAAAGAGTAGAAATTTCCTTGTTGAGTTTAAGAAGAATTTCCATATTTGAAATTTGTTTGGCCATATTAAACCTGACAGTTGGGAGAAAACAATTGCAAAATTTCTTCAGAACAGAAATTTCACACCGTTGTCAGTGCTGCATTTTTTTACCTTCTTACTCAATCTTACTTTCATACTATAGTTAAAAACTGAGATTATGTTCATTCGTATGTCTTAAAGGAGCCTCAATTATCAGGTTTTTTGCTGTGATTCAGTAATTGTACAAAATGAGATAATATTACAAAATATTTATTTCTGAAGGTTGAAGGTCTGCTTAGACAATGTCAAAGTGTTATTTGCCAACCACCTGTTTTTCTAATATAGGTTTCCCTAATACCTCTTAGCTGTTCTCTTTAATCTGTGTGTTAGTTCATGTTAATAAGTATATTCTAAATTAGGCATTGACTATGTATTAGAGGGTTGTTTTGCTACAAGGTGTGGTTTATCCCAGGTAAATGAAAAATGGTGTCAGTTCTTTTCAACATTGCAGCATTTTTGTCACATGTTAATGCATTTATCAATTGACATGATAGAGTTTTCCTTAATCTGAGCCTTGAGTGTATACCTAGTATGTGAAAAAACAAGTAGACACGTGCTTGTGATTTCTCTCATTTGAATACATCCTTCAGGCAACCTATCTATAAAACAGGACAAAGTGCAGTTTGAATATTTACTGTATTTACGAAAGTTCTGTTGGAGGAAAAAAAGTCACAAATGTTCAAATGTTGGCTCTGCCTTTAGGCAACTGGTAAGTGGATGAAAAAAAGGAGAAAAGAAATCCTAGAGTGTGTGTCTAGTTCAGTGTGATAATCATGCCTCCCCAGTTTCCCTCTAGTCAATGGAAAATAAGTGTGTTCTCTAAGGAATGTTTCTCAGCAGCTGAGCTCGGAGTAATCTGGGACCCAAAGTGCACCAGTGACTTGGGTCACTATCTTTTAGGACCACACCTCTCCTGATGGCTTGGCTCTTAGGAAATGAACTCAGCAGTAAGAAGATACTGCTTTAGTCAGGGTAAGTCAGCTTCACATAGGGCAGCAAGCAATGCTGGCTGCAGGTTGTGCATCCCTGCAAAGGACAAGTGTGCTTTTGGAAACAATTTAGCTCCTTGGCAATTGCACAGTGAGCTGCACAAGATCTGAAGGCAAAGCAGTACCAGTGAGGCTTTGATGACAGGGCCAGGGATCCACATGTGTCTGCCAAAGCCTGGGAGCCAGCCAGCTAGGGTTGTTTCTTTCTGGGTTGTCAGCCCCATGCATTCCCATGAAGCAGCCCAAGGACTACAGAATAAATGTTATATAGGCAGAAACGTTCCACACAGGTCACAATGCAATATAGTAGGCACGTCAGTTTGCATTGAAAACATGATGGCTACTACTTCAGTGAGCCCTGTCAGCCAGGCCACTACAGAATGAGCACAGTAGTATTTACAGAGATGAGAAGCCTCTACATAGATTCCCATCTACCATGGCAGAAGTGATCTCTGCTTTTCCCTTGTGTGTTTCATGAGCTCTGAAAGCCACAGCAGACAATGATACACTACACCTGCAATTGTGCCCTGTCAACCCATCTTCATAAAGGGCCACCTTATGTCTAAGGGTGCATTTCTGACCCTCAAGTGCACAGTATTCTGCATTTCTCTCTCTCTCTCTTTTCTTTTCTTTTTTTTTTTGTCTCTGCTCCCAAGAAATTATCTGGCATCGCATTAGGGGGAAAAGATGACACTTCACATGGCCATTGTAGGGATAGAACAGCCTCTGTGTAAAAATGAGAACAGCTGGGAGAGATTCAAGACAGCACAGGAGTAGAACAAGTTTGAGGAAGAGAAAGAAAGAGAGGTCCCTCTTACCACCCTCTCTCAGGACTTTGGAATTTCATCCCTTTTCTGGAACAGTTCATTGATTATCTGCTATACTAAGACCATTTGAGAGACAGAATGAAGACAAATGTCTCCTGCATCTGGCACTCCAGATGGCTGTTGACCCATGGTGGCAGCCCATGGCCACTGAGCATTCCCAGTAGCCCACCATGCTTGTTCAGACTAGCTGGGAGCATGTGAGAACACGTCAGCTGCAGAGCTAATGGAGTTGGCACTTCATCAGCTGCCTAGGATTCTCCATGCTCTTGTCAGAGACAGCTTGAAGCAGCAGCTGGTTCTTAACCTACTCAGATCAGACCATTAGAGACAGAACAAGGAAGCAGCATAGCATTATACCTCTAATGTAGGAGGTGAAAATATGCTCATTATGTTTCACTTTCTCTATCTACACTCCTTTTTGCCTTCAGTAAGGAGAAGGGAGCAATGGAAACGGATATCCACCATGGCTCCATCCTGCCAAGCTCCAGCCTTGTGGCCGTCAGGGCTCCAGGAGACCTTAACCCACCAAGCAGTGGCTTAGCTGCATGGGAGATGGAGACAGCCATGGCACAGGTGGACACCTTCATAGTGCTTAACATTTATGTCCTGTCATGGAACACGATCCAACATCAGCGATGTGTGCTTAAACTAGAGGCTTCTAATCAGCCTTTTGTAATGTCAGAGGGCTTTTATGGTCTCTGTCTCTATGCATCCAGGCACTGTACAGACAAAGACTCACAGCTGAAGCTTTGGAATTCAGGCTCTACTGGGAAGAAAGCAGATTCAGTTAACATTTATTTTTCCCCATTTCTGCTTACTTTCTTTAATTAAAACAGGAGATTACTTGCAAAAACTGTTGCAGTGCCCCCAAATAAAGCAAACTCTTTCAGAGATTAAGCTTTGTAAAAAGGCAACAGTCTAACTAAGTGTATATTCACAGACTGAACACATCCATGGATATATCTTGCAACTCTTCCAATGGCTCCTCTAACTACACAAAGTAGGGGGTAGCACGCGGCTTCTGGATGCAGCATTCCTAGGGGATGACAGGGGCTGCGGTCTCTGCGGAAGATGCAACCAAGCTGGGTTCCTGGGTGCAATTTTGGTCACACGGTTCTTCCTCCACCCTGTGGCTGTATTTGGCTTTACAGACTTCCTGAGCAGGCAGGGACATACTGCAAGGTATGCCTTTTCCAGGGCTGTAAGGTCAGCTTAGGGCTGTAGCTGCCCCTCCATCGGGGGCAGGAGGTGGGAGGCAAAGGGATAAGTAAGGGAATGTGCTTGGATTCTCACCCTCAATTTAAATGTCAGAGTCCACATCTGGCTTGAGGCAGGTGTGAGGGATGCAGTTTTGCCTGGTGGTTGTTTGTGAGGCACAATATCCAGTCAGTGACACAGGGTCTGTGAGGCCCTGAATGGCCCTGGGGACAAGCAGCCTTATGATGTTTTAAGGTGTGATGCAACATTACCTGGGACAGGCTGATTAAATTCCTGTAAAATAGAGCTCTACAATTTCTCGCTTATGTCCTGAGTTTCAAATGTACAACTTTATATTGTCTAAGAGCAGCCTATAAGAAATAGTACAACAACAACAACTTATAGTCACCTTACTATTCTTATCCATGGCTTGGCTTCGCGGACGAAGATTTCGAAGGGCTCTACCCACACTTGCTGCAGGCTCGCTGGTGGCTGAAAAGGCCAATGCGTGACAGACAAGTCCAGTTGCCGAAGGGACAAGAGAAAGATTCCCCAGGCGGCATCGACAGGACGCGATTCTTTCTGCATTGTTTTTTCTCCTTGAGAGTGATCTTGCGTGAGTTCTCAAAGGAGGCAGCAGCGTTATAGATGGTTTGTCTCCAGGCCTCCCGATTGGAGGCCAGAGTAGACCAATGGTGATGATCAATATGGCCAAGGCTGAGATGTTGTTTCAGGGAGTCCTTGTATCTCTTTTTCGGGGCTCCTTTCTTGCGGCAGCCAGTGGCAAGTTCACCATAGAGCACGATCTTAGGGAGGCGGTGGTCCTTCATCCTGGAGACGTGCCCTGCCCAACACAGCTGTGTTCTCATTCTTATTATTATGTGTCTAATTCTTATTATTCTTATCCACCCACAGCTTAAATGCATTACTTATAATTATTACAAAAAAGGTCAAGCCCAAGGTAGGAAGGACCTCTATAATAAAACTTTCATAATCAAAACTTCCATGAGCTTCATAGTAGAAGTGTTGTAGCTACCCCATGAAAGTCTGAGATTCTTCTGAGGACTGAATTTCTGAGGAAATCCTCCTGAGTTTCAGGAATTCATTGCTCAGAAGGGTTTTGCATGTGGGTTCCAACAATAATTTTGACTAAAAAGACATTTCTTGCCATGTCTCACTAAAGGTTAAGTCATTAGAGTGATGTTCTAATACACCACAGAAAGAGAGGCTAAGGGGTAAATAAATGAATGAGATTTTTGTCTTCTGGATAGGAACTTGGCCACAACTTCCAAAAATTCTCTTTACAAAGATCTAACCCTTTTTGTACAGTTTTCCATGGGATTTATTACTCTATCAAATGGTCCTCACCCTAAATTCTCACTGCAGAAACAGCGTATGGCAGTGACTCCACAGCAGATGACAGCCTGCAAAGATACTTGTGCACCTGCCAGCCCTGGCAGCTCGGGAGCCCAGGTCACATTCTGCAGCACTCACCTGCCCTCCCAGCTTTCACTGTTTTCCTTTTTATTTATTATTAATTGGAAACCATGCAAACAAATACATGTGTTAAAAAAAAATAAAAATCTGCGATTAAAAAAAAAAAAAAGAAGCCCGCACCTTTCCGACGGGGCGCGGCGCTGGCTCCGAGCCGCCCCCTGCCCGGTCCCCGCCCGCCGTGCGGCTCTGCTGCCACCTGGAGGGGACAAGGACAGAGAGGGGCCGGCTCTGCGCCAGGAGAGGCGGGCACACAGTGCTGGAACCGGGCGGGGTCGGTCTCACCTGTTCCCCTTCTTCCCCCGCTGCCTTTTCCAATGTGGCAGCGGTTCACAGCGGTGTTACGAGACCGTCAGGAACCGCCGGGTTTGTAGCTCAGGTGTCCTGAGGCCTCCTCCGGTTTTCCGCAGCGACTGCTGGTCCTATGCGGAGGGCAGCGGGTCGCCGGGGTGTGCAGGTGATGCTTCCTCTGCGGGTTTGAACGTTAATCCTGGCGAGTTACAGTGGAAGAGAACGAAGCACTCGCCCTCGGAGTGGGAAGGCTCTTTGTTACCTGTTCCAAAATGACAACAAGCCCAGATGGGGGATCAGAGACATTATTTCTTACTGGTACACAGGCTCGTTACGCCGTTATCAGTCACCTCTCACAGAACTGGTGGCTCACCCTTCGATGCCCCACTCAAAGCTCCTGACCGCGGATTCCCGGCTGCCGCACCTCCCGCCTGTGTCACCCATCTCCTCCCCAGCACGCTCCCTGCGGGACCCCTGAGCCCCGCTGGGAACAGGACACTGGTGCCTATCTCCTGCTGTCAGCACCCTAAAACAGTACTGCAGCTGTGGCTGCCGCCTCCCAGCGGGTCAGCGAGAACCCGATGCTGGGAAGGATGCATGGATGTTAATTCCAGGGAAATAAACAGCAAGGCTGCTATTAGATGAGATCAGGAGTTACTCGGAAAGCATACTGTCAGGCACGTGGATATTCAGAAAGATCTTGTCAAAAAGGGATACAGCTTCTCCCCTGCAGAACGACTCCCCAGAGCAAATGGGCAGTGGCACTGCTTCATTGCATCAAAGGCTGCTATTAGAAGAACATTACTATTAACAAATCTGTTTTCCCATTTAAACTTAGTCTTAGAAATCATTCAGCAATGGAAGATGCAGTAGGAACTTCCCTTGCAGGTAGATGGGGCAATACTCTGAAGACGATGCACCAGGCAGAAGGCTGGTGTGGGAAAGGTATGACACAAATCTGCAGAATTTAAATTACTGTTTCAATTAAATAAATAAGCTTTTAAAGCAAACAGTTCTTTAAACATCTTTAGTGTTTATTTGTTCATAGACTGAAATGAGACCTGAAGCTCCCAAGGAGTCCTTAAAATCTTGCCTTTTATCCCACATGCCTGAGGCTACAGAATGCCCAGTGGATGTCTGTCATTTCTGTGGACTTAGCAGTGAAAAATATAATAGCCGTAGCTCTTGTTTGCAATAATGCTATATTAGTGTCAAGGGGTCATAAAGTGAATTCTGCTTCTTTTCAAGGTTTAGGAGTGTAAGAAATAGAAAAGCAGACATAGGCAGGAACATGACGATTGTCTCCCTGATTTCTGAAACGAAGCATAAAATTGAGGGGAAGAAAAAGGTGGATTTGCTGAATCCTGATCATTATGCCAGAAGAAAGTACAATGCAGTATTTACTCAGAGCATTTAAGGATAGATGGTATCACTAGAGCATGTAATCCAGCCTCCTGCACATCAGAAGCCATTAACATTCACACATTCGTTCCTTTATCAGTCTTCATCACTTGAGTTTGACTAATGCTTATTTTCAGAAATCCGGTTATTGTGCTTTTAAGGCCAAAGAAATGAATTTGCTGCTTTTATTAGCAGCTTGTTCCAGTGACTAATATCAGTCTTAAAATGCAGACTTTCTCAGAAGTTTGAAGCACTCTACCTTCCCCTTATGTGCTGCTTGTTGCACTTTTCCTTTCTAGATTAAGAAACCTAGTAATTCCCAATACTTCCTCCCTGGAAAAATACTGATACATTGCAGTCAGATGACATTTTTGGTTTTTGAATTTGGGGTAAGATGGGCTGTGGGGGAGGATTTTTTTTATAAACTAAACAGGTTATTTTTATGCTCACCTGAGACATTTTCTTAAGATTAATATAACTTTCATGAGCCTTTAAATTTGGGGGTGTCTTTGAAGGACTATAAGTTCTACATCAAAAATATAAAGGCAGGATTGTTTTTAAGCCTACGTAGAACTGAACTTACTTTCTTATCTCTTTAACATGTAAATGCTTGTTTGAACTTGTTCTTTCTGTTCATAATTTTTTTAATTCCTTCAGAATATTCTGATTTGTTAGTGCTGAGATGATTTGCAAAACTGAGCTATTTTAGGTAGGTAGAAATCAGTAAGGGATTGGACAATTTATTGTTGAATGGCTTTTTTTTTTTCATTTTTGTTTTCTCCATATTTTCTTTCTGGTGCAGAAAGCATTTATCCAGAGAAAGTAGTAGTAATATTAATAGCAGTGGAGCTACGTTAATCCAACATGGTGCAAAAGAAGTCTACTTCTAGAAGAAAATTGCTGTCAAACTGTTATGGAAGATAACATCCACAGATGATGAGGAATATCCCTTGTCTTCTCTACCCTCAACCAGGATGTGCCCTGACTACTCTGTTTTGACTCTGACTAGCTGTGCTCCACCAGTTAGCATCAGACTCCAGTAAATAAACCCTTATGAGTGCTTTGAAAATCCATTTGTAGTTCAGTAAAGTAAACCTTGAACTGACCTGTGTGTTTTCTCTAGGTGGACAAACACAAGAGATACTTAATTAAAAGGATAGGAATAGGAACAGAAGATTTTTCCATCCCCAAATATACTAAATGATGATATTTTTCTCATTAGAGGAAAGTTGCTTGGCATAGACTGAAAGGAACCAGGAGCAAAGTTACCTTTAGTGAGTTTTCTACTTAGCCATTGTCTATGTTGGTGGGCTGGATCAGGGAAGAGGGGCAATCACATCCTTGGAGAAGATATTTTCTCATGTCAGTTCTCATGTTGTGACAGTTCATTCTGATTTTTATGCCAAATTTTCATGTTCATACTATACTTTTCTCCTTACATATGAAACTAATAGGATTCCCATAGCAACCCCCTTCCTTACCCTGGTTTACAGAAGTGTGTCCCAAATGCTTATGCAATAAATCCTAATGTATTCCTTGCAAATAAATGACAATTTTTTCTTCTAGAGCAATTTCTATTCCATGAGCTGTCATTAACTCATCTTTTTCTACCAAGGGTATAAGTCAGTAGTGTGGTGTAGATCACTGAAGCTATTAAAACTTTCCTTTATTGCTAAATTTCAGAGTAATTTAAAGGTAAATCAATATGGGCGGAATGGAATTGTCACTTAAACACTCCTTTTAAAACTACTACTTGAACAAATGCTCAGTCGGGCAAGAACTGTCTTTTGCAGCATTTTTAATTTAGAAGAAAATGATGTATAATTCTCACACAAAACTATAATAATTTCATTATTTTTGGAATCCAAAAATTTGCCTTTCCTAAAGAAGCAGTTTCACTCTTATGGACCAAGTCTTGCTTTTTCTTTTGAAACATTCCCTGAAGAAACTACGCGGTATCAAACTTGGCTTGCACTTCAGCAATATCTTAAATTTTTTTACCTGGGGGTATAAAACTAGATGTTCTGTTTGCCTGATTCAATGGGCTAGAGGACAATTTGTCAGAGGACAAATACAGAAAATTTATGGTTATAGATTTAAGATTCAAGTGCTATTTGTGAATCGTCAGGGCTAAGCCCAGCCCATCAAAGTGAGGGTCAAGCTTACTCAAGAGTGAGTACAGAGAGTCAGTAGGTGCTGTTAATAAGATCTGTTATACCTCTCTTGGCTGATATTCAATGAATATACTGCTGATCCTCGCTGGCATACTATGGCTGATTATGCATTACTGAAATTAAATTACATCTGCAGTACTTTGTACTGGGTTTGATTTGTTGATTTATTTTTAAAGCATTAACAAGATCTGTATACTACTTACAGCTCTGAACGTTTTGGGGTTTGGTTTGGTTTGGTTTTGGGTGGGCTTTTTTTTCCCTTTTTTCTTTTGTAATTTGAATGAAAAAAGCAATAACTAAAATGAGAAGAATGTATTCTGTGATTCAGCATTCTTCATGTTTTTATTTATTCATTTATGCCTCTTTGCTTGTCTTGTACCTCCTAATGTGTCTCCTGGCCATTAATTAAAATTATTGAAATTCTTTTATGTTTAGATAGAAACCTTGTTTAATTTCATTATGTATTTTCCTCATCACTGTATCATAAATCCCTGTGTTTACTTGTAGCTTCTCACACTTGTAAATTATGTGGCAGCACTGGCAGTGGGAAAATGGAGAGAGGATGTTGAGAAACCCTCCATGCCCTGGCTGGGAGCTTTCTCATCCTGCTTCCAACCAGCTCTTTTGGCTAAGGATAAGCTGTATTAGCTTAGTCTATTCTTTATAGAATGAGGGTCAGATTGTGGGGTTTTTTTACCACAGTAAGCACTCTGCAAGAGGCTTTTAAAATCTCCCAACCCTTCAATCCCAAACTAGAATCCAGTTTGGTAGTTGAAAGGACTAAACCCTTCCAATATTTTTACTGACTTCCATGTGAACTGGTCTCTTAAGAAGGCTGAGACGTAGCTGAGTAATGATCTACTGTTTTTTTCAGAGGCATTGACTAGGAGTAGTGAGCATTTATGTTTAGTAGCCCTGGATTCAGTCTGGGCCGGGGAGGAGAAGGTCTTTCCCCATCCCAGCAGCTGGCCACCTTAAGCACCTTTTTCACATGTGTTTCCTCTCGTTTTCTGAAGCATATTCTTCCCACCCTCTGGCTCTTCTCTTGTTCCGCCTCTCCAGACTTGCTGCCATCCTTCCTCAGTATGAACTAGATTTCTTCCTCAATAACTTTTTGCATCCTGGGCACTAGACAGGAAAGAATAAAAGATCCCTGGAGAGATTCCCTGGCTTCCAGTTAACAGTATCTTCTCAGATCCTTATTATCAATTCCTTCCCAGTGTCTTCAAAGCTGGAAGAAACAAGTAGAGGGAAAATCCTGATCTCCCATCCTGTCCTGTACTGGGCCCTGAATAGTTGCTGTTCCTTGAAGCTCCAAGAATCCCTCCAGCTTGAGCTACCCATGCACAAATGGCTTCTGTTTTGGTTTCCACACATGGCTCATGCAGAGCTGAGCTTTACTCCACATATACCATGGAATTCCTTAGTGCTATGGTGCTGGTGAAAGGAGTATCACTTTTAATTTTTTTTAAAATACAAATTGCATTTTCTTCCTAGTCCCACTTTATAGAAATGCATTCTTTTGCCTACAAATGCCCTTCCAGGTAATTTCACCACATGCTGACCAACGGCATGGAAAATTTGAAATAGAATTGCATTAATGACAAGCACTGGTGCAAAGGAATTTATTATCTACACACACCTGTACATGTGTCTGTGGACAGAGATGCAAGCCCAATGTGTGTAGTTGTTATAGCAGATGAAGCCAAATGGAGGAAATGAAATTAAAGTTCTCTGAATAGCACAAGTATGGTTCAAGGAAACATTTGCAGAACTATATGACAGCATGAAATCCTCAACTCTCTGAAAAAATTGAACCAACACCATTGAAGAAAATTCTTGAATTTGGTGCTTTTTTATTGCACCAACTGCTAATATATTGGTTTCATGCTTCTTTTTTTTTTTTTTATAAGCTCTGTCTACAGAAAAACATAAATTTCTTTATTTCAGCAGCAGAAACTGATGGTTCAGATGTACCAGCATAGTCCCAAATGTAGTTTCCTTCTCATCATATTTTACAGGAGCCATAGTTCCTGTTGCACCTGCTCTGCAGGTGCAGTTGTTTCTAATTATGTGGTGTAATGTATTTCATTGTCAGGAGATGGATGCTCAGCCTCAGAGGTTATGAAGACCTGAATTTTTTCCTCTGTACTGCTGCAACATGCTGACAACATCTGGAACAAAACCCCTGTGGCAGAGGTACAAAGCTGGGGCCGAAATATTCTTGGCTGAGAAGAAGCAGGGACTGAAATTAGATCCAATGACTCCACAGTCTGATCACACTTTGCCTTTGAGAAAGCATTTCCACTCTAACCTACGCAGACACACTTATTCCCAAATATATCTGTTTGCTGTGATGGGGAGCTGTGACACCAGCAAGGGAAATGTGTTACTGTGCATAAAGTCTGTTCAGGAATTTGCTATCACTTTCACGGAAAATGTGCTCAGATACAGCAATGGGTGGCAGTATAAACTTCTGAAATGCTGAGAGCTGTGTTCAGAAGTGCTGGCTGCGCCTGTTGGACACACAGCTGCGCTCTGCCTGTGGCAGCAGCCCTCAGCCCAGCTGCACAGCAGGGTGCAACATGAGGGTGCAGCAACTCTGCTGCATGCTGTCTGCCTTTGGAAAGGCATCCAGGAAGGCAGGCTGGGAAGGAGATGTGATGTATTCCTCTCATTCCTCCCACTTTCCAGACTAGCAAAATGGGACTGCTGAATGCTTCTTCTGTCCCATTTGACACAGCCAAAGAGAATTGAAGAATTTAGTGCCTCCCCAGACTGTCCCTCCAGACAGTGTTCAAAGGCATCCTTCAATCTGTTTCTGTGTTTCCTTCTTGACATTTATAGCAGTTTATTATACAGATTACACTGGTTTATTTAACTAAATGTAAGAAATAATGAGACTCATAGAATCATAGAATAAGATGGGTTGGAAAAGACCTCTGAGATCTTCAAGTCCAACCCTTAATCCACTGCTACTACAGTTACTAGACCATGGCACTAAGTGCCACATCCAGTCTTTTCTGGAACACCTCCAGGGACGATGAAACCACCACCTCCCTGGGCAGCCCATTCCAGTGCCTGATTACCCTCTCTGTAAAGAACCTCCTCCTGATAGCTAACCTAAACCTCCCCTAGCAGAGCTTGAGACTGTGCCCTCTTGTCTTACTGCTGGTTACCTGGGAGAAGAGACCAAC
>VYXB01007687.1:8015-12191 GCA_013397135.1 Pachyramphus minor | reverse complement strand
TGTTGCATCAAACTCCAGATGCATACTGCNCTCCAGATGCATACTGCCTGCGGTAAGCTCCTAATAGGCCCATAAATTTGTGACTGGCAGTCAACCACTTCATACTATAAAAGCTAAATCCCTCTTATACAGCAAAAATACAAAAATTCTGAGACTTGAAGTTTCTTTGTAAAAATTGTTTTATAGTTTAGACTCTGCAGAAACTCCAGAGATTCATTGCGTTGTCCAGATCTGTAAGATTGGATACTCCTGTTCATCTGTTCCAACTCAGAGACTAAGTCTATGTTCAAAGGTGGGACACTGACCCCCTGTATACTAACTGGAAAAAGATTATCTCGATTACTGTTGACTACCCACTACTACAGCAGAGCATGCAGGTGGCCTTGGCTGACCCAGCAAGGAAGGACATGCTTTGTCTTATCACCACAACTCTGAGTAAACGACAGCTAGAACCCACTTAGATCTTCCTACTGGGGATGGACATGATTACAAAAACATTATTGTTAGGACCATTGCTGTTACTTTTTTTTTTATGGACATTTTGTGTTGTTTTCCTTGCTTTTTACCTTAATACACAATGCTTTAGAGATGACATTTCATCAATACGCTGTTTGAGCCATTCAGCAGTGGCATGGTCTAACCATAGACCTCGTGGTGGAATGTATTTGTGCTTAATTAGACACTGCCACTGTTGGTCTATGTTTGGCCTAGCCACCTGTGAGAATTTGATCTTTTTCTACCAAGTTATGGGAAAACAAGATCTGATAAATGGGAACTTCATCCTTGAGGGCAGCACTTCCTGTAAACTAAAATTAATTGGTATCTCACTATTGGTTGATGGCCCTTCAAGGGCATTTGAAGGAGAAAGTGAAGAAGAAGATGATGAAGTACACCCGCAAACTCATTTAGGGAAGACCCCCCAATGTGTATCAACCAGGCATGGGGAAATTCCACTGTACACATGCATGCTCAGAAGGGGCACCACTTACATAATGGGGGGAGTGGACCGAAGACCTCTAACTGGGCGGTGCTGGCCACATCTGCCCAGGTAGACATCACCAGCAAATTGTATAAAAAAGCAGATGGCTTGTGCTCCGTGGGACTCACACTTCATTTGAAGGACCACGTTCCCTTTGGTCAAACGTAAAGTTCTAAGCTACATGCAAGCCCAAAAAGGGGCCAACGTCGTAGGGCCATTCAGTCTTTTACAACCTATAGCGGATGGTGTAAAACTTTTCATCAAAGAACCTATCCGCCCATCAACCTCATCCCCATATCTATTTATTGCAATTCCAATACTAGCTCTCCTCCTAGCAATTACAGTCTGAACCCCACTCCCCCTCCCCTTCCCACTCTCTGACCTAAACCTAGGAATACTCTTTCTCCTAGCCTTGTCAAGCCTGGCAGTCTACTCCATTCTATGGTCAGGATGAGCCTCAAACTCAAAATATGCCCTAATCGGTGCTTTACGAGCAGTTGCACAAACCATTTCCTATGAAGTAACACTAGCCATTATCCTCTTATCCATAATCATCCTATGCAGTAACTACACCCTAAACACCCTTGCTACTACCCAAGAACCTCTATACCTCATCTTTTCCCCCTGACCCTTAGCAATGATATGATACATTTCTACACTTGCAGAAACAAACCGTGCCCCTTTTGACCTCACAGAAGGAGAATCCTAATTAGTCTCAGGCTTCAACATAGAATACGCTGCAGGACCATTTGCCCTATTTTTTCTAGCTGAATACACCAACATTATACTAATGAACACACTCACCACCATCCTCTTCCTAAACCCCAGCTCACTTAGCCCCTCCCAAGAACTCTTCCCACTAACCCTAGCTATTAAAGTCCTCCTCCTCTCCACAGGCTTTTTATAAGTCCGTGCCTCTTACCCTCGATTCTGCTATGACTAACTAATATATCTGCTTTGAAAAAACTTTTTACCCCTGACTCTATCACTATGCCTATGACACACTAGTGTCCCCATCTCTTATGCAGGTTTACCCCCTGTATCCGTGCTTAATTAAACACTGCTACTTTTGGTCTGTGTTTGGACCAGCTGCCGGTGAAAGTTTGTTCTGTTTCCTGCCAAGTAGAATGAAAACAAGGTCTGATAAACGAGAACTTTGTCCTTAAAGACAGTACACTGTATAAACTAAAATTAATTGGTATCTCCCTATTGGCTGATGGCCCTCCAAGGGCATTTGAAGAAAAAAGTGAAGAGGAGGGAGATTAAGTAAGCCCCCAGACTCATTAAGGGAAGACCCTCCAAGGTGTATCACACAGGTGTGGGGAAATTCCAATGTACCCACATGTGCGCAGAAGGGGTACCACTTACATAACGGAGGGAGGGACTGAAGGCCTCTAGTTAGGCAGTGCTGGCCACACTGGCCCAGGTAGACGTAACCAGCTAAATTATATAATAAAAACAGACAGCACCTGTGGGAGTGCTCTCAAGCTTCACATGGAGGACAACGTTACCTTTAGTGGGGACACCCATTATCTTGTGAGCCTGCTGACACTCTGAGGATGCAGTTTCTGCTATGGGGAATTCTAGTCATTTTGGAGTCGGTAAGACAACCTCAGAAGTAACACCTCTGTGAGTGGGAGGTTTTACTGAGGGCTTATTTCCTTCCTCTTTCATGTCTCTCCGTTTTGTTGGCCACTTCTTATTAATAAATATTGAGTTTTTTTGAGCTTTCAATGGTGTTTTGGTTTCAATTTCAGCATCTCTCTGAACCTTCCCTGGAACACCCTCCTACCTAAGATATCCAAGGAAATGTGCCTAAACTTCAAAGAGTCACCCACTCTGCATCATGTGTTCTATTAACAGCTGCAAACTCAATAAAACTAAGACTAGTCCCATTCCACTTCTGATTCCCAGAAGTCCTTCAAGGTTCCACCCTAACAGCCAGCCTACTACTGGCAACAATTAAAGAACTCCCACCAACCATCCTTCTCTTCCTTACATTCCCCTCACTCAACCCTACTCCACTGTCCATTATAGCCATTGCTTCCGCAGCCTTAGGGGGTTGAATAGGGCTAAATCAAACTCAAATCTGCAAGATTCTAGCTTTCTCATCCATCTCCCACTTGTGATGAATAACTATTATTCTTATCCACAATCCCAAACTCACATTAATTACTTTCTGCCTATATTCCTTAAAAACAGCTGCCACTTTCTTTATCCTTGTCATAGGTTTATGACAAAAGGGAACTTAGCATAGATTTTTTTCTCCCTTCCCCCTGCCCTGTGTGGGAGGCAGGTTTTTGGTTTGTCTGGGGTGCTTTACCAACACAAAGGAACAGGTCAGCAGGTCTGCATTCTAAGCTGATGGTGTTGATTTGTCTCTGGGGAGAGGGATGAGAAGTTTGTTTTTTTTTTATCTTCCCTCTCTGGGGAAAAAGGGACACTTTTTTCTGGTTGTCAGAGGCAGCTGGAGGTGTGGGGGAGAGCTCCTGGGATTTTCTTTGTCTTGCTGCTTTGGCTGCCAAGACCTGTTTGGTTTTCTTTCTTTTTGGTGGCCCTGTTTGCCTGCATCCTCTTTTCTGCCCCAGTCCGGACCTGCTTTGGACTTCATCGGAGAGGAGTTGTCTTGGGAAGGAGGTCACCTTTTGTTTCCCTCCTCCACTCCCGTGTTTTGGCAGTGGTCTTTTTTTTGTGCACATCGAGGGGAGAGGGAAGGACACACCGCCAGCCGCAGACAAGGTGAGATTTCCTGAGAGAAGTCCCTTCTTCCCCCTCTCCGCTCCTCAGTGGGGGGAAGGCCTGCATTGTTGGTGCCACCGCCTGCCCAGGGGTCTCAAAAGGCAACCGCCAGTCCCAACAGCGCCCCCTGCCGACCAACACTGAGCACTGCAGGCGCTGTACCTCCAGAGATTCAACAATGCCCCCTGCTCACTGTGGGTAGAATTGCACTAAAAGCGCAAACTGAACTGGTAATTTCTGTTGAAAGGGAGTTTTGGGTATATGATTTTTGTTCAGTTGTTCCTTTGAGGTTTTTTTGTTGTTCTGCCAACACTTATATATCCTTTAATAAAGGGCTGTTATTGTTTTTCTTTCTCCACATTTTCCTCTCAATCGGAGCCTCTTAATTTCAGATTCACAATTTGCTTGGAGGGGGGAGTTTTGGGTTTTTCCTTATAACTCATTCCTCCTTAGCAAAA